>VZTB01015791.1:11086-51704 GCA_013397245.1 Thryothorus ludovicianus
GCGCTGCCCTCCCAGCGTACCCCGCGGCGAGCGCGCCCATGGGCGGGTGCGGTCACGGCGAGCGCTCCCATTGGCGGGTGCGGTCACGGCGAGCGCTCCCATTGGCTGGTGCCGTCACGGCGAGCGCTCCCATTGGCTGGTGCGGTCACGGCGAGCGCTCCCATTGGTGGACGAGGCACGGCGGGCACTGCGATTGGCGGAGGCGCTGCGGTCCCGCCCCCGCGCTGCTGTCAGGGCAGGAAGATGGCGGCGGCCGCTGTGAAGAGCATCGGGGGCGGGCTGGGCCGCGGGCTGAGGGAGCTCCGCATCCACCTGTGCCAGCGCTCCGCCGGCAGCCGCGGCGTCAGGTCAGCGCGGGGATCGGCCGGGACGGGGCCAGGGGTGCTCCTCCAGGGGAGCGAGACACCCTCGGGCTGACCCACCGGGACCCGCGCTCCTTCCGTCCGCAGGGAATTTATCGAGCAGCACTATGTGACCCTGAAGAAGGCAAATCCCAACTTCCCCATCCTGATCCGCGAGTGCTCCGGTATCCAGCCCAGGCTCTGGGCTCGGTACGGTGAGTAGGGGGTGCCCGGCGGGGAACACCGTGGAATTCTCGTGGAAGGGTTTGGGTGCCAGAGACTTTAGGGACCGTCGGTATTTATGGGAAGGATCAGGGGAGCGTGGGTGGGGAAAGGACAGGCACGGGAAAACGGGGATGGGGATAATCACAGCCTGTTTGGGTTAGAAGCGATGTTAGAGCTCATCCGCTGCCACCTCCCGCACGTTCCACTGGACAAGATTGCTCCCAGCCCCGTCCAGCCTGGCCTCGGACCCTGCCGGGGCTGGGGCGGCCGCAGCTCCCCCGGACACCCCGGCCAGGGCCTGCCCTCCGTGCCGGGATCTCCGCCCTGGGCTGCCCGGGGGTGGCGGAGGGAGCAGCTGCCCTCGCTCTCCTCAGGGAAGTGCCCCGGGGGAAGCAGAGCAGGGCCCGGTGCTCAGCAGGGGCTTTCCAGCCTCTGGCTGTGACCTCCCACCCCGTTCACTATGCAAAAATGGGGTTGTTTTCTCAGTGAAACAAAAGAAAGGAATGGGAAAGCCCCTCTGGAAAGGGTTTCTTTCCCTAAAAGGTCATCTGGGCTGGAAAGAATTAGTTTCTAAGCTTTTGAAAAGATGAAATTACTCTTTCAGCATAACTTTCCCAGTGTGAGCACAGGGACCAGGGGAGTCTCGTGTGTGTCTGGGTGGGACTGGCAGGGAAATGGAGCCCCGAGTCAGCCCATGCTGGGGCAGCTGTAGGAACAGAGTTTTCAGGCTGCTTTCCTGAGGGGAATACCTTGCTGGGATGAGGCTGAAGGCCACAGGGTTGTTCTTGGATGTGTCTCTGCCCAGCCAGAGCTAACAAAAGGAGACTGAGACAGGTGTTGAGCTGCTTTGAGTTCTTTCCAAGAAAAAGGAGGAGAATAAGAAGGTGGAAATGGTAACCTGGGCACATGGAGGGACACTGGGACATGGTGAGTGTGAAGGGGTGGTGATGGGAGCCTGGGCTGTGACATCAGTGCCCTTGCACCAGGAAAGGACCCACATACCTCCCCCTCTCACCCTGTCTGTTTTCCCACAGAGTTTGGGAAGGAGAAGAGCATCCCACTGAACAACCTCACTGTGGATGAAGTGGGCAAGGCCCTGGAGAGCGTTGTGAAAAGCCATGCATGATGACAGACAGGAAATACACACGTGCTGGAGACTTGACTGATCATCTTTAGTGTCAAAGATGTATGTTTAATTTATCAGTTCATAAACACAATGTGCTTACCTTGAGTTTGGTGGTGACTGAGAGCCCAGGGAATGGCTGGTGCAGCCATTCACCCCTCCCTGGCACAGGAGAGTCTGCCTGGGCTGCAGCTCAGCCCTGCCCCAGGCTCTGGTGACAAGGACCAGCCCCCCGTGCAGCCAGCACTGGGCACATCAGAGCCCTGAGCAGCCCTTGGGAAGCTGAACAGACAGTTTATTCCTCTGGGAATGCAGGGAAGGGGCAAGGCCTAGGAGAAGGCAGCCAGTGTGGCTGGGCAGGCACTGGGGGCTCCTGGGGGCTGCCTGACCATGTCCAGCAGTGCCTGTGCCCGCTCCTGCAGCTCTGGGGTGCCCTGGTGCTGCTCCAGGGCCTGGAGCCCACCTTGCCTGGTGAAATCAGCAGCAGCCTGTGTGAGAGGAGAGGGTGAGAGCTGCTTGGGTGCTACAGCTGATCATCTCTGCCCAAGCCACCACATCCCAGGGAAAGGGGCTGAAGGAACCCCCCAGAGCCCTCCCAGACACTGCATTCCTGAATCCAGGTAAATCCCACCATGCTGGTGGTTGGTTGGGAAGGACTTTAAAGCTCATCTCATTCCCACCCCCAGCCATGGGCAGGGACACCTTCCACCAGGTGCTCCAAGCCCCATCCAGCCTGGCCTTGGACACTTCCAGAGATGGGACAGCCACAGCTGCTCTGGGCTCCTGTGCCAGGGCCTGCCCACCCTCACAGGGAGGAATTCATTCCTGTGATCTGCAGCAAGTGAAGCAAGCTCAGCAGGATCAAATGAAAACTTGGAGTAAAAAACCCCAACCAGAAACTTGTAGAAGTACAAATGGAAAATTCTACTGGTAGACACAACCAAACACGAGTCCTTGCCAATAAGAACTGTCTGCAGACACAAGAAGGGCTTCCACCCTCTGCATCACAGTGTCCCTTTGGGCAGGGGCCTGGGTGCTGAGGGGAGCGTGGCAGTCACTGAGGGCACTGTTATTCAAATTACAATAATCACCCCCCTCCAAATAACAAACTCCCACAATAATCATTGTCCCCTTTACTGTGTGTGCCCCAAGCTCCCCAGCTCTCACCTCTGGGCAGTGCAGGAAGAGGAGGTGCAGCAGCTCCAGGCACTGCCCCAGGGCCTCGGGGTCGGGCAGGGTGAGGAGGGGCAGGAGCTGGGGCAGGAGGGGCTGCTGGAGCAGCTGCTGGCACTGGGACAGTCCCTTCTCTGCAACGTTGCACAGCACGGTCAGGACCTGTGGGAGGGGAGGGAGTGAGCAGTGAGTGCTCCATGGGCAGATTCCTGACAGGCTTGGGAGGGCTCCCAGCCACTCCCCCTGTCCTGGAGTTGTGGAATGGTTTGGGTTGGAAGAGACCTTAAAGCTCATCCAGTCCAACCCCTCCAGGGACACCTTCCACTACCTCAGGTTGCTCCAAGCCCTGTCCCTTCTCTGGGCACCCTGTGCTAGGACCTCACCACACTAACAGGGAAGACTTCTTCCCAAAATCCCATCTAACCCTGCCCTCTGTCAGTGTGAAACCATTCCCTGTTGTCTTGTCATTTGTACCCTTGCCCAAAGTCCCTCTCCACCTTTTTTTCTTGTCCTGCCAGGTGCTTGCCCACCAAACCACTGGGGAACGAATGCCTCCTCCACACCTGCCCCAGGGCACTGTTCATCCCTGTGCCAGCCAGACCCAGTTGTGCCACCCACCCCTGGCAGTGTTCTCCAATCTCCTAAATCTTTGGGGTCCTTCAAAGGAAAGTGCAGGAGCCTTCCCAGGCCTGCTCCAGAGGCTGGCCCCAGGTTAACATCTCCCTTGGGACCACCCTTCTGCTGGGACAAGGCTCTGCCAAGGGTAAATCCAGCTGGAGTGGCTCCAGGGGAGGTGGCTGGTGACTGCCACCACATGAGACAGCCAAGTTGTCACTGCTGCCCCACCCACCCTCCAACTCCAGCACTGTCAGTGTGGGATTCATGTCCCTGAAAGTGCAGCACTTCCCCACCATTCCCAATGCCTGGGGCAAGCTCTACCAGCACAGTGGCCATCTGGGAACACGTCAGGAGCTGCAGCAGGGCCGGGAGCAGGTCCAGGGAGAGCAGAGTGGAGCAGAGGAAGGCATCATCCGCTGGGGTGGGCACAGAAGGAACATGTGAATAAAACCAGGGCAGGCCCCAGCAGTGCCTGGCTGTGCCAGCAGGCCGTGGGACACACACTCACCTGTGAGGTTGTTGAGCAGCCACAGGCACTCCTGGACAAGGAAGGGGTGCTGCTGCAGGAAGCACTGCAGGATGAGGAACAGGGCGATGAGCAGGCGCCCGTCCTGGCCTGGCCCCTGGCAGCCTGTCTGTGCCAGCAGGTTACTGAGACACCGCAGCACGGGGCACACCAGCTGTGACACAGGGACACACCAACCCTTCAGCTGAGCAGCAGCCCCACTGCAATCCTGAGAACAGCCACCACCCTGCCCACCTCTCACCAGCTCCAGGCCCTCGGGAGCATCCTGGGGGATTTGGGAAGCCAGATCCACCAGGAGTGAGGTGAGGGCAGGCACGGCCCCCAGTGCCAGCAGCTCCACGTTGTCTTCTTGCCTGCAAAGGGAGGGACAGTGTGGTGGCTTTGGAGCTTGGAGAGGGGAAGCTGCCACATCCCCTCACCAAACAACAGGGCCTGGAAATTCAGAGTGCCCTCCTGGACCACCACAGGGCTTATTTCATGTTGGAACAATGGCTTCTTTCACATTGGAATAGCAGATTCTTTTCTGAGCTTATGAGAAAATGTAATAGCCCATGAAAAACAGATTCACTGGAATTATCTGTGTGGGTCTGGAAACGACAGCCCTGACCCTTGAGTATCTACACATTCCTTGGCTCCAGTGGCAGGCAGGGATTGCTGGCACAGCCCAGATGGTGGCCCTGGGCCAACCCCAGAAGCGTAAGGATTCAGGCAGCTTGCCTTGGGAAGTGTGGGGGACAACTCCAGGAATGGGGAAGCAATCTGGGGGCATTTCAGAGGACAAGAAACAGCCTCCTCAGGTTAATCACCCTTTACCACCCTGTAAAAGAGCTCAGTGGTCCTGGAAACAGCACACGTGCTGAGATAGGAGAGCTGGGACACCCAGGATGACCTGGGCTTTCCTAAGGGAAAAGGGGAGGCAATCCAGATCCCCCTAAGGGCTGTGAGCCTTTGTGCCTCTGTTTGGCTGCCCCCAGGGAACTCAGAATGAAGAGAAAAATGCATTTACCTACAAATGATGTAGTGCAGACACCACGCAAACTCCACAGCCGCTCCCATGGCAGCCTTGAGGCCGGAGCAAACCAGTCGGAGCATGTGCTGGGGGAGAACAGAGTCCAGGACCAGGCTGGGGCCAGAGAGCAGAGTTACTGGAGGCAGGGGCTGGAGCACAGGCAGGACACCAACAGGGAGACACGAACCCTGGCCACAGAGCAGGGAGCAGCTGTACCCCATACTTGGGGCCACGGTGTCCAAACACACACCTGGGAGGGACTCTGAGCCAAGAGCTGCAGCCTTGGGCTCTCCCTGCCCACAGCAGAGCCTGGGGACACTCAGGACACTTTGACTGGGGTCTCATTTTTGGCACTGGGGGCTGTCAAGTTGATCTTTTCCCTTGTAAGAGGAACACAGCCAGAATTCCCTGTGAGCCTTCCCTGCTCCGTGCTGGCCTTTACTGAAATACCAGAGCTGTCTGCTCAGATGAGGGAAAGGAGCCAAGCCCTGCTCCCTGATCTGCATCAAAACTTTCACAATGCTGGTAGGATTCTGCCCTGAGCTATTGATGTCACTGGGATGGGGAAGGTGTCGTGTCCCCAGCACACAAATACCACTCAAAGCCCTGGAGCCCATCCTGGTTCAGGGTTCAGTGGATTCAGACTCACGGGATGATCTCTGTGGGTGCTTCCTTGGCTTGGAGGAGCTGTGAGAGGACATAGCCCACGCCTTCCAGCACAGCCTCGTGTGGGGACTGCAATCCAAGAGAACAGAGCTGATCCCTGCTGACTGAGCCAGGGCCCCAGGGTGCCAACCAAACCTAGCTGAGCAACACAGCCCCACTGGGGGAACAGGGGGCACAGAGGGGACCAGGAGGGACACAGGAACCTGTGGCCACACCTGAGCTGAGCTGTCCCCCTCCCCACATGCACTGGGCTTAGCCCAAAAGCAGCAAAAATGCTGGTTTGAGCATTTGGACCTGCAAACCACAGCACTGCTGGACCCAGGCCAGGCAGAGGGGACAGGGCTCCCTGTGCTACAGACTGTACCAGGCAGCCACTGGATGGGGAGACTGAGCTGCAGAAGAGCACAAGGGGGTGAGATGAGCCCTGAAAATGAGCACAGGGGAGCCTCATGCTCATAGGAACAGCTCCCTGAAGAGATTCCCCACAGCTGGACAGAGGGCTGGTGACTCAGGGCTGTCAGCCAGAAAAGTCTCTCTAGGGCACAGCAGAAATGTGGCTGAGCTGTTTCACCCACCTGGATGCAGGATGCCAGCACTGGAATAATGCCCTGAGGCAGCAGCTGCTTCCTCACAGCCTCACTTTCTACTACGAGGTTCCCCAGTGTGTACAAGCACAGCTCCTGCAACAACACAGCAGAGTAGGAGGTGACCCCGTGGGCAGCCAGCAAAGCCTCATGTCCCACACACTGCCCTGAGCAAGGCAGGAGCTGGCCTAGGAGGGGGAAACACTGCTGGACTCTCCAGCCACCCCATTCCCAGCTCAACCAGCTCCAGTTCATTCTTTTTCTGCCTGAAGTTACGGTCTGATCACTTCCACTTTGGAAGTTTTTCCGGCTTCTAATTTTCAGGATGGCATTTCCCTGAGCCCCCTCTGGTTCTCCTGGAGCCTGCCTGTTGCTGCATTCCAATGGGATCAGCACCTGGGGTCACTGCCCACCTTGCCCCTTAGCTCTGAGCCTGTCTGTTTCCCAATGGAGCAGCTGGAAAACACGTGAGCATCCCAGAGCTATTCCAGCTGTTTGCTCCTTTCCCAGATCAAGGAACAGCGTGGAGCCACAGGCACTCTACTATCTACCTATCCTTTCTATCTTTTCCTTATGTATTTTCTTAAGTGATATATTTGTACTTTTATATTGTTTCATTTCTATAGATAACAACCAAAATGATTACATACCTCCTTTCCATTGCAACCAAACTGTTCTAAAATAAACCTACCATATATACACACACATATATATGTACATAAGCATGGGTCATTCCGTGTGGTTCCCTCTAATCAACCCAAGGGATCTATGGTTAACAAGAACTCAGTTATCCCACCATCAGGGGCACACCTGGGCACTGGGAACAGTCCTGCTCCAAGGGCAAGCCTGTGATGCCAAGAGATTTTTGCTTCCAGAGGTTTCCAGAGGGCCCCTTCTCACCAGCACTCCCATATGAGCCACGTGTGACCAGAAGGGGTCAACACCAACCACACCAAAGGATTCCCAGGTGCCAGGACCCGGGAAATGTGGATCTCACCGTGAACTCCAGGCTGTGTCCCGACAGGTAGGTGAGCAGGTAGGAGGTGACAGGCAGACACGCCTCGGCCACGGCGGGGACGCTGGAGTGGGACAGCTCGTGCAGACAGCGGGCAGCCTCCAGCTGCAGCTCAGCCAGGCTGCTGGTGAAGAGCCCGGTGAGCGTGCGGATGCTGCCGTCCAGCCTGGGGGATCCAAAGGCTGCTGTCACCTCCCACCCGGGGCCACAGGCACAGAGACACAGAGCCCCTCGGGACATGCCCTGGGTAACAGCCACAGCAGGCCTGGGCTGACCTGACAAACTTCTGCTGAGTCTCCTCGTTCTGCAGAGCCCAGCGGAGGCGGCCGAGCGATCGCTTCCTGTCCTCCGAGCCCCTCTGCACACCCCTGAGCAGCTCCAGAACCTGGCCAGGGAAGTGAAAGGTGAGTGAGCTTCCAGCACTGCCAGCATTAAAATTTCACCCCGTTAATCCTTGAGGCAAAGGAACCCAGGGTATAAAGATGGGCACAAGGAACCTTCACTGTGTCTGACAGCGAATCAGGACCATTCCCAAACCCACCCCTGCCCAGCCTCCTTCATAGGCTGAGTCTGGGGAAGACCCCCAGGACCCCACTGCCATGGAGAACATCAGGTTCTTCACCTCATCCTCTGAGAGTGGGTCTGGCACGACGTCTGCTCCATCCTGTCCCCCCTCCTCGGCCGCGCTGTCCTCCCGCAGGAGCCGCTTGCTGACCAGCTGCTCCTGCCGCCGCGCCTTCCTCAGAGCTGCCACGGGAACGGGACAGGTCACCACCTGCCTGGGGCAGGACACTTCTCCATCCCAGCCAAGAGCCCCATCCCTCCCTTAATGCAGAGAGGAACTGCCCATTCCTCCTGGTGCAAGCCTGGAAGGGACCCACAAGCAGGGGCCGCACCTGGAGCAGGGGTCAGGCACACAAAGGGTGAAGCCACTGCTGGGATAATGGGCAGGAGCACGGGACAGAGGCCTGAGGATCAGCCGGAGGGACCTGAGGCTGGATTTCACACAGGACCATAAAATCGTTAAAGTTGGAAAAGACCTGCAAGATCATCAACTCCAGCCTTCAACTGAACACCACCATGGCTACTAAGCCATGCCCCAGGTGCCCTAGCTACTTGATTTTGGAAAACACCTCCAGAGATGGTGACTCCACCACTGCCCTGGGCAGCCTGTTCCAATGCCTGACCACCCTTTTGATGAAGAAATTTTCCTTTATATCTACCCTGGGCCTGCCCTGGCCCAGCCTGAGGCCGTTCCCTCTCCTCCTGTCCCTGTTCCCTGGGAGCAGACCCTGATGCCCCCGGCTGTCCCCTCCTGTCAGGAGCTGTGCAGAGCCAGAAGGGCCCCCTGAGCCTCCTTTGCTCCAGGCTAAGACGCAGGGGAGACCTTGGAAAACCCAACCAGTGGGGGGGTTGCTGAAGACACGGGGAATCCACGGCAGAAGCCCCACGGGTTAAAATGTGGAGCTGTAAAACCCTTCCCGGAGCGGGCAGCGATCGCCCCGCGCATCCCGCGGTGCGCGACCGGCCGGGGCGGGGCTGGGGGCGGCCAGGGTTGAGCTGGGGGGACCCTCCCACCCACGGGGGACCCCGCAAACCCCCCGGCTGTCCCCGCTGTCCCCGGCCGGACCTGCCTCTCGCTCCCGCCGCCGCACCCGCAGCTCCTCCACGCTGCGCCCGCCGCGCCGGCCCCGCCGCCGGCCCCACATGGCGGAGCGGCAGCGAGGAGGAGGAGGAGGAGGAGGAAAAGGCCGATCCTGGGGCGGTCCCGGGGCGGGGAAAACACGATCCCAACCCCCTTCGCAATCGGAGCGTGCCGGCCCCTCCAGGAGCGGGGAGCTGTGCTGCCGCAGGGATGGGCGCTGGTTGTGCTGAGGCCGAAAAAAGCCCCCAGAGATTCACCAGGAATATGAAGCACGGCGACTCGGTGCCCCGGGACCTTCCCCCGTGGTGATGCGGGCCGAGGGGCAGAGGAGTTCGTGCTTCCCAGGGAGGTGTTTGGGGAATTTGCAGCTGGAGGGCGGAAATTGAAGGTGCCAGACCCCGGCAGAGCCGCCGGGCTCGTCAAAAGGGAGCAGAGCTCAGAGGGCAGCTGCCGCTTTTCCATCGTGCACTCAGCAGCAGTTTCAGTTCACTTTCTGGAATTCCAGACCCATTTGGATGGGAAGAGACCTTGAAGCTCATCCAGTTCCAATGCCTCCACCATGGGCAGGGACACCTTCCACTACTCCAGGGTGCTCCAAGCCCCGTCCAACCTGGCCTTGGATGCTTCCAGGGATGGGGCAGCCCCAGCTGCTCTGTGCCAGGGCCTCCCCATCTTCAGAGGGAGGAATTTCTTCCCAATATCCCACCTAACGCTGATCTCTGGCATAGGGAAGCCATTCCCCCTTGTCCTCTGGGCCCTTGTCCAAAGTCCCTCTCCTGGATTCCCTTTAGGCACTGGAAGGGGCTCTGAGGTTTCCCCTGAGCCTTCCCCAGGCTGAGCAGCCCCATGTCCCTGCCTGTCAACACAGCAGAGGTGTCACTGTGGGACACACACGGACACTTTTTGATGAGAAGGCTAAAAACTATTTATTAAAACATCTGACTCTACAGTATTTCTACACAGACCAGGGATTGGAGAAGAAGGCTGACACCTCTCCCATCCCGTTGGCCAAGACAACTGCCCATCAGTTGTTTTTCACACCAGGAGAAAGTATGTAAACAACTTTGTGGTATCAAAAACATTCTTCTAATAATAACACCTGTGTGTGAGAAAAAGCTAAGAACTATGAAAAACATCGAGTTAGAAAGTGCCTCAGAAAACTTGAAAAACGAGAGTGACATCGAGGGACTCCAGCCTTTGGAGCATTTCTGCTGTCTCCTCTGGGCTTGCTCCAGCAGCTCCATGTCCTTCTTGTGCTGAAGAATTTAATGTAACCCGAGGATGCAGAAGAGGAATCATGGAATTGCTGAGCACCCCTGCACAAAAGAGCAAGGGACCCCACCCCAGCTGTTGTGGCAGGAACTTGCAGTGCCACATTAACAGCAACAAACTGGGAGTTGCATTCTCCAGGTGTGCAGTTAAATTGCCTTTCTGAAGCCAACACAGGCAGAGAAATCTCTGGGAAAGAAAAAAATTCTTGAGAGATTGTAGAATCACAGAACCATTTAGGCTGGAAAAGATCTCCAAGATCAAGTCCAGCCTTTGATCACCACCTTGTCACCCAGACCAGAGCACTCAGTGCCACATCCAGCTGTTTCTGGAACACTTCTGGCTCTTTCTGGAGTGCCCTGTGCAGCTTCAGGCTGCCTGAAATTGTGCCATCCCCATCCTACATGCACCTGGGCATGGTCTGGATGCCAGGAATGACAGTCCTGTTCCCTTCTGCATTGCCTGCAGGGTGCTCAGCACCCGGGGAGCCTTGGGGCACAGCAATACCAGAGCATCTGGGAGGGCTGAGCCCGAAAGTGCATTTGGGGAACCTTGCCCTCACTGTTTCATCACCCTTCCTAGGAAAGAGCAGCGCTGGCACTCTGGCCACAGCCTCTCCCAGCCCACAGCCGCAGGGAAGTGATGCAGAAGAGACTCGGGCAGCGCCGGGCTGCTCAGGAAGTCCCGCTGTGGGAGCGAGGGCTGTGCCCGGGAGCCGGGCTCGAGGTGTGTGCCCAGCCCCGGGCGAGGGGACCCGACCCGGGCAGCGCCAGCTGCGGGAGCGCCACAGCTGGAGCACACCTGGAGGACACCTGGAGCACACCTGGAGCACCCCTGGAGCACCGGCCGGAGGCTGGGAAGGAGCGGGTGCCGGACGGAGCTGAGCGCTTGGAACTTTGGCACTTCAGCCCGGGATTTGGCAGCGGCTGGAGGAAGCAGAAGTGGAGCGAGGAAGCGTTTGGGGTGTGCGCTGGCTTGTGAGTCACTGGGCAAACCCACCCCGCTGCTGCTCCCCGCGGCGAGGGGCGCTCGGGGCAGGTGCGGAGGAGAGAGAGCAGAGCTGCTGCTCGGGAGGGTGGCGCAGCCCCGCGATGGCACGGACAGGTAGGGAGAGCTCCGTCCTCGGTGGGCTTTGGGATGTGGCCGAGGAAAGCTGGGGCTGATCAGGGCTGGTGCCAGCGACAGAACTGCTCAGAGCAGGAGGCTGGGCTGGGGACTCCAGAGACCTCCTTTCAGCTGAGTCAGCACATATTTAGGAGCCTTTAATCTTTACTTGCTGCTTCTTTTGCAATCTGGTGATCAGAGATCAGACTCGGTTAGCTGACCAGCCTCTGGTGCTGACAGGGATGTGTTCACACCTTCAGGGGTCATTTTCTGCCACCCCTTGGGGGGGGCTGGTGATGAATCAAATCGCTGGGTGAGGAAGGAGAAAACATGAAGCTTCTGTTGCAATTTCCTGCCCTACATTACAAAGGAACAAACAGAACTGTCTCCCTGGTCAGACATTGGCTTCACTGTCTGTAACTCCACACGTTGAGTTCCTCGAGGCGTTTCCTGGTCCTTTAGGAGTGGGAGCCTGCAGCCAGGCAGCCCAGGCAGGAAGGACAGTGCAGAGCCCCGGGAGAGTCCCTGCTGAGGGAAGCCTGGCACAGGTGCAGCCCCTGGGTGTTTGGCTGCTGGCCCCAGCATTGCCCGAGTCA
This sequence comes from Thryothorus ludovicianus, assembly GCA_013397245.1. NCBI lineage: Eukaryota > Metazoa > Chordata > Aves > Passeriformes > Certhiidae > Thryothorus > Thryothorus ludovicianus. The sequence continues at coordinate 22,981 of VZTB01015791.1, forward strand.
CGGCTCAGTGGCCGGTGGGTGCAGGGGGGATGAGGGCAGTGCCCTGTGCCCGAGGGGTGGCTCTGCAGGGCTGAACCTGCCCAAGCCATCCCTCCAGTCTGGGTCAGTGTTTCCCTCAGCTGCCATTCACCGTTTCTCCTCCAGTTTTTAGGTTGTTCACCATGAGTGTGGCTGCGCTGCTGCTCCTGGGGCTGGGGCTGCCGGCACCAGAGCGCAGAAGAAACAGATGTTTCTTTAACCGCACTCAGGAGTACTGTATGTGCTACAACCTATCCGAGGAAACCGTGGGCAGCATCATCCAGTGCCTCCCAGCAACTGTGGTGGAGTTTCAGGGCGGAGATGTAGAGAAATACATAGGCTTCCCCATCAGGGACCTGGATTCCTCTCTCATTGACACTCTGGGCTCCCTTATCATCGAGAAAATAATAATTGGAAATGTCCTGGTGCCTGAGGTACTCCTCGCCCGTGTGCTGAGGTTCTTCTCCTACACCCACGTGCAGGAGCTGGCCTTTAAGAGCTGCATTTTCCAGGGGACAGGCAACTGGAGTGACATGGATGACCAGAACTTGCCCATACTGTCCCTGAGCTTCCACAACGTGACCTGTGCCCCGCTGACGGGCCATGAGCCGGCCTTCTCCAGCCTCAGCACGTGGCTGGGGACCCTGGAGGAGCTGGCTGTCACCAGCTCCCGTGTCAGCAGCCTGCCCTGTGCCATCGGGAGGGCGTTCAGAGCCCTGCGCTCCCTCAGCCTGGCACACAACAGCCTCGGGGATGGGAGCCTGAGCCCCGCCTTCTGCCAGGGAGCTTTCCCTCAGCTCCAGGAGCTGAATCTGCACCACAACAACCTGAGCTCCTACCACAGTGTGTGTGAGGGCGTGGAGCTGCTGTCAGAGCTCCGGCACCTCGATCTCAGCCACAACAAGCTCATGGCAGACCCGTCCTCCTCCTGCCAGTGGCCAGCACCCCTCCGGCACTTCAACCTGTCCAACACTGGCTTGGATGAAGTGCCAACACCGCTGCCTCCCAGCCTCGAGGTGCTGGACATGAGCCACAACCACCTCCATGCTGTAGACATCTCCCTCAGCTCCCTGAAGAAGCTCTTCCTGAATCAAAACCTGCTGCAGACCGTCCCCTCCATCAGGAATTGCCCCATGCTGGACACCCTTCACCTGGACAACAACTCCATTTCGGAGCTGCCGAGGGCTGAGGTGCAGCTGCTGGGGCGCCTGCAGGACGTGGCTGTGGCCGACAACCCCTTCAGCTGCTCCTGCTCTGGGGCCGGGGGGCTGCAGGCGCTGGCGGCCGCGGGGCACCTGGGGCAGGGCTGGCCCGGGGACTACAGGTGCCAGTCGCCAGCTGAGTTCCAGGGCTGGCCCGTGGCGCAGGTGCCGGTGTCGGTGCTGCGCTGTGACCCCGCCGCCGTGGTGGCCCCGCTGTGCGTGGCCCTGGCCCTGCTCGGTGTGGCCGGGGCTGTCTGTGTGCTCAGGGCCAGGCCCTGCCGCCGAGCCTGAGGGGCAGCGGGACCCTCCCCAGCGCTGCTTCCCCTCGGGGGCTCCGTGGGAGGCTCACGGGTCCGGCTCTGGGGAGGGGCTCTTGGTGTCCCTGGCGGAGCAGGGCTGTGCTCAGGGCTATGCTGCTGTGGCTGTGCCCAAGTGTTGGGGCACCCTTCACCTCAATCCCTGTGCCATGCTCTGACCCAGAGCCACACCCTCCCACAGGGGATTTCCCTGTGGCCAACTCTGGCTCCCTGAGCCCCAACACGCCCCCACTGTCCCTGCCATGGCACCTGTCCTGGACAAGAGGGGTTCAGCCCCATCATATTCCCACTGGTAGCACTCAGATGCCCCAAGCCTTGCTGGGGTCTGCTGGTCCCTGCCCAGAGCCCTCCCACACCTTTTATCCCCCCAGCCCAGCCATCCTTGGAGCCTCCCTGGCCCCTGTGCTGATCCTTGCCCTTCTCACACAGGCTATGGCTGGGTCAGGATGTCAGGTTTGGCAGGATGCTGCTTGGCTGCTCTTCATCCTAAGAGAAAAACCAAAACCTCACAAAAGACAGGAAAATGAGTAAATTAAACACCCCTGCACACAAATGCTAATGAGCTGGAGCAGCTCCTTTTACCTCGACCGGAGGCACTGGTGGATGAGTCCAAGTGGGACCTTGAGGAGGTTCAACTAGAAACTTTTAAAGTGATCAGAAGAAAATGGGTCTATTCTGGGTTCTGGGTTATTCAGAGAATATCTCATAGTAAGGAGAAAATGGATTATGGGATGCTACCAACAGTAGTCAGTAATAAGACATGGATAAGTATATTTAAATATACTAATATTTAAGTATATTGCTGTCCAGGAACACCAGACAATCTTATGATAAACCCTTTATCAAGAAAAGCCTTGAATTTGGTTGCCTGAGATTCCAGAGTGTTTTGGGTTTCAGAATTTCAAATTCAGAGTATGTGCTTAAATACACAGGAGGAAATAAAGTTTTCACCAATCTTTGACTCAAGCTGGTGACAGTGACTGCTGCTGAGGGAAAGATGCAGGGCTGGGGAATATTCAAAGGAAGGGGGTGGCTGGGGAAGGAACAATGGGAATGAGAAACTGGGAATGGGGGAGAATCACAGAATCACAGGGTAGTTTCAGTTGAAAGGTACCTTTAAAAAACATCTCATTCCACACCCTGCCATGGGCAGGGTCACCTTCCACTGTCCCAGGTTGCTCCAAGCCCTGTCAAACCTGGCCTTGGTCCCTTCCAGGGACAAGGAAGCAACAGCTTCTCTGGGCACCCTGTGCCAGGGCCTGCCCACCCTCACAGGGCAGGATTCCTTCCCATTGCCTCCTCTAAATAAATCCCCATTTTTCAGTTAAATCTGCCCCTTTCCCTTGTCCTGTCTCTCTGCCCATGAAAACAGAAATGCAGTCAGTGAAATTCCAGCTGTGCAGCACCAGGCAGGCTGAGANAAGCCCTGCTCTCCTTCCCCAGGGCCTGTCCTGCCTCTACATTAAACTCCGTGCCTGGGTGTTTCCTGTGTCCCTCCCTCTCTCTGTTTGGGCACAGGTACTCATGACCTGCAGACAAACACAGCCTGGGCTGGCTGGGGCCCAGGGAAAGCAGAGTGTGGGAAGGACCCAGCCTGGAGCTGGAGCTGGAGCTGTCCTGGGCCTCAGCAGGGCACGGGGTCCAGGTGTGGATCCTGGTGGCTCTGCTGCATGTCCAGGGAGTGTCCCTGCCCGGGTGGAGGGGCTGTGGGACTGTGCCACCAGCCCTGAGCAGCCGGAGGGGAGGGTGGGGTGGTGCCCTGGGCTGTTGGTGGCTCAGGGTGTTGGTGAAGGCAGAGCTCTGCTGGTGTTGACAGGTTGTGCAACAGGCTGCTCCTGCACCTGGGCTGGCTGGACGTGGAACAGGGAGCAGCAGCTGCTGGCTGATGGATGAGGAAGGAGAAATCCCTGTCTCCAGAATCCTTTGCCATCCTTTGGGAGCACCCACACGGGCTGTCTGCCTGGTCAGGGCCAGGCACTGCTGCAGAGACTGAGGGGGATGTGTGACCATTCCCACCAGTGCTGGTCCTCTGGGGCTCCCTGGGAGGCTCACAGGACCCCCAGGTGCTGGTGAGGGGCTCTTGGAGTCCCCAGTGTGGGCTCCCCTCTGGAGCAGGGCTTTCCCCAGCATTATCCCACTGTGGCTTTGCCCAGCCGGGTGCTGAGGAGCCCCTCAAACCCCTGTGCTCTGCTCTGTCCCAAGGCTCCACCTGCCCAAGGGGTTTTCCTTCTGGCCACCTCCAGCTCCCCAAGCCCCAACATGTCCCTTTGGTCCCTGCCATGTCACCTGTCCCCACTCCTGATGGAGCCCCCAGTGCTGCCTGTTCCATCTGTGTCCAGGTGTCATCAGCCTCACACCTGAGGCACAGGTGAGGGCGTTTTGGGGGGGCGGGGGCATTGATGTCACTGTGTACAGGGACACTTGTGCATCTGCTCCTCCTGTCCTGTCCAGAGCAGGGCAGGGGCTGTCCTGGGCCCTCCCTCCTGGCCCCCACCATCTGCATTTCCACAGACAAGGGGGATCCTCTGCACTGGCATTTCCTTCTGTGCTCTCTTGCTGTGACTGTTCTCCAGTGAGTGGTTTGTGGTCACTCCTTGTGGCAGTCCAAGGTCCCTCATCTCCCAGCCACGGCTGACAGAGATGTCCCTCTTGGAGCTGGGAGCATCCCAGTGCTGTGAGTGGCTACCCGCACCCCCTGCCCCTGTGGTCCCGCTGATCCCTCGGCCAGCAGGGCTCAGCCCCTGGGACAGGGCGCCTCCAGGCTGGGTCTGGCTCTGCCCACACCCATCAATAATGCAGGAGAACCGGATCCCTCGGGTAACCCCATCCCTGCCCTGGCCAGACAGCAGCTGAGGGGCGGCCGCTGCCACGCTGCCCATGGACCAGGTGAGTGCTGTGGGGGGGGACAGCCCAGGCTGGTTTGGAGGGATCTGTCAGGGGCTGCCCAACTCCCTGGGGTCTCATCCAGCTCCTGGTGGTGCTGAGTGAGTGGCTCCATCCCCCTCTATCCAGGCTGAGCAGGACGTCAGTGTGCGAGCAGCTCTGGGACTCCACCAGGCAGCAGGTAGAGCTCAGGACATCCTGGAACCCTCACCTGAAACCCTGCGCCAGGGAACAAGGGGACAGGGTGGCAGCCACAGCTGTGGTGGCCCCGGGAGCAGTGGCCAAGCTGGTCTGGGCAGTGCTGACAGGGACAGGGTGTCCTTCCCATCCCGGTGGCTCTGAGTCACAGCGGGAGGGCTCTGGAATGATGTGAAGCCCTGGGATGCAGCTCCAGGCTGCAAGGGGGGCAGGACAGGGCTGGGACAGGTGGGTGTGACCCCCCCCCACCATCCCACACTTGGTGTTTTCAGGAGAAAGCTGGGTGGGCAGCAGCAAGGACCCCCTCGAGCTCCTCTTCGCTGGGAAGGAGCCCCAGGTGAGAGCTGCAGGGCAGGGACATCCTGGGTGGGAGGGTCCCTGGGGAACCGGGGGGAGCAGGGGCTCTGTCCCTCCACCTGCCACGCCTGGGACCCTCATGGGAGCTCAGGCTACACCCCTAGGGTCCCCTTCCTTGTAGGGGACTCCTGGGGGTTCTCAGAGAGCGGGGGAAGGGAGGGGGTCTCTCCTCACCCCTGGCACTCCAGACCCTCTGTGCCACCCCTGCCATCTCCATCCCAGTGTGCCCAGCCCCTCCTCTGCCCTGCCCTGGTCATGCTGGGATAGGGGAAAGCTGAACGTTATCCCCCTCCCTCACACCAGGGGAGCTCCCTGACTGTCGATGGTGTTTTCCACTTGGATGCAGGACAGGTACCGAGAGCCCCAAGTCCTTCTCTGTAACCTGTCCCCAGCCACATGAGCCAGGGCCATCTGCACCATGCTGGCTGTGCCATGCTGTGGCTGCCATGGCTGTGCCATTGCTGTGCCCTGCTGCCCCTGCCCTGCTGGATGTGTCTCTCCTACCAGGAGAAGGTCCTGGAGCTGGCAAGACCCCAGCTGGCCCTGGTTCCCCTTGGCTACAGCGTGTCCCTGCTGCTGTGGGACCCCCATGGCCCTGGGACACAGCTGCCCTTCCAGAGTGTCATCTGGCAGGTGAGGACACAGGGGACAGGTGGCAGGGAGAGGGGACAGCACAACTGTGCAGTGCTGGGCTCACGGGTCACCCAACAGACCCCGACCCCACCGGGGTGGGGATGAGATCCAGCCACGGGGCCCAGGAACCAACAGCTCCAGCTTGTCCACAGGTGATTGACACCATCTTCCAAGAACTGGAGGCCTTGGGGGATGACACACAGAGCCTGCAGATGCTCAGTCTGGTCCAGGTAGGGCAGGAGCAGGGCAGGATGTCCTGGCAGGAGGGTCCCATTCCCTCTCTGCCACTGCCCAGACCCTGCTGTGCCAAGAGCACACGTTGTCCTGTACTGGCATCCAGTCCCCTCATCAGTGACCAGGGACTGGAGACCTTTGGACCCCAGGTGTTCTCACCTCTTTCCAGAACTTCCCAGATGTGGGAAGCCTTAGCTGCCCACAGAGCACCTCCTGGGCTCCAGCAGCACGGTGGGATCAGGGGAGCCCTCTAAGCCCTTCCTGCTCCCATCACAGCTGGGCTTTCCGGGCCAGTCACTGCTCCCTGGGGCCTGAAGGTCCCTCCAGTGTGGCCTTGATTAGCACAGGAGTGATGCCAGCTCCTGCCACTGGGCTGGGTCCTGCCCTTTGGCTCTGGGACACTGCCAGGGATCTGATAAGCTCCACACAGGGTTCTGCCCATCCCTGGTGCCAGGGCTGGAAGAGCTGGGAGTTATCCCAAAATCAGCCTTTCTCAACCCTCACCTGTGCATGGCCACAAGCACGCCAGGCCCTTGGTGAGTGTGGGACGCCAGCAGCCCCCTTTTCCTACCCCCCTGCCTAACACAGTCCCCTCATTCCAGGTCAGCACCCATGACAAAGCCTGGGACCTGCTCCATCCCGATGGCCGAGCCCTGCAGGTGATGGATGTGGCACCCCTGGGCCTGTAGGTACCTGATGCCCATGACTGAGCAAATGCTCCTGGGGGCTGGTACCCCAAAATCAGGAGTGGGGCTGGGCAGGGAGCATGGTGCCCAGCCACAGCATGGCCAGGGGTGTTCCACAGCGAGCCCGGGGGTGGATGTGACCCTGCTCGCTTGGCCTTGTCCCCCTCTGCTTCCAGGATGGTAGAGGAGGCAACGGAAATGGCCGTGCCCGACGCCCAGGCTGCCATCAGTGCCTATGCCAGGGGGCTGGCTGCCATCCCGGCGTTGTTCCAGGGCTGTGCTCAGCAGCCCCTCACAGACGGGAGCCCAGCCGTGCAGGGGTGAGGGATCTGGCCCAGGTCCCACAGGAAGGATTGGGCCGTGGGGTGCTGGGGCTGGCTCTGCTGCAGCCCCACTCCCACACCGGCCTCTCCCCAGGGCCGGCAGCCTCTTCACTCTCACCGTGGAGCGGGAGCTGGAGGGTGGCAGGCGCCAGCGCTCCGCCCTCAGGATCCTGGTGTCCCCAGGGGCCACCGGGCCCTGCCCCACGCTGTAAGTACTGGGCTGAGCTGTGTTCCCACTCCAGCACACCCGTGTGCCTGCTCTGGGTCAGGGAATTCCATTCTGGGAGGAGAGGCAGGAAGGACACCCCAGTGGGAGCCCGTGGCTGGGAGCCAAGGGGGTGTCCCCACTCCTTGGGGACATGGGCTTAGGGACACATGCGGTCAACCCATTCTTGGGTTCCTGGGGCTCCTGGCACTGCGAGAGCCAGCCCTCTCCTGAGGTGTCTGTCCCCATGTGCAGGGAGTGCAGGGAACCTGGTGCTGTGTGCCTGCCCTGGATCGTGGAGCGGCTGCTGGAGGGGAACAGCCTGACCTTCCTGCTGCTGTGTGTGTCACTGCCAGGTAGCCCCCAGACTGGGACACACTCTGGATGTCCCCTCCCTGAGGGCTCCCCCCACCCTGCCCCACACCTGGCACTCGGTCCTGCAGTCATTGGCAGCTCCACTCATCTCCATCACACCCGGACCCCCTGTGCTGGTGGCCCCCCACGGCCCCTGCCCAGGGCTCGCTCTTCTCCCAGACACCTCCAGAGAGGAGATCCTGGGAGCTCTGGGACTGGCTGAGAGGGTGAAGGGGCTGGCCAAGACCATCTCTGCCACAGTCTGGGACCCTGAGGAGGAGATGGCGGCGCGCCGGAGGGGGATCCGGGAGCTGCGGACGGAGCTGCTGGCTGGACCTGGCCATCCTGAGCAGGGGACAGCTGTGGCACAGCTGCAGAGGGCTCTGCGGGAGCTGCAGGTGGGGAATGCCCCTGGATCCACAGGACTGGGATGGCACTCGTCCCCTGGGCTGGGTAAGGTGCACACTCTTGACCCATCCTGGTGTTAAGACCCTTGTCCAGCACTGAGGGCAGGGGCTGAAGCTGCCCCAGGGGTGGGATGTGTCCCTGGAGCCATGCCAGGCCTGGAGGTCTGAAACATCCCAACAAGGACCTCCAGTTCCCCTTTTCCAGGTGCTGAAGAGTCAAAGGTGGGAGAAAAAACAGACAGTGGCTGAGGTGCTTGGGACAACTGAGACGCACCAGCCCAGTGCTGAGGTGGGTCCAGGCCCCCTCATCCAGGGACAGTCTGATGCAGGAAAAGCTCTGAATCCCAGCTGTGTCCCTGCAACATCTCCCTCTCTGACAGGACCAGGTCTCTGCAGGGAATACAGCGCCAGGCCACCAGCCTGGGACCCAGACAGCCCCCACCAGTGCCAGCCTGGAGCCAGCAGAGCCAGAGCATGGGGCCAGGCACGCATCCCGCAGCTGGGTGGAGGATATGTGGGCACAGAGCATGGCTTTACACGGTGGGAAAGGCCTTGGTCTCCATCTGAACAACCTTCTTCAGCCCCCCACGTCACACTCATCCTCCTGCTCTGTCCCCACGCAGGACGGGGTGACAGCAGAAGGCAGGGAGGGGACAGACGAGCACTGGTCAGCGCAGGGCAGGGGCTGCTGGAGGAGCCATCCCAGAGCAAAGTGTCACAGCCACAGGCCGGGTGTGACAGCGTGAGTGGGAGCCCACAGGGTCCCTGTGCAGGGCCAGCTCTGCGCTCCAGCACCGGCTCCTGGTGCCACCCGAGCCCCTCTGCTCTCCTGCAGGCAGGGAGCCGGTGCCAGCCGTGCCCAGCCCCAGAGGTCCAGCGCGCCCTGGCCAGGGCACAGCGGCAGCGCCTGCGGGCTCAGCACTGCCGGCAGCTCCTGCGAGAGCTCGGCACCGGCGCCGTGCCAGCCCAGGAGCACGGCAGGGAGGTGGGCACAGGCAGAGCCCGGCACTGCGAGCTCCAGCCTCTCCTCCCTGGCACTGCTGTCCCTAGTGCAGCCCAAGGGAGCAGGGAAACCCTGGAGCCGCCCTGACCTTGTCCCTGTCCCCCACAGTGGGACACAGAGCGCTGGCAGCGGGAGGTGACCGCGCTGGGCCTGAGCCTGGAGGCGGCGCTGCGGGAGCGGGAGGCGGCCGAGTGGCACCTGGAGGCCCTGCTGCACAGCCACCACCGGGAGATGCAGGCCTGCAGACGGCACCTGCTGCAGGTGGGCAGGCAGGGCTGGGAACACCCCTTGCAGCGTGCCAGGGCTGTGCCAGAGCGCCCCGGGCATCCCGCAGGTGCTGCGGGACCAGCAGCGCCTGGCAGAGGAGCAGCGGGAGGCTCTGGAGCGCCGGCACCGGGCGCTGCTGCAGGAGGTGCTGCGGGACACGGTGGAACTCGCCGAGCACAACCAGCACCTGCGGGACACCCGACGGGCAGGCACGGCCAACGCCACCACACAGACCCCCTGAGCCACGGCCAGGGCGTGGGGACAGAGGGACCCCTCCCTGCACTGAGCCACCAGTGATGCCAGGAGACCGGCCAGCCCCAGCCACACGAGTTATCCCACACAGCCTCCCCTGCTGCTCCCCAGGGAAAACCCTGCTGGGCGCTGGGAGCCTGCCTGGGGGAGCACAGGCTCAGCCTGGTGGGAGGGCTGGCAACCCCCAGCTGTGGCCACCTGCAATAAAGTGGGTGCCCCTCACCCATGAGTGTTGTCAGGCTCGGACACATCCCTGGCTCCCAAACCTGCCCCAAGGGGCACAGCCACCACCCCACCAGACACAGGACAGACACACAGATGCTCTTGAACTGCAGCTTTAATACCCTGGGTGGCCTCTGCCTGCCAGAAACTTGGTACAAATTTCGGGGCCATGCCCCTTTTGGGGAGCAGATGAAAGTTCCCACATGCCCCAGTCCCTGTCTGCTCTGCAGAGACACTGTGCCCAGGAAAGGGAAACTGGGCCTGAGGACAGCAGGGCTCCAGGCAGGGGCTAGGCTGGAAAACCGTGGAGATGGGAGAGGCCCAGGGAAGCAGCACCAGGAATGGCAGGGATCAAGCAGCATCCATGGGAGCTGAAACAGCACCAGTCCCATGCTGGGCAGGCAGGAGGTCCAGCAGGGCCAATTACTGCCAGAGCATTCCCAGGCCACTGTGGTGTGGGGAAGCAGCTTCAGGACATGGGACACTTGAGTCCCAGAATCATTTAGATGGGAAAGGACTCTGAGATCATGGAGCCAAACCTGTAACCCAACATCACCTATCAACTAGACCATGGCATTAAGTGCCATGTCCAGACCTTAAACACCTCCAGCAATGGTGACTGCTCCACCTCCCTGGGCAGCCCCTTCCAAGGTTCAATCAACCCTTCTGTGAAGAAATTACTCCTAAGGCCCAACCTGAACCTCCCCAGCACATCCTAAGACTGAGACATGCACAAGGGGCTCAGGACCTCTGCTAAGGCTGCATGCCTGATTCCATGGAACCCCATGGCAGAGCCTGGCTGGACTGGAGCAGGGCACAGTTTCCCTCTGCGAGCAGGGACAGGGTGCTCTCCCCCTCAGCACTCCTCCTCAGGGGATCCTTGGAGCTGTGCAGGCACCCACCAGGAATGATTCCAGCCCTGAGGAAGGGCTGGGGCTGCCCAGACACGTGGGAGGAAGGCAGTGACTATGTGACTCCATAGTACAGGTGCACAGCCAGGCCAATGCACGCCACGGCCATGAAGAAGAGGAGGGTGAGTTGCAGGTTGAAGAGAGCAACAGAGAGGAGAGCGTTGACCAGGATGGAGCAGGAGATGATGAAGAGCCTGGTGATGTTGCTGCTGTGCTTCATCACCACGGACATGATGAGGCCATTCAGAGCCTGGCTGAGCACCACCAGCAGCACCCACGGGGAGAAGCCCTCCAGGAACCCATCCTCTGTGCTGCTCCACACGGAGCCCAGCAGGTTGAGCAGGACCCCAAAAAAGTACAGGAAGATGTTCTGGAGGCTGAGGGGCAGCGCCTGGCTTTTCAGGATGGCTTCGGTGTAGACGGCGGAGAGGCCGGAGATGAGGCAGTACACGGAGAGCAGCAGCAGCCCCACGGGGGTGACGTGCAGGCGGGTGGCCCCGGGCTCAGCGGGGCCCCGCAGGCCCCCGCAGCTGTAGGTGACACCGGCGGCCAGCAGCAGCAGCAGCGCCAGCCAGCGGCGCGGGCCCAGGCGCCGGCGCAGCAGCACGCTGTAGAGCAGCGCCGTGCTGACGATCTTCAGGTTGCTGAGCACCTGGAAGGTGCTGGGGTCCATGAAGAGCTGCATGTGCACCACCAGGTTGTTGTTGGCGGCGTAGAGCAGGGCCGAGAGGGCGAAGGGCGCGGCGTGGCGCCAGGACAGCGCCGCTCCCAGCGGCTCCCGCGACCCCGCCAGGAACAGCAGGGACAGCGCCAGCTTGGTCAGCTCCACCAGGACCACCACGGACGTGGAGCTGAAGGGGATGGCCCCGTCCACCTTGCAGAGGGTCAGGAGGGGGGCGTGGGAGCCGTAGATGGCCACGGACAGCAGCAGCATCAGTGCCCACAGCCCCCTCTGGAGCAGCCTGTTGGCAGAGCCAGCAGCATTCCCAAACATCCCCATTTCCGGGAGAGAGCCAGCACGAGTGAGCTGCTGCCAGCGTAGAGAGGCCAGACAGACTCTCACCCTGCAACACTGAAGAGACCAAATACCAAGAATTTAATGAGCCTGATTAAGCAGGATGTTCCCTGCAACATTTGTGATGCAGCAGGGGAGCAGGGTGTTGTCTCTCGTTAGGAGGAGAACTACAAGCCTTCCTGAGAAGCCACACAAAGCACATTGCCAGGGCACACGGGTCACAGCAGCCCCTCAGTCCACAGGGGCACAGTGAAAGGTGAGGAGAAAAGGCAGCTGGCAGCCCCTCAGTGCTCTCAAGCTGCTGTGGGTTAGTGCAGTGATCACTGCTGCCACGATGCCCAACAAACACCCAGCCCCAGACCCCTGACGCGTTGCAGTGGTGTGGTGCAAAGCCCTTTTCCAGGGAAAAGAAGGGTGCAGGTGATGTGCCTCCCTGGCACCCTGGGGGTGCTCTGTGCCTGCTACCTAAGGAGCACCGTTCCTGCAGTCCCTGCTGCCTCCGGGCTCCTCCTCGCTAGTCCCGACCTTTTTTCAGTGAATTCACATAGTCCCGAATCGTCTTCTCAACGTTGGGCACGGCGTAGTTCTGGGCGGCGTAAATCCCGGTGCAGGTGCCGGCCACGAAGCCCAGGACGGCGGAGAAGCGCAGCTTGGCTATCAGGTATCCCGCCAGGAAGCCTTTGAGGAAGGGCGATGCCAGCAGCGACCCGTCCTGAGGGGAGAGCACAGTGAGGCACGGCCGGGCGGGATCGGGGAGGAGGCGACTCAGGACGTGTCCCTGGGGTGAGCTGTGGGCTGTTTATTCCCTGGGATTTGTTTCTCCCCCCGCCAGTCCTTCTCAGAGGAGGCGGCCGGCCGGCCCGCCCCGAGCCCGCACGTTACCTGCCCCACGCCGGCCTGCACCTCGTCCTCCACTTTGCGCTGCAAGCTCTCCAGCTGCCCCTTCAGGAAGGCGAGGTCCTTCAGCTTAGGCAGCGAGTCCTGCGGGAGACACGGAGGTGATTCCCGCCCCCCCGACGGGAGGGCCCGGCGCGGCCTCCCCACAGCCCCGGCAGCTCCTCAGCCCCGCTCACCTTATCGTCCGCCATCTTGGCGCCGCCGCCGCCCGCCGCTGATTGGCTGGCGGGGAGGCACGTGACACTGCCGCCGCTAGGCCGCCGCTGATTGGTTGTCATGGAGGCACCGACTCCTCCCGCGCGCCCCTTCCCGCCACGGAGGCGTCACCCGGCGCTGATTGGGTGGAGTGGGATCACGTGACACCCCCCCCGCTCCCTCAGGCCGCCCGGCCGGCGCCATCTTGTGGTGGCGGTGTTTCGCCTTGAGGGGCGGCCCGGCTGCAGCGCGGTACCGGCCCCGCACCGGCCCCGCGGGGCTCCGGCACCTCCGGGCTGCCCCGGCGGGGCTGACAGAGCTCATTGCCGCCCCTCACCGCGGTCAGGGCTTCCAGGACCCAGTCACCGTCCCGCCCCTGGGGGCAGGAGGGATGGGGGCCCAAGCTCTGCAGCTTCTTGCTCTGTGAGGAGCCTGATTCGGTCCCAGGCTTGGCCAGTGGTTTATGTCTAAAGCAGTGCAGTTGAGCCTTTGTACGACCTTGTCCTTCAGGATTAAGGATAGTAACCCAGAAATACTTATATAAACAAAATATTCAAATTAATGATTGTAAGGATTACGCTAGAAGATCTTATTCAGAATTATTTACTGCTCAGTGTAGGTAGTTCTAGCTACCAGAGCAGTGCAATATTTTTGAGGCAACAGTGATACTAAATTATATTAAAGGTAGTGAAGTAATTGACGGACACTGATGCTTTTCACCTGTCTCAGTGCTGGGGGCAAATCTCTCACTCAGCCTCGAGGAGTCACTCTGTGGTGGGCACTCCTCAGCTCCAGGGAGCGATTTCCACCTACACTCCCAAAAACAACAGAATAAGGAAAGAACAAAAATGACTTTGGAGTTATTTTCGAACCTAAGTGATTCTGTGATCATGAATTAAAGAAATATGAACATTGATCTAATATCAATGTCCATCTATTACCGGACAAAGACTCTCTAACAGTTTGGAGTTACACAGTGTGTGTTTATGACGTCCCGGGCAGTGTGTGGGATATCTCCCTAATGCACACTGCAAAGTTTCATAGGTGATTACAAAGCTTTTATGTACAAAAATGTTGAATATACAAAATACAAATACATATTCATACCCTTGTCATTTTCCCTTCTCCGCTTCTTATGCTAATTGGCAAAGAGGCTTTTAAACATACATGGTTTGTTTCTTGAAATGAGTTGGGGGTCTTTTTTATGAGGAATCAATCAAAATGATAAAGTAAACTCAGTCTTCTTCGCTCTGACCTTTTTACCTTTTCTGGGTATTCGTGACAAACGAATCCTTGGTAGAGTTTGCAGTTTCCTGCCTTCAATCTGTTTCCTACCATGGGGAAGCTGTCTATTGTCCATAAAATTGACAAGCAATGAATTATTAGATCCTGGATATCTTATCTGAGATCCGGCTTCTGTTGGGTAAAGCTCATCTGTCTTTTTAGCTAACACAGCATCTATTCTAACTGTGATCTTAACTTTTCTAAAATCCTTAATTCCTCAAAATTAACATCTCATTGCTGAAACCCGGGCTGCCGTGCCTCCAGCCTGGAAAACAGGCGCTGCGGAACGGCGGGCAAGACCGAGGAACGGGGGGAAATGCTGCTTTCAGGTGCTTGGCACAATTTAATTAAAACCCGTGTGCTGGGGGTGATGTACGTGTTACTCTCGTGGGTGCTGCGCTGGCACGGAGGCAGCTCCCTGGAGCAGCCAGGGCTGTCGGGCTGCTGCTCTCCAAGTTAATTTAGATACATTCCCAGGGTATGTTACACTGCTCCCACTGAGCACTGGGAGCAGGGAAGGGAAGGAACTCGGGAGGCAGTAGCAGGTGCAGCCCGAAGAAGAAGCATTAATATTGTTATTAATATTAATAGCCACTGTAAGTCCAACCATTGCTGAAGGCTGAGTGCTGAGCTGCTGTTTACTTGCTTTGCAGGATTCCAGACTTTATCCAGAGGCAGGTGTGGACTTAGTGAAGCTGACGTTTTCCTCAGCCATCTCAAAGCAGCCACTTTTCAAGCAGGACTTTCACTTCATTAAAAGATAAAATACAAAATAAAATAAAATAAAATAGTTATGCGAGTGAATGCAAGGGCCTTTCTTGGAACACGATCACACCACTTGAAAAGTTCCACTTAGTGCAAGGCTGACTTGGAAAATTTGGGTGTTGATAAAAAACATGAGGACAGCAGAGCCCTGTGATCAGCACTGCTCTCACTTCGAGAGGTGGAGCCATTGCCAGCCTCGCCAGCTGCAGGCCAGCATGGCAGAGAGTGGGTTTATGTTGGCTGCTGGGAAGGAATTGCTCCCTGTGCCCAGAGTAGCCGTGGCTGCCCCATCCCTGGAAGTGACCAAAGCCAGGATGGACGGGGCTTGGAGCACCCTGGGACAGGGGGAGATGTCCCTGCTCATGGCAGGGGGGCAATGAGATGAGCTTTCAGGTCTTTTTCAACCCAGCCCAGTCTGGGATTCCTTGAAGGTCAGTTTTTCTAGGTCATGGTAGAAGCTGAGCACGTGCCCTCAGAGGTCTGTGGAGGAACTCATCTCTCAGCCCCCTGAGGTTACACACGAAGGCTTTGTGCTGTGTGCAGCAGCACGAATGGCTCACTGCTGGTGGTTCCTGGGATTTCTGGTGGGAAGACAGCTGGGATGTGAGGGAGGGCTGGGAGAAGCCCTGTGCTTGCTGCAGCTAAGCTGAGCCCTGGGCCCAGCCCTGGCTGGAGGGAGGACGCAGCCATTCTGTGCCTTGCTCAGCAGGATCCTGGCTGTGAACCTCCCTCCCTGCTGCACCTGGCACCTGCTGGATTGTGCTGTCCCCTGGACCCGCTCAGCTCCCCTTGCTGAGGTGTGGTGGCATTGCTGTCCCCATGGATCAGGATGGGTCTGCCTCCAAGCCGGAGAGTCCTGAGTCAGACCTGCTGTGGGATGCTGTGATTGGCACTGAAACGGAGCTATCTGTGCTTTTGGAGAGCTCAAGGGGAAACTGGTTATCCTGTGTTTGCCAGCTTAGCAGCAAGCTGCCACTTCTGAGGTTTGATTTTCCTGCCTCTGATCCAGCCCTGCCTCTGGTTCCTGCTGCCAGCAAAGGCTTTCACCTTGGCCCTGGCTGTGCCCTTGAGCAGTGGTGGGAGCTGAGCCTTTGGCTGGCAGCAGGCTGCTGCTGGAACGAGGCTGTGCTGTCAGATTTCCTCTGGGCTTGTGCCTGTCTTTCAACTTGTCCCCTTCTAATATGGCCTGAGCTTATCGGCATCTCCAGCCCAGCCTGGCTGCAGTGATGGGTGAGATAAGAAGCTTCCCTGTGAGAAGGGAGCAGGGCATCAAGGAGGACACGGATTGTGCCCCACAAGGATGGGTTTGAAGGTGTGAGCCCTCGGGGGCTGCAGTGGCTTTGCTGCTCACACAGCTGCTGCTGGCTGTTCCCATGCTGCTGAGCTCAGCCCTGATGCATTTCCCTTGCACCTCAGCAGGTGCCCACAGTGTTTGCTCTGTGCCCTTGGGAATGCTGAGCAGGAACCACGTCCTGCCCACAGCCCAGGGCCAGACCCCTCTCTGCTCCCTGCCCTCAGGGTGTTTCCTACCAGGTCCCTCACTTTCTGTCTTCCCTCTTCAGTCAGTCCAGCAGCTGGCACTGGGCACATCCCAGAGGCCTCAGCAAAGATTCCTGATCCCTCTGCAAACCAGCTGCCTCTTTGCTGTCCCAACCCTCCCTTCACAGCCCTTTCATCTACGCTTTTTGCCATTTTTGCACAGATGCAGTACCCAGAGATTAGGCTGCAGATTAAGGTTTTACTGCATCCTTAAATGGGTTCCAGTTCCCAGTCCCTGCAGGACCAACATGCATCCAAATCTCTCCTCCCACCACGTTCTCCCATGTGCATGAAAGGTCAAGTCCTACGTGTTTAGCCCAGGTGAAGCACCTGGAATTCTGTGCCCAGTTCTGGGCCCCTCATGACAAGAAAGACATTGAGGGGCTGGAGCACGTCCAGAGAAGGGAATGGAGCTGGGGGAAGGTATGGAACACAAGATGAGGAGCAGCTGAGGGAGCTGAGGGGGGCTTTAGACTGGAGAAAAAGAGGTTCAGGCAGCACCATCTCCCTCTACAACTCCTTAACAGCCAGGTGGGGCTCTGCTCCCAGAGAACAAGGGACAGCACCAGAGGAAAAGGTGTCAAACTGCCTCAGGGGAGGTTCAGTTTGGACATCAGGAAAAATTTGTTTACTGAAAGCATTGTCAGGCATTGGAATGGGCTGTACAGGACAGTCACTGTCCCCTGGAAATATTAAAACACATGGATGTGGCACCTGGGTACACAGGTTAGTGGTGGCCTTGGCAGTGCTGGGTTAATGGTCGGACTGGATGACCTTAGAGGGCTTTTCCAGCCTTAGTGATTCCAGGGACTCATGATTCTAAAAGGAGCTGGGCAGCCAAGGGCAGGAGCAAGGCTGTTGTCTCAGCTCCAGCCTGCACTGCCCAGCATCTCCCCATCCTGGGTGAGCCTGCTCTGCCACCAACACTTTCAGTCAGGCTGGAGGCTCCTCTGGAAGTCCTGCACACACTCCCTGGGCCTGCAGAAGCTGCACCATGACTCTGGCCACATGGGCTGGCTATGTTTGTCCCAGCACACACAAGAACACTCGTGGCTGGCATTCCCAAAGCCCCATCCAACACCACAGCATATCACAGAATTGTGGAATATCCTGGGTTGGAAGGGACCCACAAGGATCACCCAGTCCAACTCCTGGCCCTGCAAAGACACCCCAACAATCCCTCACTGTCCCTGAGAGCATCATCCAGGTGCTCCTGGAGCTCTGGCTACCTTAGAGCCATCACCATTCCCTGGGAAGCCTGTTCAGTACCCGACCACCCTCTGAGGGAAGGTGGCTCCTATCCCACATTGCGGATTGTTCCTATCCCACATTTGGGCACATTGTACCCAAAATTTAGGATACTGCAACTTGTCCCAGAGAGGAAAGCGCTTTATATGACACAAATCAAAGCAGATAAAAAAACAATACACCCACAGAAGAACAGATGAGTTGTACATAACAAAGAAAATGGGAAGTGTGTCACAGGGCCGTGGGCTGAGTCAGCTGCTCCAGTAACCGTGGTGCACAGGAGGTTTGGGTGGGAGCTGGGGGCTGCAGGCACGGACAGCAGCTGCTCCAAGGGGAAGGGGGCTGGGAAGGGTGACCCGAGCCCCGGGGGCAGTGAGGGGCTGTGTTAGAAGCCGTCAGTGCGCAGTGGCTGTGGCAGGTCTGACACACTGATCTGGAGGTTGAGCTCTGCTGAGTCCAGGGCCGTGGATGGGCTGTGCTGGCAGCTCCCCTCGAGCACGGCGATCTCCTCATGATGCTCCTGCCGCAAGTGCCACACGATCTCTCTGGACAAGAAGTGGGGGTCTGCTTCTTCTGCCTCTGGAACAGAAGAAAGACAAAAACTTCCTTCACTGGTTGTCCTGAGGCAGAGCTTTGGGCAGCAATGTCTCTGTGAGATGCCCCAAAATATGCAGAATTTCCTGCACAGTCAAAATACAGCTTTTACTTCCCACTTTTACCATGGCAGAAAAAAACTCAGAGTGCGGGGAGGAGTGTAAAATTACAGGCACTATGTGCTGGATTCCCAGTAGTGCTTGTGATGGGAACTGCCTGGCTGGGTGGAAATGCTTCTCCCCATTAGGGAGAGTGCTGAGTTTCCTCTGAAAAAAATGACATTCACTGCAGTAAGATGCTGATTCTAGCTGGTGGAGGTGAGGAGATGGGAGATGAAAAGATGATGGGAATAAGGGAAAGCATCTCTCCCTCCCATCCCCTGTCAGCAGGAATGGCACTGAGCCAGCACACACTCATCCCACTGCTGGGGAGGGCTTGACAGCCCCAGCAACTTCTTCCAGGAACATCAACAGAGAGGGGAGCTGCTGCTTCCCTGGATGCCTGCGGTTGTACTTAATCCTTGCAGTACATAGCTTGTGTCAGGTCCCCTTGGGGACTTCAGCTGGGACAACCACTGCTGCCACCACCTTCCCTGTTTCTCAGACCTACAGCAAGAAGTCCTTAGAATTATGGAATCTTGGAATATTCTGAGTTGGAAGAGATCCACAAGGATCATCCAGTCCAGCTCCTGGCCCTGCACAGACACCCTGTCCCAGAGCCCTGTCCAAATGCTCCCGGAGCTTTGGCAGCCCTGGGACCAGGACCATTCCCTGGGGAGCCTTTCAGTGCCCCAGCACCCTCTGGGGGAAGAACCTTTTCCTGATATCCAGACTAAATCCCCCCTGGCACAGCTCCAGCTGTTCCCTGTCCCTGGTAACAGGGAGCAGAGACCTGAGCTACCCCTCAGGAGCTGCAGCCCCTGGGGAGGTCTGACCTCAGTCTCCTCTGCTCCAGCTGGACAGGCCAAGTGCCCTCAGCAGCTCCTCATGTGTCCCTTCTGGGCCTTTCTCCACACCCATGTCCCTCCTTTGAACACTCCCTAACAGCTTTAGATCTTTCTCATTTTGTGGTGCTCAGACCTGCCCCAGGGCTCGAGGTGAGGCTGCCCCAGCTCAGAGCAGAGTGGGACATTGCCCTTCCTCACCCAGCCAGTGATGCCATGCTCAGTGACATTCCCATTTCACGTGGGAATGCAGCCCCTCCCTTCCACCCGTGGCAGCAGGGGCCACCATGGCACCCTGCCTGGGGACCCCATCCGAGCCCTGCACAGACACTGATCTGAGGTCACTGGGGGCTAGAAGAGCACAGCCACTGTCCCCAACTCCCTTCCCCCTCTCACCCTCGTAGGCAATGAGCCGGTAGGCATCTGCACACTCCTTGGAGCTTTTCAGGATCTCCTCCAAGGTCCTGTAGAAAAGCTTGGCCTGGTCCAGGCGCTCCTCCCGGCTGAAGGCAGCACACTCATCCTGGGACATGGCGTAGAGGGACTGCAGCGGGGTGGCATATTCCACAGCACAGTGCCAGAGCTGCAGGGGTGGAAGAGGAGAAGACATGGGGACAGGAGGACCAGGCAAAGGGCTGCTGGAGACCCTGGCACTGGGCAGAGCACTCAGGACCTCTTGGCGGCTCCTTGGCCTGCCTTGCACTGGGAGCACTGGGAGTGGGATACTGGGTCTGGCCCCAGTGTTCCCCTGCCTCGTGCAGAGCAGGGAAAGAGCAGCTGGCCTGACAGGTCCAGCTGTGCCCTCTGCCAGGTGGGCTCAGGGAGCTGCCTTTGCCCGGGGTGATGGGGAGCAGCCATGGCTTTGTCAGTGCTCCCAAGAGCAGCCTGGAGGGTGATCTTCCCTATGGAATTTGATCCCCTAGGGAGAGATCCCTTCCCTGTGATCACACCTTCTTGGTGGCTTTCAGCTATACAAAGGAAAGTGGAGGGACAGAACCAATGTTTGCTCTCTGTGAGCAGTGACAGGACCCAGGGAATGGCTGTGTCATGGCAGGTCAGGCTGGATATCAGGGAAAGGTTCTTCCCCCAGAGGGTGCTGGGCACTGAACAGGCTCCAATGGGAATGGTCATGGCTCCAAGGCTGCTGTAGCTCCAGGGGCATTTGGACACTGCTCTCAGGCACAGGGTGGGATTGTTGGGGTGTCTGTGCAGAGCCAGGTTTGATAATCTTTGTGGGTAATCTTTGCTTGATAATCTTCCAACTCAGCATATTTTGTAATTCCATTATTCTGAGCATCCTAACAGAGAGTTGGAGGGCAGAGCATAAACATTGGAAAGGCAGAGGCACAGCTGGAAGGAGGCTGAGCAAAGAAACAGGGAGAAATCTGATAAAGCCATAAACATGCCAAGGAGGAGCAGTGTTACCAGTAAGTCTTACACTGGGTAAACTGGAAAGTTTAATGGAGTGAATTAGAAGGAAGAGGGATGTGATCCCAGGTAAATGCAGAGAAGCAGGAAGTCCCCAGCCTGGGCAGGCAGTTACTGCCATGCCCTGGGGCCAGTGCCTTCGGTGGGGGCTGTGCCTCGCTGTGAGGGGCAGATATTACTGGAAGGCCAGGTGCAGGCTCAGAGCTGCTGGGGCTCCCGGGGAGCAGTGACTCAGCAGGAGCCTGGCAGATGGAACACAGCAGCAGTGCCTGCAGCAGAGCGGGGAGAACCCACAGCCCACTGTGCTTCCCCTGAGCTGGGCCAGGAGAGGCTGGGGGCTCTGCAGGCAGGGCTTTAAAAACTGCAGCTCAGAGCTCAGCCACTGCCAAAGGGCAGATCGGGGGACCAGGTGAGGAGCAGAGCTCTGCCAGTGTCTCCACCCACAGCATCTGGGTGTTCCTCCCTCCAAGGGGAAGGGACAGGGGCCAGTCTGCCGGGAAACGTGGGAGGAGATGAATGCAATGTGAGATGTAGAGATTCAGGGCTCACCAGCCTAGAAAAGGGGTGACTGGGGAAAAGGAGGGAGTCGAATAATGACTCACACAGACATCTTCAAGCACCTCTTCACAACACAAGGAAACATTCATCCTATGGGAAGTGATGCTCTGTTGCCCACGTCTGCTTTTTACTGTTTTCTGGACTTAAATCAGCTCCAGAAGGGGTTAAACAGGCCCACCATCCCTGCAGCTGAACCTGGGAGGAGGCAGCCAGCAGGAAGGGGTAGAGGAATGGGATCTCTCCCTCTTGTGGAAGCCTGGTGAAAGCTGGGGAGTATCTAATAGGAGAGGTAACAGTCTCCTGTCCTTACGGCCACTTCTGGGGCCAGCAAGACTTTTGGGATGATGCTCCCAGTACTGCTCTCAGCATACCTGGTTTTCTTCATCCCTGACTGTGTAGAGGCTGTGTTTGTAGACCCTCTTTTTGGTGCCAGCTCGGGCCAGGGTGGTTTCAGTGAGGTCTGTCACATACTGGATATTGCTGTCAGCTTTCTCCAGGTCATCATAGACATTACAGCTCAGAGGGACCAAGATGTGGAGCTTCCAAGTCTTCCTGCACACCAGCACATTGGGATTGGCTCTGCTGAATTCCTCCATGGACTTTTTCACCCCTGATGGAAGAGAGCGTCAGGCAGAGGTGCCTGGTGTGAGTACAGCTGCATTCTGCCTTGCTCCCCATTTCCCTGCTAACACTGTAAAAGTGGGAGGATTGTTATTAGGAGCTATTTCTATCTGTAGGCATGAGAATGCAGGGAAACAGCTACGTACATGGCAGGACTATTTTTAGGTACCCAATATAATAGGACCAGGCAAGCCCATGAGCGACGTTCTGCTTGGACCTCTCGGACATCTCAGACATCTCCACTGCTGAGGGCTTCTGTGGGGGGAAGGACAGACACACCAGGTGATGACAGCAGCCACCTGCGCCCTTCCACAACAGCCAGTTCTCCACAGGGACTGGAGAACTTCAAAGAAATCTGGAGAGTGAACAACACCCCCAGCCCCTTCCCCACCATGCAGGGCAGCGGGGCAGAGCCCCTGACAGCCCCACAGCCCCTGCAGAGGAGGGAACTGGGGCTGGAGTGAGCCTGGCATTTTCCTGGCTGCACCTTCCACTGGGATCGTGTGCCCCAGTGCAACTTGTGCATCTGCCCTGTGCTTCTCCTCTCCCAGCACGGGAGAGGAGACACCCCAGTGCCTGATGGTGGGATCCCCAATGGCCTCTGCCAGCTCTGTGTGTGCATGTAGGTGGAGATGGGTGTCCTGTCCCACAGGCACCTGATAGAAGCACCTTTCTGCACCCTCTGTGGCCCTTCCAGCACTGCTGGGGCACGGCAGAGCCCTCCCAATGCTGCAGAGGCACCCGGGGCTTGGCTCTGCCCCTACACCACACTGATAATTGAGAACACACAGGTTCTGCTTTCCCCTCAAGCACCAGCTTGACTGACAGATTTAAAATACCCCTGTTTTGCATGTCGGGGGGGCCATGCCGTCCCCTGGAGTGGTTGTGCTCATTAGGAGGCAGCCTGGCCCTCCTGTCAATGCTTCTGGCAGCACGGGGCCAGGTAACCCAGCTCTGCAGGGCTGAGCTGAGAGTTCCTCCTGCCGGGCTGACTCTGGGTGAGCTGGACATGCAGTGGCCACGTAAAGCTGGCTGTGTGCCCTCATGGCTGCTCAGGGCTGAAGGGCTCCCTGGGCAGCCGGCCAGGCTGGAGGTGTGGGAACTTACCTGGAGCCCCAGGGCAAGGATGAGCAGCTGGCACAGACTGGCCAGGATGAGGTGGAGGCCCAGAGGCTGCCCATCACCGAGGAGAACCACGTAGGCTGAGCCACAGACAAGCAGCATGGGCCCATGCCAGCTTGGGGGGAAGCAGGTGCTCAGCGCCCTCCAGAAGCTGCCGTGGTGCCTGGGTGGGACAGGGAGACAGGAGTCAGGCTGGTGGCCACCCACCCTCAGTAGCCATCCCCAAGGCTGCTCCCATCTCCTGGTCAGTGCCACCAACCTTCCAGAGCACTATAGAGCCGTGTGGGACCCTGCCCAGCACACCCCAGTGCCCCCAGCTAGGAGAGGGCTTGGGTCCCTTGCAGCACCCGTGGGACTCAGGGGAGCAGATGGAATGTCACCCTGGGCAGCAAAGGGAGACAACAGGCCCCTGCCCTCCAGCACTGGGTGGTGGGGAAAGGCTGGGGGGCCAAGATCTGTTCCCCAGGGAAAGAGCACACAGAGAGGAGACATCCACGGACATATGGGGAAGTTGGGCAGGAGGGAGAGGGGGAGAGAGTGGGAGAGGGAGCAAGAGATGAGAGGAACAGGAGGGTGACAGAGGGCAGCATGTGCTGCTGGGCACAGCACATCACTGCCACTGGAGGCACGTGTGGGCACAGAGACCAGGAGCAAACCCCACCACATCCCGAGGGTGCAACGCCCTTGTCCCCAGGGCGGTCCCCGGAACGCCGCAGGCCGCCAGCCAGCCCCGCTAACTCACCTGGAATCCAGGTGGAAGATCTCCTCGGCCAGGTAGCAGGCGCCCTTGAGCAGCGCCCCGATCTGCAGGGTGGCGAAGTGGAAGGTGAGGCTGCGGGCGGTGGGCACGAGGGGCTGCCCGGCCAGCAGCAGGGCCCCGGCGCACAGCGCCAGCAGCAGGAACACGGCGCGCTGCGCCCGCCCNCTCGGCCGCCACGGCTCCCGGGACATCGGCAGCTCGTCCCCAGCGCCCACAGCACAGCTTGTCCTCAGCAGCCACGGCAGCTCTGCAGGAGAGGACAAGAGCAGATGAGGGGGATGCGTGCGCCCAGCACTCACTGAGCATCCCAAAGCACTCGACCCTTTGGGGAGGCTCCCCCGCGCTTCCCGCCTTAGGGCTGTCCCCTGTGCCCAAATGGGCTCGGCAAGACAGAGCCTGGCTGGTGACCCCGCTCCCAAAGGGATGCCAGCCCACCTTGCTCCGCAGCCACAGGGCTGTCCCTGCTCTGGCCGCACTCACCGGAGCAGTTTCCAGCTGCCAGTCCCGGCTTTCCTGCGCTGTGGTTCCCGGGCTCTGCGCTCCCGCCTGGGCAGCTGGGACTCCTTCGAGAGGCTGCTGCAGACACACACCCAGAGCCTCTTCGATGTACGGGCTTCTGGAGCCATGGGTGGAGCTGCACAGAAAAGCGCGCAGGAAAGTGAAAATGAAAGTTCTGGCAGCAGTGGGCAGCTTGTAGAGCGCCAGAGCTCTCCCACACAGGGCATCCATGAGGTCTCTCAGCCCGCAGGAAATCCAGGCACTGGTGGCTGCACCAGGTTTCGATATCCATGAGCTTGCACATCCTGGAAAGCCCCAGATCTGACAGGACATGGTCTGAGCGGAACTGGAATGAGGAAGGAAACCAGAATTTATTGTGTATAATCTGGCAAGGGCAGTAGATTCAAAGATTGCATTCATTCAGATCAGCAGGTTGCCAGGGGCAAAACAGACTCGAGTTCTATCTAGCAGGTGACTCAGTGCCCTGCATGCTCCCACCCCACACATTTTCAGGAGATGCCAGGGAAGCAGTGCCCACAAGTGCTGGCAACACAGCAAAGGCTTCCTGCAGCCAGGCTCTTGGTGGCCAGTGAGACCCTCGAGATTTGCAGTTCCTTGTTCCAAGCAGGGGAGAAGTATTTCCAGCCTGGAAGAATGTGGGTTAGGGGACACATATACAAGCCCATAGGAGCAGGTGGGATGCACTCAAGGATGCTGAGGGAGATGCCCTGGCAAGGCTCCTCTCTGATCTCTTTGGAATGTTGTAGCAATCAGGAGGTTCCTGATGAGTGGGAGAAGGAAATCTCACACCCAGCTTTGAGGAGGTGAACTACAGCCTGCTCAATGTCACCTCTGACTCTGGGAAAGTGATGGAGCAAATCCTCCCAGCAGTTCCTGCCAAACACCTGAAGGATGAGACAGGAACAGCCATCAGGGGTTTCACGTCACATCTGATGGACCCAACTACCTGGAATGGCAAGAAAATTGGCTGTAGGGATGAAGGGAAAACCTTCATTTCAGCAAAGCCCGCAGCATGGTCACCCATGGCCTCTGTGGTAGATACAGTCTGAGAAAGGGAGTGACTGTCCAGAACACACTCAGGGTCCCACTGGTTTCTGTCCAGAAATGCCCCTGGGTTCCAGGAGATCCTGACAGTCCCCACAGACTATATTGCCAGGGTCTCTGGAGGCTGTCACACACTTACAGCACAAGGATCTTGATTCAGACATGCCCATTTAATTAAAATTAATTAAAATCATGGAATTAAAGAATCATTTAGGTTGGAAAGACCCTGGAGACCATCAAGTCCAACTATTTCCCTAGAACTGCCAAGTCCACCACTAACCCATGTCCCCATGTACACATGTCTTTTAATTCCCTCCAGGGATGGAGACTCCACCACTGGCCCGGGCAGCCTGGGCCAGTGCTTGACAGCCTTTTTGGGTGGAGAAATTTTCACTAATATCCAGCAAAAAGCTCCTCTAGTAGTGCTGACTTGAGGCCATTTCTCTTTGTCCTGTCCCTTGTTCCCTGGGAGCAGAGTCCACGCCTCACCTGGCTGCACTCCCCTGTCAGGGAGCTGTGGAGAGAGAAGGTCCCCCCAGAGTCTCCTCTTCTTCAGGCTGAGCCCCCCAGCTCCCTCAGCTGCTCCGCATCAGACCTGTGCTCTGCTGCCCTGCTCTGGACACGACTCAAGCATCCTCCAACCCAGAGAGTGGGAGGAAGGGCCTGCCAGGGAGCTGCTTGTTTTGGTGGTACCTTAGAAACCCCAGCAAACCATCTGGCCAGTGTTCCCAGCCCGGGAGGGCCTGTGGATACAGCTAACATGTTGTTTGCTTTGTCACCACAAACGCTGCCTAAAACATCAAGTGAATCTCTTCCTCCTCCAGCACTGGGATAAAGCTTGTCCCATTCCAGCTGACCTGCTCTGGTTGGCTCTTCAGTGTGGTGGATGGACTGCCTGGCTCCCCAGACACCTTCTGGCAGGTCCCTAAGCAAGTGGTGGCTCTCCTGCCCACAAAGCCTGGCCTGACTTTTGGTTCTACCTCCGGCATACCAACACCTGCAGTGTTTCTGTCTCATTTCTGTTTGGAGCAGAGCTGGAGTTTAGATGTCAATCTAAACTCCAGGAATGAGTTTTCATAGAATTTTGGAACCACGTGTGGAACCATGCTTAGGATGGAAAGGAACATTAAAGTTCATCTCATTCCCACCTGCCATGGGCAGGGACAACTTTCCCTAGACCAGTTTGCTCCAAGCCCTGTCCAACCTGTCCTTGAGTATTTCCAGGGATGGAGCAGCCACAGCTTCTCTGGGCACCCTGTGCCAGGGTCTCAGCACCCTCACAGGGAAGGTTTTCTTCCCAATATCCCATCTCTCCCTGTCCTCTGGCAGTGGGAAGTCATTTCCCCTTGTCCTGTCACTCCAGGCCCTTGTCCAAAGTCTCCTCCTGGAGTCCCTTTAGGTCCTGGAAGGAGCTCTGAGGTCTCCCTGGAGCCTTCTCTTCTCCAGCTGAACACCCTCATCTCTCCCAGCCTGGCTCCAGAGCAGAGGGGCTTCAGGCCTCAAAATATCTCCTCCTGTGGACACCTTCAATGCCTGAGCTTGCCTGGGAGCAGAGAGCCCAGTGCTGCCCAGTGCCTCCGCACAGCCAACAAGAAGTGGCAGGATTGAGTGTCCCCATTGTCCTCCCTGGCCTTCCTCTGGCCAACAGTTTGCTTTTCCAGATCATGTCTTGACTGACATTCTCTCTGTCCCTGTTTGCTGCTGTCCCTCAAGCAGAGGGAACAAGTCACACATGATGCTGGCAGATTTTAGATGCATGAAAAACCCCAGCAAGGCACCTGTGTGGACCAGCACCATGGCATCTCCAACTGGGCTGGTGCTGATACCTGTGTGAGGCTGAGTTGGGCACAGAAACCAACTGTGTCTACAGCAGCCTACAAACACTGCAGCCCTTGCTGGGATCAGGGGAACCAAGGAGTCATGGAATATCCTGGGTTTGAAGGGACCCACAAGGATCATCCAGTCCAACTCCTGGCCCTGCACAGACAATCCATCCCATGCCTGAGACTGTTGTCCAAATGCTCCTGGAGCTCTGGCAGTCCTGGAGCCATGACCATTCCCTGGGGAGCCTGGGCAGTGCCCAGCACCCTCTGGAGGAAGAACCTTTTCTCATATCCAGGCAAAATCCCCCTGGCACAGCTCCAGCCATTCCCTTGAGTCCTGTCCCTGATCACAGGGAGCAGAGGTCAGAGCTGCCCCTCAGGAGGAGCTGCAGCCCCTGGGGAGGTCTGACCTCAGTCTCCTCTGCTCCAGCTGGACAGGCCAAGTGCTCTCAGCTGCTCCTTGTGTGGTGCCTCTGGGCCCTTCTCTATCCTCCTGTCCCTCCTTTGGATGCTCTCTAACAGCTTTAGACCTTTCTCATACTGTGGTGCCCAGCCCTGCCCCCAGATAGAGGCTGGGTACCTGCAGCCCCACCAAAAGCCAGGCCAGGAGCAGAGTGTTTTCCCTGGCATCCCCTGGGAGAAGGGCTGTGAGCAGTGTGACAGAGCTGGCTCTGCTGCAGGATGGGCACGGCAGCAGCACTTCCTTCCTTTAATCCCCTTTTTTTCCATTGCCCTGTAGAGCAGGTAGAGCTGCTGGCTCCATGAGGAGGGCAGGCTGCCCAGTGACAGCTTTCACTGGGGATACCTGCGGGGATGGGGTTCCAGTGCCAGGCTGGTGTCAAAAGTGGCTTTGGTCCCTTGACTAAAAGTGCTGCAGTCGGTGTTTTTAGGGCTGCAGTTGCACCAGCAGTGTCCCTCAGAGGTCCCGTGTGACAGAGCTGCTTTATTGCCACAAAATAGCAAAATTAAAGTGCTCTGCAATATTCAGTGTGGCTTTGGGCTGTGTGAACCAGGCCAGAGTCTGTGGTGCAGTGAGGTGCCACCGTGTGCTGCGGGAGATCTGGTGGCAGCAGGAGAGCTCCTTCCTGAAGTTCCTAAGCAAACATCGTGTCTCACTCGCTGAGCCAAGCACTTTCACAGACCACAGAATCATGGAATATCCTGACTTGGAAGGGACCCACCAAGATTATCAAGTCCAGCTCCTGGCCCTGCACAAAAAAGCCCCAGGAATCCCAAGCAGTGCCTGAGAGCATTGTCCAAATGCTCCTTGTCCAAGCATTCAGCTGTGGGACAAAAGAGGCGGCAGTCAAGGGGGCCAGGGAGGTGTCCTGGCCCGAGGATTTGAGTTTTCCCCTTTTCCTCCAGATTCTGCAGGGCCCTGATCTTGGCTCACAAAGCCCCCATAGGGATGTGATGCTTTTCCAGGGATGTGCCCAGCTTGGGAGATCTTTTGCCTCACCCTGACCCCAGCGTGGACCCCTGAGCAATGATGAATTTAAAATCCTGGTGGCAGAATGGAGCATCCCTCCATCCCTGGATGGTGGGGCTGCTGAGTGCTGCATGCCCCTCATCCATTCTGCCTTCTTTTGAAGCACCAGAACTTTCCCAAGAGAAAAGGAGTTTGTGTTTAATAGATGTCAGTGAAACAATCTGTGATTTTTGAGTCTGTCAGCTGCCAGCACCTGCAGTGTCCTGTGGCACTGAGTGGAAAAACCATTTTTGCTCATTTTGGAGCAGTCACAGGCTGGCATTGGAACATGAGGAGCTTCCAGTCCCTTCCAACCCAAACCATTCCATGATTCCACAACTGGAGTGGTACTGCTGGGCAGAGCACTTTTGGAACAGGAGCTGCTCGTGGTCCTTTTTTCTGTGTGATTTTTCTTTTTCTCTTGCCCAC
>VZTB01015791.1:56713-89140 GCA_013397245.1 Thryothorus ludovicianus
TCTGGCGTGGCTCGTCTCGGAGCCCCGTGTCCAAGGGCTCCTCTACCTCCTCCGGCAGCGACAAGGATCGCGGTGTCGGGCAGCGGAGCGCACTAAACCTGTCACACAGTAGTGTGGTTTGCTCTTTTAATGGAGCCAGCGCTGTTCTACAGCCTGAGTCATCCCGCAGGCTTGTAGAGAAAGCTACGAGCTTGCCTCCTGGAGCGGGAACTGCGCCGTGCTCCATGTCCTGGCCTTTTGGGAAAACACCGCTGCCCAGTCCATTGCCGTCTTAGGCCAGTGTTTGCTTGATCATCAGTGCTTTTACCAGGGAAAAAAGCCTCGTCGGTAATTGCAGTCCACTTGTATTACCTTGGTGACTCAGGCAGGGAATATGTTTCTTTTTCCCTGCAAAACGTGTGGCTGTCAGTTTGGAACCTGTACAAGGTTCAGTTGTAGGAAACAGCCCTCTGTGTTTCTCCTCTTGATCACTATGTAAATTTTTTTCTATCTAGAACCAGCTGTAAACCCAGTATCTCATAGCTCACTCCTTAGCCCTGTTTGGTTTTGTATATTGTGTTGGGTCTGTGTTAACATCTCTGCTTTGGTTATAGGTTACCTTGGAGGCTTTGTGAAGCTTCATGTGTCCTACTGATCAGGTTAAAGCTCAGTTGGAGAAGAAAATGGAAGAGAGCTTGAAGCCTTACTTATGCTTGTGGAATAGATAGCCCTGGGAAGGGAGTTATTTGGAGTATGATTTTAGACTGTTGGATTTTCCAGCTGTGGATCCAGTAGTGAGTTACATAAGGAAGTTGTGTTCCAGCTGAGTCTTGCTTCTCTGCAGTGTTCTGCCCCTTACTTTAGTGGTCCCCAGGGCATTGTGAGGACTCTTTCACAGTGTTTGTGGGCTCACAGGTGCTTTGGAAGAGCTCTTACCCCTCATCAGTGGGTTCATAGGCCTGGGAGACATAGCAGTGGATGCTGCATAGGGTAAATGTGGCTGTGGGGGGCTGGGCACACACAGGCAGTGCAGGGCCCGTGTGAGGAGAGTGAATCTTGTGTCAGGTAACTCAGGAAAGCTGCTTGGTTGTAGTTCAGTGCATGCTGAGGGTCAGGAGTCAGCACGATGAGAGCACTTGTGTTTCCAGGCTGGTTTGTGACAGGAGAAAAGCTGGATGTGTGGAGTCTTTGTTAATGCTGGGTGCTTGTGGACTGGCTCTTCATGCTGCTTTTCAAGAATAAAGAATCCCGAGAGATAATGGGAACTGTGTAGGGGTATGAGAGTCTTCAAAGCCTTGGGAAATAGTGAGGGCATCACCAAAGCAGTTTTGTGTGAGCTCTGCAGAGAGTTTCAGTGGAGTGAGTGTGGTGGAGGAGAGGGACGTGATGGGGCTGGAGGCAGCGTTTCCACAAAACAGCGTATGGGGAGGGAAATAAATCTGCCTGTTGTAGCAGCCCAGATGCTTTGGAAGTCGGATGGGCGTGAAGCTACAGGCTGGAAGGAGCACTGTGAGTGAGTTGCTGTGGGTGTCTCAGTGTAACTGCTTCAGTAATCATGGCTGGCTGTTTACACTCTGGCTATTTTAGACCCTGTGGAGAGTGCTGCTATCATCATCTCGGGCTTGTTCTGGTCTCTGGGAGTGTAGTGGCCGTCCCTGTCAGGATAACGAGGGGACAGCCAGTTTCTGACCTTTGCTGCTGCAGCTTGTGGCAGGAGCAGAAGCCTGCAGAATGTGGATTGAGTAGGAATAATCCCAGTGGACTCGAGCACAGAGACATGATGGGAGAGAAAACTGCTGCTTTGGCTTTTTTTTAAGGGTGTTATCAGTCATGGTATATCAGTGTGCAGTCTGGCCACTGGCTCTTGCTCTTGGCAGTTGGGGTTTTTACTGAACCACAAAGGCTTTCTATGAGGTTTTTGTTAAAATTTTTGTGTCCTCGGATAACACAGGGCTGAGAACTTGGAAAGGAGAAAATCCCAAGAGGAAAGGTTTGATACAGTGTTACCTGAAATGGCCTCTTGTATGTTGAACTCGGCTGGGAGAGGGGCAGAACCAGCGGAGAGCCGGTGTTACTGCTGGCGTGTGAGGTAGCACAGGAGCTGCAGGGTCTGTCCCAGTGTGTCACTGGTGGCACAATTGCTCTTGGGATTGTGCAGAGGCTCGAGCTGGGGTAACATGTGTGCACACAGCAGCAGCTGTTCTCTAAGCAGATGCTTCTAAAGAGCTCAGGCTGAGTGAGACCTGCTCTCAGATTGCTGCCTGTGTTACCATGATAGCTCGGGCAGTGTGGATCCAAATTCTTGTGTAGATGCTTTTATTGGCTCATGGGTCTGAAATCTTCTTGTGAGAAGTGTTTGGGGTGTAAGCAATACTGCCAGCCAGAGTCCTTGGGGGTAGCACTGGAGTATAGTAGTTGAATTGGTATTTTTATATATATGTTAAAAAGGTCTGTTTTATTCTAGATGTATTTTATGAGTAAAGCAATGTGAAGCAATCCAAGGGGCAGAATGGGAGGGATGTACAGGACGGCCTTCCATTTTAAGGTTTAAACTGAAACTCTTTGGATTCAGCCACATTGCACATCTGTGTTGCTTGTCTTTAGGGAATGCAATACCTATAACTGGATAACTAGGGCACCGTTTGGAGTTCTTTGAATGGGAAACAAGGAAGAGGTTAGCTCATTGTCTTTCACGGGTTCCCCTGTGTGATCGGCGGGTGAGGGGGAAGGGAAAGCAGCAGCTGTGCTTGAGCCCTGCTCAAGTAAAACACTTTCTTTAGCAGAGGAATTGGGGATTACTACTGCTTATAATGCATAGGCCAAAAACCAGGTAGCTAAACTGAATTCCACAGTGCTGTTCCTGTGTAGCTGTGGAAGAGGGTGGTAGTGCTTGCTGTAGTCCTGCAGTCCAGAGATGCTTAGGCATCACTTCTGCCAAAAGGAGCAGTGCCTGTGGGTGGGATGTGTAAGGACAAGGGTGCAGAACAGTGTTGGTGGTCAGAGTTGTCTTTGTGCTACCTGTGCTGAGCAGACCTGGTGTCATTTCTGTGCTGCCAGTTCTGTACAGCAGCCAGTGGGAGCAACTGGGTTCTTCCGCTGGGCCTCTTGCTGCGAGCGCGGAGCTGCCAGCGCAGCCCATCTGTGTTGGAGAGCTTGTGTACAGAGAATGCTGCTGCAGCTTCTGTTAGCTAGAGAGGTGTTTTGATACTCAGACTCTACACCAGGAGGAAGTTACACATTGCTTTGGTCTTCTTCCTGTTCAGGCTTTGGAAAAAAAAAAATAAAAAGGAAAGGTGACAGTTACATCAGAGCTTGTTTATAGCAGGTACTTTGGTTATTGCTGTGTTTCATGACTTCTTGTGCTGCTCACTTGCCTTCTGACTGCTGCAGAGTCTTGTGAGGATTCAGAGTTGGAGAAACTGAGTGACTTCAAGCACTGCAAAAGCAGTTTTTATTGAAAGGAAAGGATTAAATGCTTCTGCTAATTGTGATGACAGCATTAGAGTGGCAGATACTCTGGAATCAGACAGTCCCGTGGGTGGGGGAGCACCTATGGACACTGCAGGGAATTGTTCTGACCTTGGTGCAAATCTGTGACACTGCCTCCTGCCCAGTGGGCAGGTGGAGAGCAGAGCTGAGGGAAGTGCCTCTGGATACAGGCCCTGGCACCTGGCCTGGGGATGCTGCTGGCCCAGGGAAGGTGCACAGGCTCTTCCACCCTCCTGCCCTGCTGGCCCTGCACAGGGAGCTGGCAGCTCCTCTGTGCCGTGGTCCTGAGGTGAGGCAGGGTGTGATCAATTCGACTTTAACCCTCGTTCCCCATTGCTTGGCTTTACTCTGTTGGGAGCTGGGAACAATTCATGGCTAAAGTGGCTAGGAGTTCCTTTTTGGTTACGTAAGTCAGGATTTTGTAACATCTCCCTACACTGCCTGTTGCTGAAGGGTTTAGGGGCTTCAGGCAAGTAAACTTGCTAAAGGCAGATAAAAAGCTTATTTCACTTAGAGCAGCAACCTGAGGCAGAAATTAGGTTTATAATCAAGCTAATGTGGTCTCTCAGTGAAGTACAGTGTGAAAGCAGCTCAGACTGGAGCAGAGTGGAAAACCCATGGAGTTGAAGCTAAGAGGACTTTGGATAATCCAGAGGAATACATATAGTGTGTTGGAATGGATTTGAGGAGCTCTGCTGTGTACCAAGGCTTAGTAAAATTGCTGGAGCTGACTGCTAGTGTGCTGGGTTTTTACTTGCCTGATTGGCTTCTTGATGTTGCCAGTTATGTTGGTTATTCTTACTGAAGGCTGTGTTAGCATTAACTTAATCCTTAAAACTAGTCTTATCTTTTGGCCAGAGCAGGTTTTACCAGGAGCATGTTAGACAGGGAAGGGATTTTTTGACTAGAGGAGTAAATTGGAACTTCACTAACAAATGTCTTTGGAGTTGATAATTATAACTTGAAACATGTTCAGGGTTAAACTTCTAAGACTTAAACCACTTGTGTTTGATAGTTTTTTGAAAGCTTCTTGTGCAGTTTGTGGATGCCTGCATTGAGGTGTGTTTTAAAGGCAATGTACCAGCTCCTGGGAAATGGAACAGGAGGAGGGTAGGGATGAGGGTGGCGTGGGGCTGAGCAAGGCTGGTGCCACTGGTTTACCTGTGAGCCTCGAGGCCTTGCTGGCAGCTGATGCCTTTCATGACTTGGGAAGCACACTTGGGGGATCTGTGGTATAAGCACATTCCATCTTCCTTAAAATGCTTTCCTGGAACTCCTGAGTAGGAATTGGTTGTTGGGAACTTAAGAGCACAATTAAATTGGGTTTTGGAGACTGAATGTCAGTTTCTTGTGAGATTTTTTTTTTTTTTGTAGCTTTGAGGATATCTTCTTTGTGGATTTAATGGTAGTAGTTTAGTTCAATTTGGCCTTTTAGGCAGGACACCTTGAACCTTGCTTTATGGTGTGCTTCCACTTCCTCATTTTTGCTAAGGGACTCGTTAAAAGTTGTGAGTTGGGTCAGGTTAATGGTAGGATCCACAGCAGTGGGCCCAGCCCCAGGGGTATTTTGCTTAGGGGAGATCTCAGAAACTTTAAATTCTGCAAGATGCCTTTGGCTGGAAAGCCAGCTCAGGGTGAGGCAGCCCTGGGAGCTGAGTAACTCAAACTGGAACTTGATCTAAAGGCTGCTTGTAAATTCCTGAAGCAAAACCTGCATGTGCTTAAGGATCAAAAACTGTCTGGAGTAGAAACTGCTATGACTTTCTTCAGGTTTTGGCTTAATATCAGTGTGATCAAGGTCAGTCTTGATCATGGACCAGCAAGACTTCCTGGATCACAGGGAGAAACAGTGGGCCTTGCACCTTGGGATCCAATATATTCAGGTTTGTAGATGATACCAAACTGTAACTAAATCCTCCATGTGTTATGAGTTCCAGTTTTATGGGAACTCCAGAGTCATTTGTTCTGAGTTCCAGGAGCCAGCTGGTTCTTAGAGTCCCTCCGCAACAACTGGAAGCCAAGACCTTGCTGGGCCTGGTGTGCTCCTGATGCCTTGGGACCTGCAGAGGGGCCTGCAAAAGGCAGAGCAAGGCCTGGGGCACGTGCCTGGCTCTGTGCAGCAGCTGTGGCTGCTCCTCTGTGCATGCCTGGGTAGGTGCAGCCCTGAGCTGCTCCTTTCCTGTTCCTAAACTTGGCTCTGCAGGTGTAGTGGGAGTCTTAGAGCAGCTGGGAGGGAATGGCACAGCATGTTAGAGGGTTTGTCCATGCCCTGCCAGGAAATCCAGGGGTGTGTTTGCCTCTCCTGTAGGCAGAAGCAGCTGGAGTCTTGAGGGGTGAAAGGGAGGAGCTGAACTTGTTCTCCAAGCTGTTCTACAAAATTTGGGAAGTTTTGTGCTGCAGGGGCCTGAATTGAGAGTTGATGCAATACTTTTTTTAAGTACAAGGAGCTTACTCACTGTTTTTTACATAGACCTTTTAATCTGTGATGTTTCACTCTGAATTTATGGAGCAGAACCTGAAATGCCACCTTGTCACTGAGACAAGTGGTACGAGTGGTTGTTGTCAGTCATCACTTTCTACTGAGATAATACTCAGGGCTTCAGAAAATTCAGAAATCTCCCTTGAGCTGAAGATGTAGAGAATGAAATAGTATTTTGATGAGAAACTGCTCTTACCTGAACTTCACTGCTGCCTCTCTGTCTGCTGGGGACTTTCCTTGTGGTCCCTCTCTTACATGCAGTTTGGTGAAGTGGTTGGTGCATTTGGGCAGCACGATGCAGGGGGAGTGTCAGGGCAGTCTGGAACTGCCTGGTACAATGTGTGCCCAAGCTCATGTTTGTAACTATTTCCCTTTTATAGCAGGGGAGGTGCATGTTGTGTGTTCATAAATATCATCCATGGTAGGTTGTAGTCATGCATGGAAAACATGGGTTCTTACAGTGGTATCTTCCAAGTCTTGTGGATTTACTGTATTGATGCATGAAATGAGATGAGAAGTGATAAGGAGGATTTTATTTTACTTGTGTGATTGGGGTTTTGAATACAATAGTATGAAATAGTTTTTTTCCAGAAAATCAGAGTCAAATACTGTTTGGAAGTGGGCTGTACTCCATACACCTTTAGGAAGAGTAGATACAATGCTCTTTCAAAGTTTTGATGCCTGTTGTGTGTAGACTCTCTTCATTCTTTGTGGCCATGACTAAACTGACCCTGAGGAAGGTGTGTGTTGGTTTCTGCGTGTTCCTGTGCTGCCCTGGTGGTTCAGGGTGCTGAAGCAATTCCAAAGAGCTTTGTGCCTTCAGAGGAAACTCCTCTCTGCACTTCCAGGGGGGAGAAGGCTCTTCAGCAGGTGCTCCATGCTCAGTGTCTGTTCCTGTTCATGTCCCTGCTGAACACCAAGTGGGAGAAGCCCAGCAGGAGCACTGGAAAAGCTTCTGTAGTCTGCTGTTAAGTCAGGGAGGCTTCCAGCAGAGCCCTCTAAAAGCTGGAAGCTGCTGAGGGCAAAACCCAAACTTGTGTGTGTGTCAGGGCCTGTGAAGTTTTCTGGGGCACCCAGAGGGGAAAATCCAGAGATTTACATGTTTGATGTGAGGCAGCATTTGTGTCTTGTGTGTTTGGGGAGTGGTAGCCTCCCAGTTCCTGGGAAGTAGAAGCTGGAACTCCCAGAGATCATCTGTTCAAGAGCTTAATCACTGCCTGTAAATAACAAAAGGCCATTAAATGGCAAATTTCTTCCATTCCTGCAATCAACTTGTCTTAATCATTGTACTTAAATGTTTTGTCTGCCAAAAGCCTGGTATGGAGATTCCAGTTTGGACTGTTCTGGGAGGTGAAAAGCTGAACACACAATGGATCAGGGACAGCATGGGAGTGTTTCCTGAGCACTAGATAATAGTTGTAATCCTTATCTGGTGTGTGTTCAGCTTTCTAGACTGAGTTCACAGAGAAAAATGGTAATGTGTTCAGGCCCATCATGCAAAGCAGGTCAGTGACTGAGCCAGAAATGGAGCAGATAAAGTTCGACTTTAAGTTTTACTCTGTTAGCACTTCCCACCAAACATCTTCCTGAGCAAATGGCTGATGGGAATTCCTGGTAACAGTAACTCTCTGAACTGTGCTGAAATTTTGCTTCAAATTGAAGCAAAATAGTATAGTTCAGGTGTGCTGTGAGTTATTCAGCCTGTTCAGACTCATAATAGGATTTCTTCAGAGGAGAATTTGACTGACACAGCCACTTCAAAGTGGGGGATTTCAGTGAGGTCTGTAGGAATGGGAGGCCTTGTGTTTTATGCCATTCCACCCATGGTCACTGATGTGTGGAGGTGGAACAGCCCCAGGTTATGGGAGCTGTGTGTGCTGCAGGCTGGCTGTGCAGCTGATAAACTGGTTCACTGTAGCTGGAGCAGCACTGGAACTGTTACAATTGAGGGAATAAAACAAGGCTGAATCTGAGAGTTGTTGGATTGAGGCCATCTTATCTCTGTGACCTGGGGCTGGTAGAAGATCTAATACCTTGGTCATTCTTGGGACCAGTGCAGGCAGACCTGACAGCCCCTGTGACGTGAGGATTGCTGTGACTCAGGGCTCTGGAGCCTGGACAGGTCACTGAGGCCTGTGCCAGCTGTGTCTCCTGGGTTTAAGATGCAACTTTATTTTCCAGAGTCCTGATTATTAGTTCTGTGGTGCTGCCAGAGTGCCCCTAGCAGCCTTTGAGCAATGACATGGTTGTTTTTGAAATGAAGTGAAACAAACTCTTCCTGTTTTTTAGGAGTTGAACGACCTGGCACGTGATCCTCCAGCACAGTGTTCAGCAGGGCCTGTTGGAGATGACAGTGAGTATCTGCTCTCAGCAAGCACCTGCCCTCTCCATGTTTTTCCTTTTCCTTCTGAAATGAGATGTCCAGTTCATCAGCAAGGACAACCTTCTGTTTATTTTAGAGTACTTGACAATACTCCACCTCCTGATCTTAAATTTGCTGCTCTTCCATTTCTCTTACACCTTCCCTGTATGCCAGTGATGTTATTCCCACTCTATTGATTGGCAGCTCAATGCACATCTTAAATTACACCTTTTAAATTAACTGTTCTGGAATTCTCATGGGGGGTGGTGTTAGAAAACCTCAGTAGATTTGTGGTCAAACCAGCGAGCAGCTGCCCACAGCCTTCTGAACTCAGATATCTAAACTATACATGGAGTCTGAAAACTGTACTCAAACCAGCATGCCCTGCCAGGTCCTGTGTAAGGGACAGCCTCAGACAACCTTCTTGGCCTTGCTGTGCCAGTCTGATCACCTGGGGTGTGACTGGGAGCTGGTGCTCTGCTCTGTGCTCACACTCTTTCCTGTAGCAGCTCTGACATGTGGAAAAGGCTCCTTGAGAACCCTTGGAAGCTGTGCCTGCAGTGTCCCCTAAACAGCACACACTGAATTTGCTGTATGGTCTGACAAGTGATGTCAGCAAAGCATCCAGGCTCCTGAGAGAGGGGACAGTGAAGCAGGGAAACCCTCCTTCTCTGGCCTGAGAGCTCTAAGCTCAGGTATCCTTTCTAAAATGAAAAAATGTGCCAAGGTATTTCTGAATCATTTCTGAGTTACTTAGCAGTGCTGAAGTA
This sequence comes from Thryothorus ludovicianus, assembly GCA_013397245.1. Taxonomy (NCBI): domain Eukaryota; kingdom Metazoa; phylum Chordata; class Aves; order Passeriformes; family Certhiidae; genus Thryothorus; species Thryothorus ludovicianus. The sequence goes on from VZTB01015791.1 coordinate 65,793, forward strand.
TATAGAAAGTTACACATTCCTGTAGAAATGTAGGGCTACACTTAAAAAAAAAAAAAGCACTTGAAACCTGAGGGTGAAAATACTGAAATTAGTGGGATTGTTCAGGTTTAGCAGCTCTTTACAATGAGTGGAAGCCCAGCTTGGTTTTGAGGGTGTTTAGCAGTAGTTACTTCACAACCTGTTTCTGCTTTCTGAATAGTATTTCAAAAAGGTTGGTAGTTTCATAGACAAGAAATTACTAAGATGGAGAGCCAGTCAGAGGCTTTTATTCCCTTAAATTAGCAAGTGTGATTTGTGCCATGATAAACTACTTTGTGTTTTCCAAAGCCTTATCAAAGGTGATGACGATTGTCTGGCAGAGGAGGTGGTAACAGAAGTTGGTGAAGGCTGAGAATGGAAAGTTACTACTGAGTACAGAAAGCTTTAAAGTACTATTCAGTTCTCCTGGTGCCACCTTTCTGAAAGACCTCTAATGAAAGACTTTTGTTCTTGAGAGCCACAATTTGGATGTGTGTAATGGATACAGTGGCAGCAACAGAAAGGTGCCTTCTCCCAGGTCCCTGTGCTCCAGGTCTGCCTTGTCAGAGCAACATTTCCCAGAGTTCAGGACATGCTGTGCTTGCAAAGTGCTGTCCTGTGGCTATTCCAGCTGACACAAACTGTCCCCAGCTATAAGCTTCTCATCCCTGTAGTTCATGAACCTCAGAAAGTAAAGGGCTGTTCCTGCCTTGTGAGCTGTAGGAATGGGATTTTCTTGGCAATGTAGTTTTAGCTTTCTTCCACCCACCTCTGGCCTATGTTTTGTAAATGTGCTGGGGACTGGATGACATTGGTGTGCTTCCAGTGGCTTAGCTGTTTCCAAACATGTACCTGTGCCTACCTGCTGAAAGCCAACAGCCTCCTGCCTTTGTAAATACCTCTGGCATGGCTGATTCCAAAGGAAAGGATCAATTGGAATAAACTCTGCATGTCAAATCCATCTCTGCATTCACCAGACTTGTTCTGGATGTTATCAGGATTTAAAGCTTAGGTTAAACAAGCATCCAAGTCTGAGGTGGGAGTTGAGTGGGAGGAAACACAAACTTCCCTTCTAGCTTTCAAAAAGTTGAGATTGCCTGTGGATATGTTTTTATTTCTGGAGTTTTGTTGGGTTTAAGGGAAGTGTTGGTTATTTGAGGTTCTCTTTTCAGTAGTGCCTCTACAGAGCAATCACAGCAAATCTCATCAGCATCTACTGGTGCCTGTGAGATTTTTACTGGTTTTGTTGTGATTGGCCACAATCTCCTGTGGGATTTCTGCTGCCCCTTTGTCCTCTCCTCCAGGTTTCTCCCTGTCCTGCTGGGATACTGTCTGAACCCCTTGAAGATCAGTGAATGCTACATGAGAGCTGCTGTCTTGGTTTCCTAATTCTGCATTGGATGTAGAGTTTCTCAAAGCCAGGCTCCTGAGTCCTAGGAGAGTGAATATTTAAGTAGTAAAATCTTCCATCTCTGTTAGAGCTGAGAGCTCTAAGCTCAAGTATCCTTTCTGAAAGGAAAAAATGAGCTGCTAAGATCTTTTTGAATCACTTCTGAGCTACTCAGCAGTGCTGAAGTACATAGAAACTTAACACATTCCTGTAGAAATGTAGGAGTAGGTTAAAACAAACCTGTTCCAACCCAACACTCTTCTCCCCTGGCCTTGCAGGGCTGCTCCCACTCTGTTCTTTTCCTCCTTCCTTGTATGAGATCATTCTGAGCTGTAATGCCTGTACCATGTGTAATTAAAAACTGCTTGTGCTAGGTGAGAACAGGTAGTACCACTCCTGCTTTTGGCCCAGGTAGTCCTGACAGCTGTGGACACCAGGTGCCAGTGAGGCACAGACACTTCCAGGTGGCTTCATCTCCTGTCTTGAAGACTTCCCTTGAAACAACTGGAGTCATCTAAGCTCCCCAGCTCTGAAGCTGCAGAGTAGGTGACATCCATGCTGAGGGAAGCTTCCATAGTCTTAATTCACAAATAATTTCCTAGACTGGTGCTCTTTGCACAGGCACTGGAGCCTGAGGAGATGCAGGAACCCTGAGAACTCCCCAGTGTGCCTCCTACAGACCATCAGCTTTGACTGTTTTCCTTTCCAGCACAGATTTCACAAATCCTCTGTTACCAGGTGAAATTTCTCTTGTGCAAATGCATACCAGTGAGGATTAACTTCTGTCCATTTAACCTGAAGAGTGTCCTGGCACATCCTGCCCCAAGGAGGGGGCAGATTGTCATTCCTGCATTCTCTTAGGACAGTTCTTTTTGCTGCTTTAATGAAATCTTGAGGCCTCTGTAGACATTAATCTTAACAGTTGTGAGAACACCACTGGTTTAGGTCACCTCTGTGTGTGTTGTTTACACAGAGCTGGGGCTTCCCTCTGTGTGTCACAGGTCTGAGCAGGAGAGCAGGTGTGAGTTCATGCTGGGCCTTTGCTGTAGCTGGCTCAAAGAGGGCAGTCATGGGTGCTGATTCAGCTGATTCATTGGAAACTACAAAGTTTAAAGTCACATTTTTGGGTCTGCAGAGTTGCCTGGAACTATGTGGATTTTTATTGTGATGGGATTTTTTGCAGGGCACATGTGTGATACCACAGCAGTCCTGGAGTGAGGACTGCAGTGTCGAGTGCTTCACTCTGTCTCTAATTCCTTGGCTCACTTCCCTGTGGCCTTTCAGAAGGCTTTGTTTTTAAAATAGACTTTTCTTTTCTGTGCTGCTTTGTCTGGAAGAAAATAGATCATTACTTGAGCTTCTCCAAACTGAAGTAAATCTCTCTCTTTTTCAGTGTTCCATTGGCAAGCTACAATAATGGGACCAGTAAGTATGAGAGAATTGATGTTCGTGCCTTTTTATGACTGGTGGTCTTGTAGTAACTCCTCAAGCTGCAATGATTCTTTTTCATTAACAGAACGACAGTCCCTATCAAGGTGGAGTATTTTTCTTGACAATTCACTTCCCAACAGATTATCCCTTCAAACCACCTAAGGTGAGTGGCTTCTGCCATAAATCTATCCATTATCATATGGTGTGATGTATATTTGTGAGCCTACACTGAAATTTTCCTTCTTCTGCAGGTTGCATTTACAACAAGAATCTATCATCCAAATATTAACAGTAATGGCAGCATTTGTCTTGATATTCTACGATCACAGTGGTCCCCAGCACTAACTATTTCAAAAGGTACCTCCAATGCTTATTTCATTTTACTCTGCTAAAATGAAGTACTGATTTGGGATGTAAAAACTGCTGCATTGCTGCTGGAATCCACCATTTCTGTGGTCACTGCTTCTGTCCTGTGACTCTTCATGGAGCTTGCAGCCAATTCCATATCCAGCTTCCCTGTGGCCATTGGGAGACTCCTCAGCTTTGCCAAAGGATCAGATAAGTCTTACTACACTGAGAACATACTCCTGCTACCTCACCTCAGAACACTAACTAAGAATAGATACAAATATTGATAAAATAAAACCTAGTGTGTGACAATGGAAGACTTTAATGTTCAAGATATGCCCAGAGTAAAGTGTGTAAGGGAACATCTGTGGCTTTTAAAAAATGGTTAAGTTGCTAATTCTTTGTCACATTAAAAAGAATTTCTCTTTCAAGGGAGCATCAGAGCTTCATGTTGTAAATTTTTTAACAGAACTTCCAATGGTGTGGACTACTGAAACACAGTTTAAAACTTACCTAGCTTGAACAATCTAAAATAATTAACTTACAGCATCTTGGTCCCTGTGAACTGTATTAGCTTGTGGGGCACTGGAATATAGCCTTTGCTTGGTAAAGCAGTATTCCTATTTAATATAAGAGGCTTTAAACATCTTGAAAGAAGACACAGGATGGATTTTTTTTTTTAGTATTAAACTGTAGATTTACTAACTGAATTTCAGGCTTGTAGGTCTAGCCATGGCTATTTAGGAGTGTGCATGATGATGTCTTGACCCTTCTGTTCTGTAGCTTCACACTGTCCTTGTAATCAAATGCTGCAGTTGTCACATTGATTACATTGTCCTTCACAGTGTCCCTGCTCTGAGGCTCTTCTGTTGCCTGTCCTTCTCTCCAGCTACATGTGTCATGTTCCCAGGCACTTTCTGGTTCAGACAGGTGATCCTGGTACATCCCTTGAACATCATCACTGGCTGCTTTTCCCTGAACCCACAGGAGTTCCCACCTGCTCTGTCCATCTAAAGGCATTTGCAGAAGCAGATGGAAAGGCAAAACAACATCTCCTTGTCTCTTGTCAGGAGTGAATCTGCTTGGGCACAAGGCTCAAAGTCTTGAAAGAGCTGAAAAAATGGTGTCAATGAAGAAAAAATGATTGATTGTCAGGTTGCTGCAGTTTCCTTACAAGTGCTCTCAGTCAGTGCTGTCTGCTCTTAGAAGCACCAAATGAACCCCAGGCACTGATGTCTATTCTGGTTTGATTTAGTTGCTGCTTGACTGGTGAAAGTGCTGTATTGTTTTAGGGAGTCTGAAGTGACTGTATGGATGGTGGGGTGATAGCACAATTGAAAATACTGGAATTAGGACAACTGGGAGAAGATGGGGCAAGAATTTAAGAGCCTGGTCCAGGGTGGCAGTGAACTGCCTATTAGTGGATGTCAGCTTTAATCACTCAGAAAATACATCCTAGTGTTAATTTTACTGCCCAAATACATTTGCAATATGCTCTAACACCTCAATCTCCCTCTGTGTTCTGCTTTGAACTCTTTTTTCTGACCCTTTTCAAACTGTATCCTTGTGACTCAGCTGGAATAAGCCATGGAATCAGGGTGGCTGTTCTGTGCCACCTGCCCCTTCCAGTGCCCCTCTCTCTCTTGAGTTTAGGGGGCTCTGGTGCTGTTCACTTCTTATTGCTGAACAGTTCAGCTGAATGCCCACACTCTGCTGCACAAAGCACAACATCCACACAGCTCTAACCTGGGAGAAAATCTTGTCCCAGCTCCCTTGGGCTACATTTACTGAAGGAATTAAAACAACAAAGCAAACTCTTTGAGGTGACTTTATAGGAATACTTTCCTCAGTATCACAGGGATGCCCTGTCAAAAGGCAGACCTCAACTTCAGAAGCAAAGAGCTGATACTTAAAGGGAAGTGTTCCCATCTTAAATAGAAATAAAGCCCACAAAGGCAACTTGAATCTAAGGTCGTGGTTGAAATCTTGTGTTCAGTCAGATTAGAATGTGCTGTGACAGACTTCAGGGATGTTTCAGCTTTCTAGTAACTGATCAGCCTTATCAAAAAATAAATGTGTTGTTAGCAGGAAAAATTGTTGGATTAGGTCATTTAGGGTGAATAATAAGACTTAAAACATTCAGCAATAAGCTCACACCTCTTCCAAAGCAGCAGTTTATTATTTGTAGTGTAGATTTCTTAGTTTTTCCTAAATTGTGCAGCCCTTTAAAATGGATGCTACTGGGAGCAAGTTGTTTGAATTTAAAATCTGTAAGCAGATAACTTAGAGCACAGCTATGAAAAAATGTACTTTCTACTGATTGATAAATCTGGCAAGAGTAGAAACAGTTGTTGTAGGAAAGAGCTTATGCACAGCTTCCTCCTGAGGCAGCTGGGAGGCAGCACTGTCAGCAGCTTGCTGTTATGCTCACAGTTCACATGTGGTAAATGAAGATGTTTTTAACCTTAACTTGCAAGGAGAGAGGGGAAGGGGTGTGCAGTGACTTCCTGTAGGTTAAAAGTGCCACTTTTTGGTGGAAAGACTGAAAAAATCACATCAGTGCTACTTAATCATTCCAGTTCAGTGGTAAAGGTAGGGGTCTTGGCTGCTCACACTCTGGAGCCAGCCCTCTGTAGGCAGTTTGATAAAGTGATTGTGGCTATGATAGAGGTGATTGGCATTTTGGGGTTTTGTTCTGGCCCTCCTACAATTGTTAAAACAGCTAAAACTTGGGAGAACAGCAGTGACTGTCTCAGTGCAACAGCTGACTTGCTTATATTAGTAATTCTGAACTCAGTGTTCCCTCAAGAATACATACTGGAGAATAAATAATCTCAAAATATAGTCTTAACCACACTGTGGTGGGTAATTTGAACTCCAAGGCTTAAGCAGAATGCGTAGGCTTAAATTAAAGACATTATCTCCAACTCTGCATAAATAAGAATCCCTATTGCCTAAAACAGGAGAATGAAGTGTTTTAATATTATTCTCAGCCATTTTTTGGGGGAAAACACTCTCTTGAATTTGGCAAGTGGCTGTGCAAGAGTTAATCTTGAACTAAAGCACTTCTGCAGTAAAGGTTGGACTAATCTGCTGTCTTGTCCCACTTCTCCCCATATTTTGTAATAAATAAATCATGGAGCCTGTGTGACTGTGCTGGGGGGCCCTGCCTGGTAGGGGCAGTGAGTAACCTCAGCCTCATTCGTGCAAGACTTCAGCTCCCACTGTCCAGACTTCCATGCCTGGTGCAGTGAGGATCTTCTGAGATGTTGCTCTTCATGAACCACTTCACTAAGACTTGCTGGAATAGTACCAAGAGATGGAATTGGACATTCACAGTGATGTTTTCAAAATTGGGAAGTTGATTTCTGATCTTCTTGGCTTTTAGTTTGCCCACTGTAGTGTTTAGCTACATAACTGGGGGGGACATGAGGGGGTCACAGAGCATGGATGAGTCTCTCTGGCTGTGCTGAGTTGGTGTTCTGAGGGAAATGCCCATTTTTGTGTTTCAACTCTCACAGTTGTAACTGAGCCACTTGTGCAGCTTCCCAGGAGTTGCCCTTGCTCCAGAGAAGGCTGTGCTAGGAGGAGAGGTGCCAGCAGGGCTGTGATCCTTTCCCTCTGTTGGCTGCTGCTGAATCTGTGTCTGGAGCCTGTGTCCAGTGTGGGCTCCCCAGCCAAGGAAAGTGTGGATGTACTGGAGAGAGCCCAGTGGAGGGCCAGGAATGCTGTGGGGGGACTGGAGCATCTCCCCTTAGGCTGAGAGCTGGGACTGTTCAGCCTGGAGAAGAGGAGGTATCAATGTCTGTAAATACCTGAAGGGAGGATGTGCAGATGACAGAGCCAGACTCTTCCCAGTGGTGCCCAGTGACAGGACAAGAGGCAGTGGGCAGAAGCTGAAGCAGAGGAGGGTCTTGGAACAGCAGGAAACACTTGATATTGTATTTCTCCTGTGAGGATACTGAGCACCAGCACAGGCTGCCTTGTGAGGCTGGGGACTGTCCCACCTTAGAGATACTCCAAAGCCCCTGGACGTTGTCAGGGACACCCTGTCTTAGGTGGCTCTGCATGAGACAAGATGATCTCCAGAGATCACTTCCAACCAGTCTGTGATACACTGGGCAACACTTAACTTTTCTTCTTTTGTCACCAGAAAATGTTGAACTGACTTAGCAGGAATGCAAGTTGCTTTGAAGCCAGAAGTTTAAACTGCTCAGATTTAAAGGTACACTTTCTGTAAGGCTGGGGAAGATGGCTGGAGGAGTTGGAAATGGGGTTGTGGTTAAGAATAGGACTTAATTTGAGCAGAGGCCAGAGTTCTTTTCATTTATTTGGTTGCATCTTGCCTGTTAACAATCAGGAGGCAGGCATTTGAATCTGTTGGTCAGTGGTGTTTTCACTGTTTGATGCTGCAAGCTCAGCATCTGTCAGTACTGGTAAAGCTTTGACAATTTAATGTCTCAAGTTTCAAGAGTTTGGGGCCCAAAACTCAAAAACAGTGATTGTGTAGGAGAATGCTCCTTACAGGAGTCAGGTTTTTTCCTGATTTTGAGGAACAGAGATGGAAGTAGCAGTGAACCTTGATGTGGAGGTTGCCAGGCTGATGATGAACAAAGGAGTCCTCGCTGGTGAGAGAAGCAGGACAGCTGGATAAACCCTTCAAAATGGAATTAAGAATTCCTCAGCTGTGTTACATGTCCAAAGCTCCCATTTCTGCTGGCAGAGGTGTCTCCCAGCATACCCAGCTCAGTTAAACCTGAGCTGACAAATGGTTCCTTTCACCCTCAGAAACTGGGCTGGAGCAGAAGCACAGCGCTGTCTGCCATGGCCTGGGCTCCAGGAGGTGACAAATCACTTTCCTTGGAAAGCCCTGGCACAGTGTTTGTCACTCACCCAGCACGGAGCAGGTGGGGTGGGCTGCTGCCATTGCTGTGAGCTCACAATGGCCAGGCATTGATGCTTCCCTGTTTTATCCAACTGCTCTGTGTCACTGCATGAGCTTTTCCATTATCAGGTGGTTGTGGCACTGGTGTGACTCCAGCCAGGATGGAGAGCTGAGTGTCATCCTGCTGGCCTGACAGTCTGGCATGCAGAGCAACCATCTCAGCACCTTCTTTGTCCTGTAACAAAACATTGGGGCAGTCTCTGTGCCTGCCTAGAGATGGACCTTTACTCCTAGATGGATTCTAAATTGGCTCCTCTTTGGAGAGCAGTAACTGCACCAAGCAGCACCAGTTGCATCAGAACACACCAGCTGTTACTTCTGGGTAACTCATTACCTTGGAAAAATAAGTGCCATTTATCTCCCTTCTGTGAATTCAGCTGGAGATTCCATGGCTCCTCAGCTGCTTTTTCTTACTCTGAAGTGCCCCATGAATGAGTGCTTTACTGGAGCAAGTTTGTTTGGAATTCCAGCTGGACTTAAACAGCAGGATCTCTTGTGGTTGGTAGCCTGTGTCAAGGGGGTGCTGGAGTGGTGGATGTTAGAGCAGTCAGGCTTTGCAGGGGTTGTGTTCTGGAAGATGAGGATCAGCTGCTTTTCAGAGTCTCTTCACCTCTGGGTTCCAGGAGCTTTAACACACCAAAACTTGGATGGGCTCTAAATTGTGTTCTGCACTGCTCGTTTGGCTAGTGCTGGAAGGACCTGTGGAGAGCTGACATCATGGCTTGACCTGACTATTATTGGCTGAGCTGCATCACAGCAGAGGAAACCCAGCCATGGAATTTACCTGTGGAATTTGCATCTGTATCTGCTCAGTGTGAGGTGGGGCAGAACCAGGAAGGTGCAGTTGCCTCTCGAGGGTGGTGGGCTGGCCTGGGTGTGTGAGAGCACAGCAGCTGCTGAGGTGGATTGTGCAGTGGGGAACTGGAGCTGGTCTTGTTGAGAAGCTATCAGTGGCATGATTTTCTGCACAGAGGAGCTGCCTGGAGGAAGATTGCCCATGAATTTCAGTGTTACATGCTTTGTAAAGGAAAGTCTTGCAGTGAGAACTTGGATCTCAGTTGTGCAGTGTTACACTGGTGAGCTTTATTTTGCATGTTTGTTACTCAGGCAATCTTGAGTGTTCAGTGATCATTCTGCCTGATGAGAATGCATTTCTGGCACTGCTCTGTGGGGAAGCTGAGCCCATTTTCTAGAAGCAAATTTCAGTAGCCCTTCTGCTTGCTGAGTTTGGTTCTCCTGGCTCCTTGGTGTTGAGGAGTACTTGTTCTGTGCTGGTCCATGGCATCAGGAAGCACACTAAAGAGTAAATTGTATTTGTTGTCTGCAGAGGTAGAGGGGGAGTGTAGTTGAAGGGTTAGAGATTAGTAAGCTGCCTGGTTGGTGAAATAAAACAAAGCAAAACCAATTTTCGAGTGAAAAGGAGCTTTAAACTGGGAGTGGTTTAAGTTGCTTAGTGACTGGACAGCTGTGACAGCTAAGAGTGATAAGGTGAGAAATAATTCTGTACAGAGTTATTGCAAGGGGTGAATCCCCTGTGTCAATGGCTAGTAAAATTTATTTTGCTATTACTGAGAAAAATCCAGACTTGAATTCAAAGAGTGCACACTTGGGGTACATCTCTGCCAGTGAGAGACTTGAAGGGATGCTGCCAAGCTGATAATGCTTTGCCTATGGCCATGCAGGATGTTCAGGTGTAAAGTGTCACTTGCCTGCCTCGTGTAATTATTCAACCTGATTCTGTGGCTCCAAAGTTTTTGGGAAATTCTCTTTTTATTGTCTGATAGTAATGTTCTAGTCATTTGACTAGAAAATGTCAAGGCTTTGCTGTGGAATTCATTGCAGAGGGAGGTGGCCTGGTAAGTCTCTTATTCCATGGTGTTGGTTTAACTCATTACTGTGATGCATGAAGGAACTCTGATACACACTGACATTTGTATGAGTTGCTTCCCCTTTACCCTTGCACTTGAGACTTTGAGGTGGTGCCTTTTCCAAGGGATTTTTCTATATGTTGGTCTAAAACATATGCATGTGCAGTGTTCTAGTGGAAAGCCTCGGGACAAACTTACAAATTGATTTTGGACAAATAGCTGGGTTCAGCGGGATATTAAAATTAAACCAGTTTAGTTAAAAATGTGTTTTTTGCTGAGGCTGTACAGATAAAAGGGGAATGAAGTGAAGTCACCAGCAAGAGTGAGTGTAATGAGAATAGTTTGGAATAATGAAGACTTAAAAAAATAAATGAAAGCAGCTGAATGTGGCAGTGCAGCTTGAAGCCAAATGATTGTGTCCATTTTTTATTCACTGTTTATGGAGTGATACTGAAAAGTGGATTGCTGAGTGTTAGGAAAAGGGGTGTGAGGGTGGGCAGTGGACAGATCTGCAGTGTGGTTCTGCAGATGAAGGCTGAGCCACTGTGATCAAAAAAGTCCTTGGCTTTCTAAAGGACTCTGATAAGATAAAATTTGAGGGAGTAGTTACAACAGTTGACCAGAAAACTTTTGATTGGATTTCCTGTGTCTTCTGGTGAAGGCAGGGGACAGATTGGACCTGCCTTGCTCATCCTACAGCTGAAGAAACTCCAGTGACCAGAGCAGTGGAGTCTGACAGACAGAAAGAAATGAGCTACAGGAAAATTGCTGGAGAAACAGCTGTTTTGAAACTATACTGACTGGGAGCAGTGTGAGGTGGCAGAGAGGATCCCATTGAAAAACTAACATGGGCTTTACTTGATTTATGGGGGGAAAGAACTGGTGCTGGATCTGTGCAGCAGATGCTAAATGTGCTGCCTTGCTGAGGGGCAGCAGTTCAGCAGCAGTGGCTTCTGCAGCCCTTCTTCCCCCTGTGAATGTGAAGAGGAGCTCAGTAGATGGTCCCTGTGTGAGTTAATGGTGGAGAATCATTAAACTCTTTAAGTCTCACAATTGCACTGGAGAAAACTGGGAAAAGGGAGAAGAGTTTTGCTCCTTTTTGTAGAACCAGAAATATGTTCACCCAAACCAAGAGCAGTTCATTACTAAACTTGTTTTAGAAGCTTTGAACTGGAAGTTGGTAATTCCTTAGTGAAGAGTCTACAGAAGCAGGTGGGAAAACTGAACTAAGAGGTTTGTGGGTTCTTGGTGCTCACAACACTGAGCAACTTGTGCAATTCAGACCTAAGGGAAGCTTTCACTCTTGTCCCACTTGTAAAAAAACTGAGTATCAGACCTGTTCCCATCTTCTTCTCTCTGGAGTGTGGTAAGGACCTGGCACAAGGTGCCCAGAGAAGCTGTGGCTGTCCCTGGATCCCTGGCAGTGTCCAAGGCCAAGCTGGATGGGTTTTGGAGCAGCCTGGGACAGTGGAAGTTGTCCCTGCCTGTGGCAGGGGATGGAATGAGATGGACTTTGAAGGGCCTTCCAACCCAAGCCATTCTGTGATCTCTGTTTTGTGGCCCTGTTTTAACCTATCTTAACTCCTTTGTTGTTTTTATGGGCTGCATGCTGTTCTCCTTTCATTTTTCATAGATAGCTCTGCCTCCTGCAAGTGATGGAAATTGGAGCAGATTTGTGTTTAGTGTCTTCAAACTCCTCACTCTTGTCATCTGCACCTTGCTTGGAGGCTGCACTGTGACAACTGCTTTGCTGCAATTGGTGAAGGGACATATGGAGTGGCACTGTTTGATCCAAACAGGCTGAGAGAAGGGAATGTTTGGCATTTTTGGGAGTGGGGCAAGATGTCCCTGCCATGCCTGGTGTAGTGTTGTCCCAATATGCTTTGCTTATAACTTCCTGCCTTCTCCTCCCTTCTCTGCAGTGAGTGTAGGAATGTCCATGTGCTATTTGTGGCTTTCCAGCAGTGTCCTGGCTCCTTGTATGGATGAGGGTTGTCACCCTGCCCAGTGGGATGTGCCCTCTGGGATACATGCACGGGGTATTTATAGTGAAACACTCAAATTCTGGGGGTCTGTGCTCCATAGCAGTGCAAGGGGCTGGGCGTTCTTGGGCCATTTTGAATGCTGTTCTACACTAAATCCATCTCAGCTTTCCTTATGCTTGGAAAAGAATTAAGCCTCTCAATTCCCTGCAGGACCAGCTTATTTTTAGACAATTCTTCAGGGCCACGTTGGATGGGGCTTGGAGCAACCTGTGCTGATAGAAGGTGCCCCTGCCCGTGGCAGGGTTTGAACAAGATGAGCTTTAAGTTCCCTCCCAACCCAAACTATTCTGTGATTCTTAAGTAGCTGTGAACAGCCCTTGCTTCCTCCATTTCAGCTGGACTTGTCTGCTGTTTGACTTTTGATTAATGCTTCTCCAAGTCATCTAACAGTGGGGTGGCTGCTTTAGGGAACAGTTGAATTTTGGGTGCAAAAGCGAGGATGTTTTCCCAGGGGAAATTCTGAGGCAGAATATTTCTGTCTTGTGATTTAAGTCTTCTGCTGGATAGACCTATCCAGGAGGTTACTCACTGTGATGTTGTGGTTTTGAAAAGTTGTGTAGTTCACTGGTAAAAGGAGTTTGTTCAAAATCACTCAGCTGAATTACACGGGATTGGAGCTCCTTGGCAAATGTAAATAAATGGTGCTGATGCTACTGGCTGGAGGGGAAGGAAGGGCATGAGCTGACTGGTGCAAGTGTCCTCAGCTGTCCTGGACTAATTCAGTGTCTCTTTTCTCTCCTTAGTACTTTTGTCCATCTGTTCTCTGTTGTGTGATCCCAATCCAGATGATCCTTTAGTGCCTGAGATTGCACGGATCTACAAAACAGATAGAGAAAAGTGAGTATGGAAGCCAAAACCATGGAACTTGACAGGGCAGAATCCACACTTGCACAATAAAGGGGAACTGAGAAGAACTGCTTCTTGGAAAAGAGTGAGAGTGAAAAAAGGCAAATCTAAGCTCTGTGGTCTTCATAGAGATTTGTTGTTTTTTTTTTTCCTGGGATCTTCAGAGTGCCACTGTCTGAGCTGCTTTAATCCCATGTAACCACCAGAGGGAGAGCAAGTTACTCCAACGGGAGAATATTCCATGGCAGCTCTGGGTCTGGAGTCATACAAAGAAATAACAAAAACTCCCTGGTTTACCTTCACTCAAAACACAAGGGAAGAACCAGTGGTGTAGAAGTGGGGCAGGAGGACTATCAAGCAAGTTTAGAGAAATTTCAGTGCTAACAAGCTCTTTAACAATTGAGTGTTGTTGTAAAGACTTCCTACCTCACTGTTCCCTTCCAAATCTGATCAGGGAAGGGAAAGCAGTCCACAAATTTTCTTCCTTCAGTGCATACTTGAGGAGCAGTGTTAGAGAATTTTTTGCATCCTGGTTTTGAGAGCTGCAAGACCAGCAGCACATATTTGGAGACCCAATCAGCAATGATTATCTGCACTTTTAAGAGTGCAGAACTCCTTCCTGTTTTTTCTGAAAATAAGGAAATAAATTTTGGTTTTAAACAGAAGGACTTGCTCCTTGGGTAGTCTCTGAGCAGTGATATGAAGGAGAGAGTTAGTTATGAGTGGACTGTCAGATTGTTTAAGCTAAAGAGCATTGTCTACAGTCTAAATTCCAATACCAAACCAACCTGGTGTACATAACTCTAGGAAGCTTGAGGCTGTGTCTTACTCTACAAGTTCTGTAGAACATGAACAGCTTGCCTTCTGTTGTCAGAGAGGAGCTTTCAGCAGTGCAGTTAATCACACAACAGCCTGGTTTTACAAAATATCCTGAGCTTCCTCTGGCTGCAAAGGGTAGTTGGGTGCAAAAACTACTGATTTCTTGAGAATTGAATTATATTGTGCCTTCAGAATAAAAAGAGTCTGATGGACAAATCATTGTATCCTGACAATCATCAAAATAACCAAATGTGTAGGAAGAAATGAGGCTGTTGGGGTTTAGCAGATGAGTTGATGGCAGGGCTGCTTAACTTTGCAGGGGAGCAGGAGATGGGGGAACATGTTAATCTATTTTCCAGATTGACCAAGTGAAACCCTACAGTAAGAGTTTCCCCAGGAGATGGGGCTGGGGGAGGCACAGATAAAGCCTTCCTAAAAATCTGTTCCACTGAGCCCTGTTCTAGCTTCACTTTGTGCCTCCAGTCACAAAGATCTCATATTCCTGTTATGAATGCCACCAGGTATTTCTTTTCCATGAAGCACTGTGAGCTTTCTTGTTTCCCCTGTTTGCTTAAGGTTTAATTGTGCTCTTAAATTTTCCAAAGTGATGATTTTACAAACTGTGATTTCATGCCATGTATTGACTAGAGTGCTGGAGCTGATGCCATGTTAAATAAATCTTCTTTTTATACATACAGGTACAACAGAATAGCTCGGGAATGGACTCAGAAGTATGCGATGTAATTAAAGAAATTATTGGATAACCTCTACAAATAAAGATAGGGGAACTCTGAAAGAGAAAGTCCTTTTGATTTCCATTTGACTGCTTTCTATGAGCCCACGCCTCATCTTCCCCTGTGCACATGTTTACCTGATACAGCAGTGCTGCGTGTTGTACATACTTGGAACAACAAACTAGAAATACTGTATTTCCCCGTACCAACATTGACTCCTAGCAGAGAAGTGTGTGTGTGAAAAGCTGGTTCTTCAGTCATAACTTTGTGAGCCTAAAAGCATTCCTTGCTGAGTTAAATTGGGAAATCAAATGGGAATGGGGAGAGTTCTGGTGGGTTTCAGATTTTCTAGGGACAGTGTTGCTGATCCATGAAGGATTTTTAGTGGAATCCTTTTAAACTCATAACAGTTATGAAAAGCAAGGTGAAGAACTTGAAGCTGTTTCTGTATTCATTTTATTCTGAAGGACCTACACCTTAGGTAAATGTTATGACCAATGAGAAACTGTACCCACATCCTGTGTTTAAGGTCTAAGTTTAACCGGACACCATTTAAATGGATTGGAGCTATTAGTGCATCAAGTGATGTTGATTTGTTTCAACTCTCTCCCTCCCTTCATACTTCTTTTGGTTTGTATGTGGTTTCTCAGTTAATACCTAGCTAATAGCTCTTATTTTTTCTTAAGTTTTTTAACTGCTTAGGTCTTTCTGGATGTAAGGGTAAAAAAAAAAAAAATCCATATGACAGAAAACTTGTGTGTATTTAAAGACCCAACTGCTCCCCTGGAGCTTGTACGTTCAAGAATGAATTAATCTGTGTAATAAACTGATTACTACAGTCATTACATATAACTTTGTGTGAATAGGCTTTTAATTTTCAGAGCAGTTTGTTACAGGCTTAAACTAACGGTGGATTTCTCTAAAAAAACTTTTTGGGCTGAAGTTGTGAAGCAGTTTGGTTTGCATCACACAAGGCACCTGAAGAGGCAAGCAGGAGCTTGAGCACTTAGATGAAATCAGGATGTGTAGTGTGCCAGGAACTTGACTGTTAAACCAAATAAGCAGTTTACTAAATGCGAATCAGAGTGACATTTTACAAAGCCTGATGGTATTACTCCCACTTGCATGGGACCTAACACAATGCATATGTACTGTAGGTAAGTGAAACCTTATGTAACTAAAAAAATGGATGTAAAAGGGTAAAAAAAAGAAAAAAACCTACCAAACACATCAGCACAAACTTTCATAAAATGTAGCTTTTACATAATTACTTTGCACTAAACATTTGCAAATGTTCATACAGTTTTAAATTGTACTTGTATGTGTCTTTTTTTTTTTTTTTNAGTCTTCACTTGAATCTAGTGAAAAAATGTAGTTTGAAACTTTTCTTTGTATACAAGTGTATTTGCCAGCATCGTTGGTGTGACAGTAGGTGAGTCTGCAAGTTTATCTCCTCTTAGTAGAATTGTAACCCAAGCCATCGGGCAGGAGAGGCTGGAGCCGCTGGCTCTCCGGCCACAGGGTCTGTCCCAGCCATTCCCAAATGCATCTTGACACTCTTGCACAAACGAGGAATAAATGTCCACTGCTTTTGGTCTAAATCTGTTCCTCTCGTCTCATCTCTCGATGTCCTGCTGGCGCAGTGCTGGGAGGGGTGAGCCCTCCTGCAGGGAGCTGTGGCCCTCTCCAGAGGCACGGGGACCCTGTGGCTCCAGGATGGAGCAGAGCTTCCCTGGAGAAGGAGGGAGCACGTGTCCTGGCTGAGGGACCCTGTAGGGTCGCAGGGGAAGGGGACAGATTGGTGAGCAGGGCTGCAAAGCTTGGGTTGGGTCACCTGGAACTCGTGGCACTCGTGTTATCCACAGGGTGTTGGTGTCTGCACTGTCTGGGAAGGCCACCTGTGGCATCAAAATGGAGCGTGAGCTGGTGGCTGCTGGTGTGTGCCAGCCTGGATCCATGGCCTTGCCTTTCCTGACCCGCTGTGCTCCTGCTGGAGTCTCCAGTACACCTTGGCCATGGTGGAGTTGCCCTCCTCTGTTTTTCCTTGGGGTCACTGAAGCACAGGGAAGAGTTTGCACTGATTGTGAACGGTTTGGAGGGATTCTCTCAAACTGCTTTGCAGCTGAGCCACCCTGGAGTGTTTTCTGTGGCAG
The DNA here is from genome assembly GCA_013397245.1 of Thryothorus ludovicianus. Lineage (NCBI taxonomy): Eukaryota > Metazoa > Chordata > Aves > Passeriformes > Certhiidae > Thryothorus > Thryothorus ludovicianus. Next base: position 82,390 of record VZTB01015791.1, read on the forward strand.
ATCTGGCTGCCTTTGGAAATTGGCAGTGCACAGAGAGATCAGAAACTGTATGGGGGGAGAGACAGAGGAGGGAGCAGCGACAGCTGAGGGAACTGAGGAGGATGGTTTCACTCTCTGGTGGGGCAGGAGCCACAAACAAGGTGACAGGACATGAACAAACCACACGTGGATTGAAATGGTCCCAAACCTGTAACAGCTTCAGCTTGGAGGATGCATTAATGTATCTGCTTGTGTTGGGATGAGCTCATTTGCAGTGAGGTGTTTAGACAGTTCTGACCTTTTTGCTCATGGCGTGACCACAGTTGTGTAGTAAAAGCAGGTCTGGTGATGTTTGAGATGGGAGGATGTGCTCTTACACCTGTGGGCTCACCATTTGTTGTTAAGGGCTCTACTGTGAACTAGGTGGAGGAGCCTTTAGCATTTAACTGAAAACCTGACCCAGCTTAGCTATTTTTGGGACTAGAATCTTGCTCCTTTAAAGCTGTGCATTGAGTATGTTCTAATGTCAAATAGCACATGAGGCCAGGGGCTCTGGTCACTACCTTTCTAGGAATCCTGAGCTTGTCACATCATCATCCTTTTCCATCTCTATCCAGTTTTTTACCTTGATTTAGTAATTTAAGTTGCCTGATTCCCTTTGCATGGCTTTCTTTGTGCTGGGCCTTCTGTGGATGTAGATTGTTCATGCAATTCCCTTTTTTCCTGTCATGTGCCAAGTGTGTTTTATTTAAAAATAGTGCTGGGCTGCTTAGAACACCCCAGCTCTGGCAGCAAAGCTGGAACACTGAGCCTGGATGCATTCCTTGTGCTCATCAGTGCCTGTCCACTGCTCAAAGTGACCCAGAGGAGGAATGTGATCCATGTATTTTGGAACCTCTCTTGGCTCAGCACTGAGCAGCCACTTGTCAGTGTGCAGGAGCTGGCTTGAACATTCCCATGGCTCAAAGCCCAACCTCGTGGACCTGCAGACTGGGATGGAGCTGATCCTGGGAAGTGCTGGAGACCTGATTACTGTGCTTGAAACACCTGGCTTGTCCTGTGGTGGAATGTGCTGCTGCATTTCTGTCATAGCTTTTGGGCAAGGCAAGAGGAATTTTTTAATTTAGTTATTGCCACGTTATCCCAATGCTTCCCACTAAGCTGTGTCCTGAGGTGTCCTCAGACTCTTCTGTTCAGTCTGCATCCATCAAATGATGTGGGAAAACCAGCAGGGCTAAGCTGGGTATGATCTTGTGTCCTTAGTGAGTGTAGCAAACTGTCCCGTGCCTCTGAAGGCCTGGTCTTTCCTGGTGTTTGGCAGAGCAGGCAGCAATGCCTGGCTCTGTTTTTTGACAATCTTGGTCATCTTCAGCAGCAAAACATCTCTAGAGCTGCTCTTGTTCCCAGTTCTGATGTACAGGAGAAGATGAGAATCCCGAGGGAAGCTCTGCCCAGTGAAAGTTGGATTTCCTTGTGCCTGAGCAGCTCTTCCTGGGGGAGCAAGGCGGAGACCCGGGAGCGTGGGAGATGGTGAAACTGCTCCAGTAGTGAATGTGTCACCTGCTAAAGAGCCAGGATAACACCACCTCTGAATGTGCTCAGCACTTGCATTCCAGGTGGAGGAGCCCTTGGCTAAGGCTCCAGGCATGCCAGTGCATCCAGGCAGAGCTTAGAAGTCACCTCCTGGGAGAATAAAAGCCTGGAGGTGTATCCGAGTGGCAGGAAGGCTGTCCCCATTAAGTACAGAGCCTCAGAAAAGTCTTCTCATCCTTGCAGCATCAGGGAAGCCTCCCTCCCTCTCCTACAGGTAGCTGGAATGGAGTTTCCTCCCCGCAGTTACTGCTTCCTTCCATTCCGTGGCTCTTTGAGTAGGCTTGGAGCAAAAAGCTGCAGATCTCAGTAGCTGGGGTTTGGCAAATGTGTTTCTTACAGGGAGTGCACAGGGACAAGAGCGTTAGGGGTGTCTGGAAGGTTAAAAGCAGAACAAATCCTGCTGTGCAGCTCTCAGGAGGCATGGAGACCAACCCCTGTGTGAGTGACTGCACTCAGAGGCTCTGGGAGGGATCTCTGCAGCCAGTCCTCGCTGCCCCTCCCTCAGCTGGAAGTGTGTGTGACTAGATCCATGCTAACACTGTACTCTTGTATTGTGTTGCAATTTGATCACCATTAAATAATTCCCTTAAACTCTCTGGCTTGATTTTTTTTTTTTTGCTTTACCTGTGCCTTTTGCCCATTTATTTTGGTTCACGTTGCTTTCTTTTCCTCTTGTGGCTGCTCTGTCCCTTCTCCCTGAGGCTCCAGTCTTGCACTGTCCCTCTCTCAACTATCTCCAGTCACCTTCATCTTGTTTTTTAAGCTTCCTGCAAAGCCCAGCTTGCTCTGGCCACAGGCAGTGTTTTCCAGGTGACCTGGAGTGGCCTTGGGCGTTGTTTGTCTGTTCTCATGCAGAAATCCCTATGCTCTCACCAAGCCCAACACGGTCCCCTTCCTTTTGGGAAGTTGTGACTTGACAGAAAGTTTGTTGGTGCTCTGATTTCATTATGAGCTGTTTGCAGCACCCCAGTCCTTGATCCAGTGGGGTCACTTGAATAAAGCTGGGATCAGTTCTGGAGCCAGAGCACAGGGCAGTGGGGAGCTGGGGGGAGCTGGAGCTGTTGGTTCCCACAGCTCGTGGCTTTCTCTTCCCTGGATTTGGCACCCACAGGTTCTATTTTATTGTGTTTCTGTCTCTCTGTGTCCACCCCCCTTCTTCCCTGCTGAGAAGATTTAGTTTTTATTGTTGTCTAGTCAGGTGAAACCACCTCGGGGTGAGTGGGGGTTGGCTGTATTTACCATTCTTATCCTTTCAGGAGCAGATCTGTTTGTTGCTCAACTCTAAACATTTCTTTGGGTTGAAAGAGCAAGTTGTTGGTGTATATAGATAAAAATGGCATTTTGAATAAGCAGTGAATTGGTGTCCTGAAGCCACAAGCACCATACCCCAAACTTCTCTCTTCCCAGTGTCTGTGGTCCCTGTGCCCAGCTGCAGCTGCGTGGTCCTGCCCTCACCCAGCCCCAGCTGCTGGAGGTGGCTTGGGGACACATCCTGCTCTGCTCTTGGCAGTGGAGGAGGCATCTGAGCTGGCCAGGCTGGGAGAAAGGAACAAGCTGGCCTTGGGCCACCACAGCTGGGAAGAAGTGCCAGTGGCAGTGTTCTAAAGGGAGAGGAGCATTAATTCCTTGTCCTGATGGAGCAAAGGTAGCCATGGAGTGAGTGCTGCAGAGCTTCCTGGCTGCCTTGAGCAAAACTGGTGTTTTGTGTCTGAACCCCCTCCTGAGGTGCCTGAGGCAGTTGGGCTGTTTGGGAGCTTTGATTCCCTGCCTTGTGGCTGTTCCTGGGTCGGTGTTTAGCAAGTTCTATTGAAACAGCCTCCCCTATGGCTTGGGATTGGTGATTATTTTTCTGCCCCTGGCCTGGAGCTCCGTGAGTCGCTGCAGTGCTGCTGTCTGGGGCTCTTTGGGAGGTCTGAACATGCCAGTTCAGCATGGGGAGCAGGGCTCCTGCAGAGCATTGGGCAAGCAGAGTCGTTTGGGTTGGAAAACCCCATAAGAATGAGTCCAACAGTTGCCCCCAGCACTGCCAAGGCCACCACTACACCATGTCCCAAAGTGCCACATCCACAGATCCACCTCCAGGGATGGTGACTCCACCATCCACACAGCCCTGGGCGATGTGTGCCAATGCCTGACCACCCTTTCAGTGAAGATCTTTTCTCTAACATCCAACCTAAATCTCCCCTGACACAACCTGGGCTGTTTCCTCTTGTTCTGTCACTCAGGAGAAGAGGCTGACCCCCATATGGTTCAAACCTGCCAGGGAGTTGCAGAGAGCAGAGGAGGAACTTGGTGTCACCAGAGCTTCCAGGAAAGGATTATTATAACTCACCCCTGGCTGTCCCCTGCACAGCTGCAGGAAGGATGTCCCAACATTTCTGATCTCCTGATTAACACTGTGCACAGCTTCCCTGATTTGTCCCCTCTTTTTATCCCCATTGCTTGATAACAGCTCTGATTTTCAGGAAAACAAGCAGAGTGGAGCAGTTGGTGAAGATGTGTGAGGGGGATTGTCCTGGTTTAGGGCAAATTTGAGAAGAAACCTCTGAATGGGGTCCCTCCAGTCAGGAAACTCAAACAGCCTCTCCTCCAGCTGGTTCAGGAAAAGATTTCCCAGGAGAAAAGTGCAACTTTGCTTGTTATTTATTCAACAAGCAAAGTATCCACAAGCATAAAACAAAAGAATGATTAATATCAAACAATAAAACCTCTCTGTTCCATTAGATGGCAGTTTCAGAAAGTCCTTGGAATGCAGCTCAGCTCGCTCAGTCCCTCTAGCACTGGAAAATGCTGAGGCCAGGCCCCAGTGGGCCACAGGTGTGAGCTCCCAGTGCTCTCCTAGGTTTTCAGTCCAGAGCAGGTTTAAACAGTTCCAAGAAAAGGGAAAGGAAAAAAAACATTCCAGGGAACCTTTCTGTCTCATCTAGCTAAAACTAGCTAAGGAGATCTCTGTCCCACTGTCTCTCCGTGCTGTAGACAACACCGTCAAGGAGCAGAATGTGTAGGAGTGAGTGCAGCTCCTGAAAGCAAACTCGGTGCTTCTCTTTCTCCCTGCTCTGCTCTCAAAACCAGTCTTAAAGGTACAGAGCAAAATATCCGACCTAAACAGAACAGATGATTGGGGATGGAAGCATCACAAAGTCAGCCCAGGACAGGGGTGATGTGGGACAGTGAGGTGACAGCAGTTCCTGGATGTCCTTGTGTCCAGGAAGGTGCATGTGGAGACTCACCTGCAGACATAAAGATGTGTGTAAGATAAAGCCCAGCCGTGGCACCTGGGGCCAGGTGAGCTTCAGCTGTGTGTTGATCCTACAGAGTCAGAGATGGGATTGACCCTGCTGGATTTACCGCTTCCATAAAGCCCCGTGGGAGTTTTCTCCTGTTGTAACCCTAAATGCCAACCTAAAGCACTCAGTGTGGCAGCTTGTGGTGCTTTCTTGGAAAACGCTGATGGAAAGCTGTAGGAACATCCATGCTGGATGCTTCATAGGAGGATGGGGTTTTACCACCTTGGTTTTATTTGGTTTGTTATGAGGTAACTCTTCAAATCAGAGAATATGTAGGTGAGAACAGACCTCAGAGATCATCGAGTTTGAGCGCTGCACTCTGAGCTGACATAGGGCAGGTAAGCACAGACTCTCTATTAAATGCTAAAATCCTCCCTTAGGTCAAATCCTGCCTTGGTCAAGTAACTCCACTCAAAAATGCCGTGTTGGCCTCTGTAAGGCACCCACCAGGAAAGCCCAAGCCCAAATCCTTGGGAATGATGACAGCCCCAGCCCCAGGGAGGAGCAGATGGGGCAGAACCGGGAGCACCTCCCACTGGCAGTGCCTGGAGCCCAGTGCTGAGGGAAGGTGTCCGGTGTGGGAATGCCACGGGATGAGCCTCAGGAAAGTGTTGATGAGGCCCTTTTGGTACAAAACTAAAGGGGCTTTGCAGTGGGATTGAACCTCCCCTGCTCTGAGTCCTCTCATGCATCCTGTGCCCTGGGGGGTGACTCGCATCTCATCTCCATTAACTGAATGAAAATTCCTACTGTTCAGCCCACTCCTCTGTTTTCCTGTTGTCTTTTCCCTTTTCCTCCTGGCAAAGTTGTCTCTCTGCCAGGCCATGTCTGTCCCAGCCCTTGCCTGAGCTGCATTAGCAGCATTTGAGCACTGAATCCTCTTGGTTAAGCCCTTGGCTGTGTAGCCACTGTAAACTACTGGTGTTTCTAGGTTTGGAGGTTTTTCTCTAGCTCTGCCTTCCAGCCTGTGCCATTCCCTTTGGTTCCAGGGTTTGGTTTTTTTTGTAGAAGAGGAAGTGGAGCTGGTGCTGTGACCCAGAGTCCCCAAACTTATCCATGTAAATGAGGGATCTGCTGAATCCATGTCCCTTTCCTCGAGCCCAAGCCAAGCCTGCCCCTGAAGTGAAACCACCAGACTCAGAAACTCTTTCCAAAGAGTGTCCATCCCTCCTGCCCTTGGGGACTGCTGCAAGCTCCAGAACTTCTTCAGGAAGCAGCAAGAATGGACCCATGGAAAGGCCAGGGGTGAGACAGAGCTGCTGAGGCCTTTGCTGAGCTGGGGCTGGGATCCCACCAGCCACGGTCCTGTGCTGGCCCTGGAGCCCACAGCCCCCTCTAGCTCCCTCAGACCCCTGCCAGGCAGGAATGTTGTATCCTGGTTGCCTGTGGCTTTTTCCAGGAGGAGGAGGGATGCTGGGGAATCTGTTTACAGCTCAGCAGGCAGGGCAGGGATGCTGCACCAAGCAGGAATGTGGCACCCTGAGCACTGTTGTACCTTCACCAAGGGCTGTGGGGAGGCTGCAAGGGACCCTTTGAGGAGAGGTCACAGGGCAAGAATTCCCCCTGCAGCTGTGCTGCTGGGGAGACAAGGATGTGGGAATTGTAGTCACAGACTGGTTTGAGCTGGAAGGGACATTAAAGTTCCTCGTGGGGCTGGGAGGGCATGGGGAGAAGCTGGACCTCCAGGGGGAAACATTTATCCCTCAAGTGTGATTTGTAAGGACAACTTTGGGCTTTCCAGCTGGGAGTGGAGCTGGGCACAAGGAGAATCCCCAGCCGGGAGCAGGGGAAAGGTGAGGACAAGGGAAGGGGGCTGAGGGACAGCGGGGTCTCCTCTATTCCTCCATTCGGTGTGGGTGAAAAACCACAGCTGAAAAGGGAAATATCCCCCC
>VZTB01015794.1:0-13065 GCA_013397245.1 Thryothorus ludovicianus
AGCGCCGCGCTGCTGCTCTGCTGGCTCAGCGGCTGCTGCGCGGCCATCAGCTCCATGGACATCGACCGCCCCGGCGACGGCCGCTGCCAGCCCATCGAGATCCCCATGTGCAAGGACATCGGCTACAACATGACGAGGATGCCGAACCTCATGGGGCACGAGAACCAAAGGGAAGCTGCCATTCAGCTGCACGAGTTTGCCCCCTTGGTGGAGTACGGGTGCCACAGCCATCTGAAATTTTTCCTGTGCTCCCTCTACGCCCCGATGTGCACGGAGCAGGTTTCTACCCCGATCCCAGCCTGCAGGGTGATGTGCGAGCAGGCGAGGCTGAAGTGCTCCCCGATTATGGAGCAGTTCAATTTTAAGTGGCCGGACTCCTTGGACTGCAGCAAACTGCCCAACAAGAACGACCCCAATTACCTGTGCATGGAAGCCCCCAACAACGGGTCGGATGAGCCGCCCAGGGGCTCCAGCATGCTGCCACCCATGTTTCGTCCCCAGCGGCCCAGCAGTGGCCACGATCTGCAGCAGCACAAGGACAGCCTGAGCAGAACGTCCTGTGAAAATCCCGGCAAGTTCCACCATGTGGAAAAGAGCGCTTCCTGCGCGCCGCTCTGCACGCCAGGGGTTGATGTTTACTGGAGCAGGGATGACAAACAGTTCGCTGTCATTTGGATTGCCATCTGGTCCATCCTGTGCTTCTTCTCCAGCGCTTTCACGGTGCTCACCTTTCTCATCGACCCTCAGCGGTTCAAGTACCCCGAGAGGCCCATTATCTTCCTCTCCATGTGCTACTGCGTCTACTCGGTGGGGTACATCATCCGCCTCTTCTCGGGCGCCGAGAGCATTGCCTGCGACAGGGACAGCGGCCAGCTCTATGTCATCCAGGAGGGGCTGGAGAGCACCGGCTGCACCATTGTGTTCCTGGTGCTGTATTACTTTGGCATGGCCAGTTCCTTGTGGTGGGTGATCCTGACTTTGACTTGGTTTCTGGCGGCGGGGAAGAAGTGGGGGCACGAGGCCATCGAGGCCAACAGCAGCTACTTCCACCTGGCAGCGTGGGCCATCCCAGCTGTGAAGACCATCATGATCCTGGTGATGAGGAGGGTGGCTGGAGACGAGCTGACAGGGCTCTGCTATGTTGGCAGCATGGATGTGAACGCCTTGACGGGGTTTGTGCTCATTCCTTTGGCTTGCTATCTAATCATTGGCACTTCTTTTATTCTTTCTGGGTTTGTGGCCCTTTTTCATATCAGGAGGGTGATGAAAACAGGCGGGGAGAACACCGACAAGTTGGAGAAACTCATGGTCAGGATCGGTGTCTTCTCAGTCTTGTATACAGTGCCTGCAACTTGTGTGATAGCTTGCTATTTTTATGAGAGACTGAACATGGATTATTGGAAAATTGTGGCAACTCAACAGAAGTGCAAGATGAACAATCAGACTAAAAATTTAGATTGCATGATGAATAACTCTATCCCAGCAGTAGAAATTTTTATGGTCAAAATTTTTATGTTATTAGTTGTGGGCATTACTAGTGGCATGTGGATCTGGACTTCCAAGACTCTTCAGTCCTGGCAAAATGTTTGTAGTCGGAGACTAAAGAAGAGAAGTAGGAGAAAACCCGCAAGTGTTATTACGAGTAGTGGAATCTACAAAAAACCTCAGCATCCACAGAAAGCTCACCTTGCAAAATATGAATCAACATTGCAACCGCCCACTTGTGTGTGACCAGGTTTTAGAAATGACTGTGTCTCACCTCACAGACTTACAAATATCCACAGTAGCAGTCAGAAATTAAAAAGTGAATGGTGCTTTTTTTTTGTCAGAACAGTTTAATATCTCAAGGCACAAAAATATATCATGCTGAATTCAGGACCTGGTGAAAACCTGAAGGTAAATGTACTCATGGAAAGGTTTTCAGTGAAAGAAATATTGTGAATTAAAACAATCTGTTCTGTTACTAATTTGTAGTTAAGAATGACACCCATCCCTCAGATTAAAAAAATACAACATAAAACCAAAATCAAACACAACAACCAACGCTTATTTAACTTTTTCATGTAGCTGGGCTGGATTTTGTTCAGCTCTCTGAGTAACAAGGTGTAGTCACGTTTTATGGAGCAATGGTTTGATTTTTGAAGTGCCCGAGTGAGCATTGTCTCTGCGGGGACACGGAGGTCCCGAGGAGGCCTCTCCTGAGCGAGGATGCTCTCTGGGAAAACAGCTCCGTGCTAACTCTAAAACCCTTTACAACTCCTCTCAGCCCACTGCGTTTGGAGTGCCTAAAAATAGGCTCAATCTATAATGCTCACCAATATTCTTTCACCAAAAGAGAAACTTCCTGCACCAGACACAAACTTTGTGAATAAGAATAATGTGCAATACATTTTTTTTTCTTACCATGACATGAAAAGAGAAACAAGTATTTTGCTGTACATAAAGACAACAAAAGAAATCTCTTAACAAAAGAACTAAGAGGTCTAGTCCTCAGAAACCCTTTAGTGTTACATTTTGTGGCTTTTTAATGGAAATCAAGCCAATGTTATACACGTTTGGACTGATTTGTGCAAAAAAAAAGGGGGGGATCAATTCAAAGAGACCCAAAGGGCTTATTGACTCTTTCTATTGTTAAACAAATTCTCACTATGAATAGATCAAGAAGCACTAGATTCTGCAAAGGGAAGCTTTGTATAGAGTGATGCTCTTTACTGTGCTGGGGATGCACAGTTCTGTGCTGTATATATTTGTAATATACAATTATTTTTCATGCTCCACTATTTTATTAAAAATAAAATATGTTCTTTAGTTTGATAATTTTGTGTGTTCTAAACTTTCTCTGATGTGCTTTGCAGTTAATAAACTTGTTTCCTGGATCACTTGATAAAAGCACACTTTGAATATAATAGTTGTTGTTGCACTTGCCTGCAAGTATAAATAGAGAGAACAGTAATTTACTCGAAAGAAATTGCAAGGTGAAATGAAATAAATGGATTTTGAAGGCGCGTATTTCTGTGAGCCTCTGCAACTGAGAAAACTGAATGGGCTTTAGTGATGTTAAAATCTGCAGCGATGCAGAGCAGGGCCGTGTTTACAAAGCACTGAGATTACAGCAATGATCCTCGCTTAACAGCCCTTGGAAATTTGCATAGGCTACCTTCAGCCCGTTAAAGATCGCTGCCTCACTCCTCACAGCTGGAACGCAATTCGGTCTCTACCCTTCAGGGAATTTCCGCCCTTTCTAACACCACTGAAAGCATCAGCATTTGTGGAAAGGCTTAGGGCAGACCGGGAAAGTGCAAAGGCAGGATTTGAATGCTGCTTCAGGGAAGTTACCTGAGGAGGCTCAAACTGTAAATACGTTTCCGAGAAGTTTTTAGTGCAGGACGCTTTTGTGTGAACCTGAAGTTCTCCCAGCAGTTTTCCCGTGGCCAGGCTGCGTGACAGCTGCTGGGGCAGGGGTAGAACCTCCCTTTCTCACCCAGGCTGCTCTAGAAAAGCCTTCGCCAGGGCTCTCCTCACAGAAAGAACGGGGAGAGTGGGGATCCCTGTGACAGTCATGTTGTGGCTGGGAATTTTCCAACAAAACGTTCTTTAGTTGTCGTCTGTTTTTTCAACTCATCCGTGCAGTGTGCCAGATAAATTCTTGCCTTTTTGTACTCTTCTTAAGTGTTCCCAGCAGCGACGAGGAACTTGAGTTACAGAAATGATCTTGCAGGTATTATCAATAATCTTCATGTCCGAAGTGAACACAGATAAAGCAGCTTTTGATATAAAATTTATCTTCTAAGGAAGAGAAAATATCTTCTTTACTCTTTTGTGCCAGTGTGCCACTGTTTGGCACAGGGCTCTGAGATGCCCTGGAAGTTACTCCTGTCAGAGGACACTGCTGCAGCCAAAGCAGGACATTGCACTGAACAAATCCACTCCTGAAACTGCTGAATTAATGCCTGTGCATCAGTCTGTGCTCTGCCTAAATCAATGGCATTAGACCCTGAGAAACACGGAGTTTAAAATGACCTGTGTGTTGCAGATTGGTGCAGGAAGCCTTCAGGTGTGTGTTTTGTGTGTCCCCTCACCCGGATGTTCCCATCTGACAGAAGGGGCAGCGCTGGCTTTACCAGGACAGCTTTGCTCAGGGAATGCTCCCAGCCTTGGCTCCAGCGTGCATCAGTCTCTGCAATAAACATCCCACTCTCTTTGTGGGCTAGACAATATTATTGGCTTTCATTGCTGGTGACGAGTTATTACAGCCAGCTCTCAGGATTCTGGAAGAGAAACAAAATGAAGATAGATGTCAGCAGTGGCTGAGCTCCTGCTGCCACTCTGAGTTTGTTCAGTTGTCACCTTAGGCCCTTCACTGCCACCAGAGCAGAACTGCACCTTTCTCTATGAAAATGCAGATGATGCTTGGCTGGAGGCAGCGTGTTACAAAGAGATTCTTGCTAAACTGTAAACCAAGTGTTCAGATTTTATTTCGTGCTTGCGGTTATTCAGGAATTATTTGGGGAGGTTCCTGGTGAGCAAATGAGATTCCTCAAGTGCATAATGATGTTCTTCATATCAGGACTAGAGCAGTGTAAATGCAGCAGAATGTAATGGTTGGCTTTGAGGGCCTCTTAAAAATTAATTAATTAATTCAGAAATTGTTCTTCTTGCTGCACCATCACTCCTTACAGTCTTAACAGTTTAATACTGAAGTTGCTACTTAAGGAATCGGAAGCTTATTACTGTTAAAGGGAAGTGATATACTTACTTTCAAAACAATTATTTTTATATAGTTCATAATTAACACAGATTTGTATTCTTTTCTTAGAAGGCTGCATGTTAGTTACATGATAATAATACTAAAAGTCATTAAGGCAACATCTCAAAAATATCAAACTTCTTTATTTTCCACTGTTATTTTAAATTTTAGTTAAGTCATGTTTGCATTTTTATTTGTTGAATTTTATAGGATTTTTCGTCACTGCCAAGGCCCAATAGATATTTGCTTATCTCAGTCTTTCAGGAAAAGTGTCTGTATGTGGTTATTTTAACAATCCAGTCTCTCCATTGGAAACTCATTGAGGAAGAAATGTCCAGTGGCATTTATCAGATAAAAGTTCTAAAAGAAATCCGTTCTGTTGGTGGGTACATACACTAAATCAAGAACCAGATGTTTGCCACAGGCTTGTGAACAGGTAAAAGAAAGGCAGAGAGTTTCTTGTCCTGGCAAAGGTAGCTTGGTAGGACAGTGTGATTTACTGAGGGGAGATTAATGGAGTAAGAGTATGAGACCAGCAGGGGAAAATGGGATTCCGGGCAAAACCCCACAGAATTCTCATTACGATGGGAAAAGTCTCGGTGAAATGCTGATGTTTCTCATAAATAGAAAAATAATGAAGCTGAGCAGTGGCAGGGTTTGGACCTGACAAGTTGGGACACTCCGAGCAGCCTGGGCTGAGAGGATGTGAGGGGCTCAGCCCTGGAATGTTCAGATCCCTTATCGGGTTCTGCCCAAACAGCATTTCGTGTGTCTGTTATTATGCAGCCATTGCTCACATCTGGCTGTCAGCCCCTGGCTGCAGAGAGCAGGAACAGCCCAGCCCCAGCCGTGTCTGACACTCCCCCTGCTCCCCCAGCCCCAAACAGCCCCGGCTGCAATGATGGCATGTTCCTGCTCAGGTGGGCTTTTGATGGCAGGTGGTCTCCAGCAACAGATGGCCTCAAAGGACGAGCTCCAGTGCCTTTTAGTTCAAAACATTTACACATCTCTCAAAAAAAATTTGAAATGTTATCCTCGTGTAATGTTTTTAAGTATTTCAGACGGAGTAGCCAAGTTATTAACAGTGACAGATGATAAATCAGGGCATCCTTTAAAAGGTGGGTGATGGTGATTATGTGGTCTTGGAGCTTGCTTTGATCAGGAGTGACAGCCCTGTAAGGTCTGTGCCACTCAATCCCCCCTGAAGGGAGATCAGCACCTGTTTGCACTTTGAGGCTCCTCTACCTCCCACTGCCTTCCAGCACTATTTCATCTTTTTTAACACACTTGATGTTGATTAGCTTTAAGCAAAGTCATTATTCATTTACAAAACACTCCTTGATGGAGCAGGCTCTGAACTGTATTTCAGTGGCAGTGTTTGTGTGTTAAGGAGGTCTCAGCATCCCCATTACAAAAGCTTTATTTTCAGGGAGCCACAAGTTGCAATCAGTCTGAGTGCAAATATTAACCTGGGTTCCATTTTTATTTTGGTCCAGACAATAGCACGCGTTGCCTTTGGATGTGTGCAGCTCTGTCCTGCTGCATCCTCACACATTTATCCAGCAGAGACACAGGATCAGCTCTGTGCAACAAACAGGTCCTGCTCTGGTAGATCTGATTTTAGCTCAGTAAATGCTGAAACTGAAACTGCTCCAAAGAGCTTTAGGTGTTGCTGGGGAGGTGGAATGAATATTTCCAGAAAACAGCCCAGTGAGGCTTTGGCTCCACCGGGGGCTGTAGAGCAATCACAGAAGTGAGTGCCCACGATTATTTCCTGTTGTAGAGCAGATTTGGTGCGGCCCTGCCGGTGCAGAGGTGAATTCCCGAGCAGGAGCAGGGTGGGATCAGGCGATTCCAGGGCTCTGACAACAGCTGGGGTCCCCCAGCTGCTCTGGGGGGGCTCTGCTCTTCCTGTGGTGGCAAAGTCAAAGCTTTGGGGAGTTGTACATCAAAGGCAGGACGGAGCCATCCTTGTGTATGTTTGGAGGGCATTGTTTAAAGAGGAATTCCTTCAGTTTGTTGTCACTAGTTTTTTCCTTCCATTCTTCAAGATCTCCTCATAGATCTGCTCCACTGAACTCAACGGGTGACCAGCTGAGTTCAGTGTATGCTTTGAATCAAACTTCCTATCTCGGGGAAAGCATGAGCTACAGGAAAAGTCATTATTTTGATTTTTTCCCACAACAGAGCATCTTTTGAAAATCCTGATGTGACATACTTTTTCCTATACTATGAATTTATCAGTGAACGTAACTATTCAATTATGTTTTCAAAATGTGCTGCTATCTTAGAATGGACAAAGCCAGTATGTTGCAAAAGCACCTGTCATTTCAAAATGAAATTCAGAAATACTGGGTGTTGATAATGCTGGAATGAAGATTTATTTTTGTGGGTTTTTTAAAATATATTTTGGCTTTTTGCGAACACATATTTATTGCAAAATGCTCAGTGTCAGTAAATCTGCCTTTCCTGCTGGCGAGGCGGCTCCCCAGAGATTCTCCAGCCAGTTCCCATCTTTGCTGCTGCCTCTGGCTCTCCCAGGGGCTCAGACCTGCAGCAGCCCCAGGAGCTAACGAGGAGCAGCAATCTGCAGCAGAGCCCCTGGTTTCCTCCTTCCCTCAGTGATCAGCACCTCGCTCCCCTTCCCCTCTCCTCCTCTGCTGATCAGGCTTTCATCATCTGCATGTGCCTGCTCCCCTTCCCCTCCTCTGCACTGAGGTCCCTCTGTCTCTAATCTGCCCACACACAGCTCTCGGCGCTACTGGCCGGGGCCTGCCACTGCTTTGAGCCTTTTGTGTTCCACAGAAACGAGCAGACGTTTCAAATCTCGTGTTTTATCTTTCTTTTTTGGGTAAAGACTGTGGAAAGAAGCAGAGGTTCAAAGTTCTGGGCTACCAAAGGTGCTGATGAGCAGAGGAGACTGTCAAGAAGAGACTGTCAGTTCTGAGCAGGCGCCTTAAACTTGAAAATACTCTTTTGTGGAAGACAGGCATTGTTTGGTTCTGTCTTGTATATTTGTCATTTTATAGTGCCTTTATCTGAGACTAATGTCTGCCTGAAATAAAAAACAGGAAAGGGACAAAGAGCATTTAACCAGTTGATAGAACAAGGGAAAAGCTGTTTTTTGGACCTTTCAGTCCAAAGCTTGCAGCCTGAGGAGAGGCTGGCGTGCCTCAAAGCCAGTGAGTTTTCCCCAGCTGCTCTGACAGGAACATCCCACCTGCCCTCAGCCTGGTTCCTCAGCTCCTGAGCTGCTCCCAGCTCCAGCACTGACAACTGCATCACAAAGGAGACAGGTTTGAGCCCTTATGGCTCCACAAACAAATTTCAAACCTGGCCTATGACCACTCCAGGAATCTGATGGCATTAGAATCATGGTATTGATATCTGGATCTTTGATACTCTTTCACTTTTGCCATTTTTCTTCTTTTTAAGATTTTAGCGGTCAAAATATTTTTATTTCATACTGACAACATTTTGTCTTGTAAATGCCCCTGGAGCAGCTCTTGGAATGCTTGAAAGCCTCACTGAAGCACACAAACAAGGCTTTACACGTGCAGTGACTGCTGCCCACATCACCCACGGACAGCACAAACTACAAACTGCCCAGCACTGGGGAGGTTCTGACAAGGCTGAGACTTTTCTGCTTTGTTTGGTCTCGGTGCTGAGATAGGAACATCAAGAGTGCACCAAATTTTATGTTTCCTTTCACACTCTGTAATAGCTCTTCAAGGACCTCCTTTGCATATCTAACAAGGGGAACTGTGGGAAAGAGACTTCTGAACTGTGAGTGCTGTAGGGTTGTCTTTGATAGGGAATTTCACAAGAAAGTAAACACTGACTGAGTGTGTCTGTAGGAAACTTTGCAATCTGTGAGCTCCTCCAGAAAAGACAGGAGGAGGAAAACTGAGCACAGGTAGTAAAGGGGCTAAAGATCCTGAGAACAGGGCCATAGGAGAGGAGGAAGGAGAAAATGCCTCGAGGGAGCTGGCACTGTGTGAGTCCTAAGGCCGGAGATGCACAAACTCCACGGCCTGCTTTTGCACATTAATCTAATCTGGTGCCCAGAGTTTGGTTTCCATTGCACTGCTCTGACCCCCTGCCCATCTCACAGACACAGAAAGGCATTCAGGGTTTTGATTCCATGCATCCCTGGTTATCCTGGGTAAGTGCATCAATATTTGGAGTGGAATCTGATTATCTAGCTCTATGCACAGTATCTTAGACAATTCCAAGAGTATTATTGTGTGGCAACTTTGGATAAACCGAAGTTGCCAATGTATGGTTTTTGAAACAAATCACAATGCAGGAGCAAGAGAAGGTTTGAAGAATAATCAAATTCAGAATTCCAGCCATTACTGGTTTTGTTAATTAACTTATCTGGGGCAACAGGTTCTTCTGCATATTTCTTTGAAAATTCCACCCTTGGAGCCCAGAGAGTCTGGACTGTGAAGGGGTGTATTACACAGCTCTTTGATCAGTTTTGAAAACTCCTCAAAGCCCTTCATTTGCAGGATATGATAAAACCAAATTTAAGGCAGAAGAAGGCACGTCCTTGACTCTTTTTTTTTTTTTTTTTTTTTTTTAACTTCCAAATTTGGCTTCACAGGAACTGACTCCCAGAAGCGGTGGGGGGTTTAAACATGGGCCGGGGCAGTGAGGGGTTTTGGGTTTGTCTGTGTTTTGGGAGCAGTTGGAAGAGGTGCTGGAGGCAGGAGCAGTCTGGCTTTGGTTGGTCCCTGTCCTGCCGGTGGCCGCCCTGCCCTGAGCGCTGCTCCCACCGAGCGGGACCCCCCGGCCGCGCTCTCAGAGCATCAAAGAGCTGCTGTTTGAAATGCAGCCCTGAGCAAACCCTCTGTGTCTCCAGCAGGGCTCCGGGCGCGGGACGCTGGAGTTCTGCTCCCCTGTTTGAGGTGTTTGACACCACAGACACATCTACAACTTGGCTTTTAAAAACAGCAAGAAAAACAAACAAGTTGGGATCGTTTACATAACAAAAAGCTCCTTGGCCTTGCAGGAGGTTCCTTTGAAATGTACGATTGTTTCTGGGAGAGGATCTGCCTGGTCTGCAGCTCAGCCTCTTGGTCCATACACACACCAAAAGGCAACATTTCCATAACCGAGATCTCTTCTTTCCACAGCGTTTAAAAAACCAGACCAAAACCAAACCCGAAGCTGCAGGGGCTCCACTGTTATCTATTTTTTCCTAAAGTGGTCTTTTTGAAGCACTAGTGCCAGCTTTGCAGCTGATTTTAACAAGTACAGAATCTGCTTGTGACTGATGTGGGAGTGTACAATTCACACCACAGCTCCACAGTAACCCCGGGTCACTGCAGTGAGTGCTTCGTGGTTTGTTTTCTCATTTTATCTATTCCAAACCACACAGGACTCAAATAGTTGTAGTCTGTGAGCAGTGTCGGAAATGTGAATGACAAAGTATCCTTTTCTATCATCACAATCTGGCAATACATAAACCTCTCACCATGTGAATATTGAGCACGTTGATATTTCAAGCCAGTAAATCATATTTCAAGGCAGGCTTAATCTTTTAGATTTGTACTTTAAATGTACAAGCAGCACTTCAAGAAATTGTGTAGTTAGGTTTTGTGGGTTTTTTGTTGTTTTTTGGGGTTTTTTTTGAGGAAGATCTCTCCTTTTCATTTTGATTATTTGCAGAAGAAACTTCTGAAAACAACACAAACAACCAGCAAAACAAATTCCCGTGTTAATCAGAGCCGTTCATGTTAGGAAAGGAATGGCTGGTTTCTATTTGTTTTCTGCGTTCCCGTGGGATGAGTGACACATGATTAATGTGTTAGTGGTGTATCTCAGGCCTCCGACGAAAAATAAATTGAGCACAGTGAAAGTGACAGTAGAGCAATCCCTGAAAATATATTGTGGCACTCTAGTGCAGAACAGAACAGAACCACGGATCAGAAACTGAAAGAAATGCTCACAATTTCACGTGCTTGAGTCTGCTACCCTAGGCCTTTATATGGCTTCTACTGGGGTAACATCTGATCCCCTCAAACTATGGGGTTTGTCATCCAAACATTGGCACCAGAGCCTGAAAGGCACCAGGGTGGGGAGAACCATTCCCACTGCAGAGGCAGGAAGGTGTGGATCCAGCACAGACTTGGGATATACCACAGCTTTGGGATATACCACAGCTTTGGGATCCAGCACAGCCTCGGGATATACCACAGCTTTGGGACACAGCACAGCTTTGGGTCACAGCACAGCTTTGGGACACAGCACAGCTTTGGGATCCATAACAGCTTTGGGGTCCAGCACTCAGAGCTCTGTGGGGCACAGGCTCCCCCAGGTGCTTTGGGAGCACGGCAGGACAGGTCCCTGTGTCTCAGGAAGCAGCTGGAGCTCACTGATGGGATCTGTGTGCTCCAGTGCCAGAACATTCCTGAAGCCACTGGACTCGTTGGCTCCAGTGGAGCGAGCTGATATCTTCTGGGCTCCCACATCTTCCTGGATTCCTGTGGGCAGAGGAACCAGCTGTTTTTGTACGAGGGCAAGACTGCATCTCCCCTCTGTGCTGGCTCTTTCATCTTCCTAAAGCTGGTGAGAGCAAAACCTTGACTAACCAGTCTAAAAGGGAGGAGTTGAACAAGGCAGAGCACCAGAAGGGATGTGGCTTTTGGAGGGGAGTTGAATGGAAGGTGCTTGGAAGAGACTGGAGCTTGGGATATTTAACATATGGGAATGCCTGGTGACTTAGGGAATTCTCAGATTTTATAATATACAACATGTCAGTGGGTGATCAGCACTTTATTTTCTTATTTCATAATCATTCATAAAACAGTCTCTGATGAGGTTTGTGAGCAATCAAAACTTCCTACCATGGGCAATAAAAATAACAGATATTTTCTGTGACAATAGGATTACAGCACACATCCCCTCTTTAGCATTTCATGGAACAATTCTTGCACCTCAGCTTTAGATGTTACAGGACAACTTCTCTTTGTTGATCATTTCTTCTGCTAATGTATAGTTTCTCTATAGTCCAGTGATTGTGCATTACAGTCACATCTTTTTGCTGGAGGAGTTTGATTCATGTGCCAAAATCTAACATTTTCCATAGATAATCTAAGAAATCTCCCTCAGGAATTTAAGTCTGTGCTCTGCCCTAAAAATCAGACAACTATGAAAGAGATTTGAGGCAGCTGATACCATCAGCACAGTAAATCATTCTTGTAAAGAAAATAATAAACTATAAGACAACTTTACAAATTCCATTCAATCTCTTGCTCGCCAAGTAGGGATCTTTAAAACATGTCGGAAATTAGGTGACCACAGTTTATTTTATTGAATTGCTGTGGGTTATTTGAGGGATTTTTAAAAAACTAAGGTTTTTTGTTTGTTAGCAGTCACAGTCTGTGATTGGTCACCGTGCTTTGAGAGTGCCTGTGCCAGCCAGAAATGGGGCTGATGCAATTACTGGAAAAGCATCTTTTCCTGTCAGTTAGGAATTTTGTCAGTGAGAAAAGGGAAAAAATGGCCCATGTTTCTATTTTTCCTTTAAACTGCTCCACCTATGAGTCTGGCCACACACCCTCGGTGAGCACGGCGTGGACAGGAAAGCCTGGGCTCAGTGATGTGGATAACCAGAACCCAGTGAGCCTGCCCTGCTCTGGCTGCCACAGAGGAACGGTCATGGGCACCCAGAGACAGCTCAGCCTCCAGGGAATCTCGTATCTCCAGGGTTTGCCAGTCCCTGCTGCGATGGAATTGCACAGGGGCAGGAGGGCAGCGCTGCCCCTTCCACAGCAACCCTGCCCGGGCAGCAGAGCTGGGGAGTGTCAGCCATGAGGGGCAATTAAAGTGCTGCAAGAACTGCACAGAGCGTGTCAGCCTCGCCTGCAGCTTCACCCTCAGCTCACACCCTTCCCTGGCTTTCTGCTCCACCCAGCCTTTGGGTTCCTTCACCCACTCATGGCTCCAAGAGCCTCCCACCTTCTGGTGCCTCTCCTCCCGGCCATGGCTGCCCTGCACACAACGGCTGCGTTAACCAGCAGAGCTGTGGTCAATATTCTGTGAGACCCTGGTCTGCATTAACCAGCAGAGCTGTGGTCAATATTCTGTGAGACCCTGGCCTGCATTAACCAGCAGAGCTGTGGTCAATATTCTGTCAGACCCTGGCCATGCATTAACCAGCAGAGCTGTGGTCAATATTCTGTGAGACCCTGGCCATGCATTAACCAGCAGAGCTGTGGTCAATATTCTGACAGACCCTGGTCTGCATTAACCAGCAGAGCTGTGGTCAATATTCTGCTCTGACAGACCCTGGTCTGCATTAACCAGCA
>VZTB01015794.1:14009-33151 GCA_013397245.1 Thryothorus ludovicianus
CACGCAGCGGACTGGTCTGAGTGTGTGTGCAGGGACCACACCTGGGTTGTGTGTGTGTGTGCAGGGAGCACACTGGGCTGGCTGCTCTGGCTGTGGGAGAAGCAGGGGCTGCTTTCCCTCCAGAAGCTGAGGAGGTGCGATGATGGAATGAGTCAGTGAGAGCGTGGAACAGAGACCATGGCTTAGGATGGGACCTTGTTGTGGGTTTTTCACCTGGTGCTTTAAGATTTACAGCTCTTCTCAATAGGCTGGAAAAGCTGCTTGAACTCTGCTTAATTTAATGTTTATTTTTTACAAACATCGTGGTGTACAGATTCTCTCTAACTGTAAGAGGCAGGATTTTTTTTCCATTTTGATGAACCATTTGACTACTTTTTCGCCTCAGGGGTAATCAAAACTCACTGAAAAACACATTGTTTGGTTATTATTACTTTTTTGTTTGGACTGATTATTGTAAACCCATGAGTATTATTTATTTTGTGATTTTGCTGTTTTGGGTGGAATTTTTAACTCTTACAAAAGAAATTCCCCTCCTATCCAAACTAAAATCTTATCACATCTCTCTGACAGCAGTTTGCCTAAAAACTCAGGTCTTTTCTTTTTCTGAAGACAGAGTGGAGTGCAAATATTGTCATCTTGAGGGTGCACAAGGTGAACTCTACTTTTAAACTTTTTTTTTGTCTCTAGTCCATAGTCCATCACAACTAAGCCCTATGGAAAGCCCAGAATTTCTTTTTGCCTCTTTCTAAACCCCCTTTCGTATCTCCTGAAGCACTGGAGGCTGGCCACAGCTCAAGGGTGGATTTGGCAAAGGGTTTTGGAGTCGTGCACATGCCTGGCTGATGAGTCTTGCTCCCACACCCAGAGTCAGGCTGATTGCCTGATTTGGGGTCAGGAAAGCAGGAATTTTCTCTGGTTAAACTGGCAGGGTTTTTAGAATTTTTTTTCCCCTCCTGTATGTTCCACACACACTTGCTGGAGCTGTCTGACACAGTGACTGGGAGAGGCAAAATTACTCGTAATGAGCTTCATCTTTTCTATTCCCTCTGTAACACTGGTGTGTCCCTCAGCCTGAACCTCCCTGTGTGGCAGTGGGACGTGTCTGGGAATGCAGGGAGGGGCAATTTTGTGGGCCCTTCTTGGATTTGGTGACTCTGACACTTTTCTAGTGAAAAGCTCCTGTGAGACAACTGTTGGAACCAAATGCTGACAATCTCACTGCTATGAAACCAAACAACTGATCTGTTTCTCTTTGGATTAAAAAGAGGTATTTGGCAGATATAATCTGTTGGCTTTAAACTCAGATGATACAGAATTTAAAAGGGCAGGGTGGAGATCCTGAGTCAGCACTAAGCTCCGTCCTACAGCAGAGACCTCCAGGATTCCTCTCTGGTATCTGTGAATGTGGCAATCTCTGTCCCTGCACATGAGCAGTGGAAATCTCTGATTCCCTCCTCTGTGACCCCTCAGCCAACACAAGGGATGCTGCAGGTCCTCTGTGCTGGATTTCCTGACCAGACTGCAGGGAAAGGCCAGGGCACCTTCAGGAAAGCTGTCAGCACCACAGAAATGGGAGCTGAGCTACAGAGATCCCCTAATTACATATGCAGGCAGGTAATTTAGTTGGTACTGGGGCAATTGCAAATTCAGATGTGAGCTTCTGGAGATGCTGGGAAGATGTTCATATCTGTTTCCTTTGAAAATGCTGCACTCAGAGTTCAGCCCCACAGACACCTGCGGTGCCACTGAGACCTTGGCACACGTCCTGTGCTCCCTGAGCCTCTCCTGCCTCTGCACTTTCACAGATCTGCCCACCCAGAATGATGGGCTTCAAAGTGCATTTTCTGGAGCTCCAGGAGTGAACACTGACCTCATTCTGTGGAATAGAACTGATGTTTTTCTATTCCCTTTCTGTAAAACATAGATTCACTTTGGGCTATGATGGATTAAAAGTGCAATATCTTTTCTTTTCATCATTCTTAATAATGAATAATAAAAATTCTCAACATCATCTATGTTCTAAGAAGCTGAGCACTTCACTCAAGTATTTGTTAAACAAGATTTTTCTAGCAGGTAATTTTTTGTTGGTTTTATCCACATTAATATTTCATCTGCCAGGTGATTTCTCAATTAATGGGGCATTATGCAGTCCACATAAATAATACTGGGTTTCAAATATCTTGAGAAAAAAAAGGAGAAAGGTAAAGAGGCAATCAAAGCATATTCAACTGATGAAAAGCTTCATTGATTTTGTAGGAGATTCCCCAATTTTCATCACCTGAGCATTTCACTCCAAAACATTTAAATGAATTTTTCATGTGGTTTACTTTGAAAGTAGACAGTTACAAATTGCACAGAATCTTCTGGTTTTTTTCCCCTGGCTCACTGATCTCCATGGTAAATGCACCAGTTGCACAGTTAAAGAAATAATTTTGTTTTTAACTGCCAGTCCTCCAAGTGCAGCAGGGACCGTGAGAGGTGAGCAGCATGACTGTCTCCACTGTAATTAAAGCCTCAGTGCAAGACTGGAATTTCAGTCCCAGCCCTGTATTGCTCGATCTCATCAGCACCTGGAAGGTTCTTTCACAATTAATGACTTTGCATAAGCATAAATGATTGTCCTGTGATGGACAGGAAGATGGC
Source organism: Thryothorus ludovicianus (assembly GCA_013397245.1). Taxonomy (NCBI): domain Eukaryota; kingdom Metazoa; phylum Chordata; class Aves; order Passeriformes; family Certhiidae; genus Thryothorus; species Thryothorus ludovicianus. The sequence goes on from VZTB01015794.1 coordinate 16,653, forward strand.
AGCTCTGGTATTGCTAAGGCTGGGTGGCTAAAACACAAATCATAGCCTGGTTCCATTTCCATTTATTCTCTCTTTAACCAGAATGTTAATTTTTTAGTTGTTTTTTCTTTTTAGCTCTTGCAAAGGAAGGTCCCCTCCCATCCAAGCTGAAACCTCCACATAGGTTTCTGATGACTGACAGGAAACTTTGATGATGCTTCTTTTTCTTTCCTCCTTACCAACCTTTGGATGAACAAGCTGAATTTTATTTTTGCCCTGTTTTCCCCCCATGAACCATCACATCCGAGCTGTGTGTAATGGCTTCCCCTTCTGCTTACAGAGCCCAGCTAAAACCCCTTTTTTCTGCCCTGGACTATGGGTGTAATGCAGATTCCTCACGTTGTGTCCTGGTAGGTAAAGCCTCTTTGTGCCCACACCAGCGAATTCCCTCTCATCTCAGTTTTCTCATCACCACGTTCCTGCAGGGACCATCTCCCCTTTCCTGGGCTGGATTGTGGCACCCTGTGCTTGTGTCCTCCCTTTGCAAGGTGCCCCCTCTCCAGCATTTCAAACAGTGCCAAGGCTCTGTGGATTCTGTTACCCAACACCTTTCACACTCCAGCTGGGTGTCATGCCCACAACCTCTCCTTTTGATGACACCTTCATCACTTAATTGTTATTTTTCAGCTAAGCCCCTTTGGCGTTGTTTGTGTTACCTCTGTGAGCAGGTGGAGCCTCTCTGAAACATCTCCTAAGTAATTGCACTGTAATCCCTGTAATACTCTGCAAACGTCTCCTCTGCCAGGGTGTCTGTGCAAACCAGCATTAGTTGAACACCTGGTGGAATGTGATCGCTCCTGGTGAGCGGCCAGGTTTCATGTCCTTAGCCTGCCCATCGTTTCCATAACGTCCCTGGGGAAAGAACCCCGGGGGTTCCTGGTGTGCTGGGTCGCTGCAAAGTGGGCTCTGATCCACCCCCGAGGCTCAGGAGCACAACTGCAGTGAAGAAAACACGTCAGTAAAATTGTTTAGGGTGGTTGTGTGACAAGTGCATTTATTTTTTAAGCTGGGCAATCGAATCTCCAGGTTCAGGAGATCAGCTGACTGCCCTTGGGTTGTGAAAGAATTATTGTATCACTTGTACCCAGCCTTACAGAACCAGTCAGGTGCATCCTTTCCTTTTTGGCTCCCTGTAAAGTGTTTGTTGTGTTTCTGAGTCACAACCACACTCCGTCACATGAAATACATTTTCAGAGGTGACAGCCTCTAATAGCTCTTCCCCTGTTGTCCCCGCCCGGGCCCCATTCGAATCTGTGAGCTTTAAAAACACTTTGAAAATCCCACCCTTTGCCACGGGACTTTAATCCTACTCACGTATATGGTGACAAACACTTAGATATGATTCAAATATGAAAACCTGTAAAAACGCTCACAGCTGTGTGAGTCTTAAGGTTTTGTTCCCTCTTGATTAAATATTTGGGGTTTTTGCTTTAACATTAATGCCAAAAAAGCCTTTGATCTTTCTTCCATGGGGGCGTGGAATCTGCCTTTTGTTAGCCAGCACTGAGGCTAAACAGGTACTGAATTACTTTTGATTGCACAGCCAAACCTCTTTAGCAGAAGAAAGAGATTTTGTTTACTTTTCTAGATCTGCACTAACAGTCAGGTGCATTGTATTTATCAAGGAATAAACTTTTGGCAGAGAGTGGCCAATGCAGCCTCCAAGGTGGCAGGATAAGCACCCTGAGTAAAGAGCTCCATAGGTAAGGGCGAGCCACTGATTTACTCCGGGCAGAAAACAATTCAAGACAATTCATAGGAAATTCTCCCGGCCTTTCTGGAGCCACAGATGTGCCCTGGAAGGTTCTGAGTCAAGCTCTGTTGAAACAAGCCCTTTCTCAAGTCCTATAGGTAAGAACTGCTTCTTTTACTGCCTGGCTTAGCACACGTGGCTCCATTTAATTTTCCCCCTATAGTTAAAATGAGGTTATTAATGCCAAGATACTTCTCTGGTTCAACCCCTGAGTTAAAATCAGAAAAAGTCAGCAAACCCTGGCGTAGCCAGAGCAGGAGCTGTGCACTGTCCAGCCTCGCCTGGGGCAGCCCCCGCTCCCTGCTCCGTCTGCGGCTGGAGCTGCGTGCACAGCGTGTGCGGAGAGGTAGAGCAGCCCAGCTCAGCCCGGCACAGCTCAGTTCAGCCCAGCTCAGCCCTGTCCAGCCCAGCTCAGCCCTGTCCATCCCGGCTCAGCCCAGCTCAGCTGCCCCTTGCGGGCAGGAGAGCCCCGCGCTGGCACCCTGCAGGCAGAGGGCTCAGCCCTGCTCCTGCTGCGGCCCCGGGACAGGAGCGGCACCTGCAGCTGCGCCGGCAGGAGGGCCCTGGAGAGATGAAATTGGGATGGAGTCCGGCAGTGAACGGCAGAAGCTGCCAGTGGCTGTTTGGATGGGTGTTTAACCTTGTGATCCTTATTGGCAAACATCACTTTGAGTTGCTTTGATTCATCTGTTTCCTAAACCGCTCTAGTAGTCAGTGAGGTACCCAGGATGTACCTCATGGGTGTGATGTCCCTGCCAAACGCCCTCGCTGTGAGCACAAAGCGTGTTTCACACATCCAGCAGGGGCAGAGAGCGAGGGAATGGCCCCCTCTGAGAGCAGAGGTTTGAAGGGTTTGCTCCTTGGAACGCTGCAAAGAACTGGGAAAGTGACTAAGGACTGACCGCCTCTGGTACAGTCTGAGTCCCCAGGGGGATTAATCTGAGGTTTTCTGATCACGGGGACAGAATTATTCTCTCTTTGAAAATATTCTGAAAGTGCTGAGTGCCTGTCCTGTCCATCCCGCATCAGCCACGCATCAGGCGCTGCTCAGATACACGAGCTCGAAGGATTAAACGTTCCTTTGTCCAAACTCGTTAGCTCAGGGAAGTGGTACCAGTGCAGATACATGCCTCTTTCCACCCCCCCGTGCTGCTGGTCAGCATTTTCACTCGGGTCCCCTGCAACACTCGCCAGTTACGGGGCCAGGAATGAAGAATATTTGTTTATTTATTCTGGTTTTGTTCGTGCTGCACAGGGGCTCCCTGTGTCAGGACAGAGCAAACGCAATCAGCCTGGAAGGGATGAGTAGCACCATGGCAGCCCCTCGAGGAGCTGGGACCATCCACCGTGACACAGACACCGGGGCTCTCACTGTCCCTTCAGCAGGGACAGGGACCCTGGGCTGCCCGGGAACAAAGGGCAGCACCACACCCAGCGGGCCCATCCCATCCCCTGGGTGCTCTCTGGATCCCCGAGACCCCCAGGCTCGTTTGTTGAACTCCGTGGATGTCAACAGCCCTTTGATGACAGGGAACGGAACCATGGCCCTCGAGTTACTTGCGAGTTCTTCAAACAAAGCTTTCTTTTTTTTTNTTGATTGATACTGGAACTCTGTAACTTTGTCAGCCTTTTACTGCTGTTTTTGTACTAGTTTTAAAAGTTTTTTTTTTTTTTTTTTTTTTTTTTTGCCTCCACACACTGCTGCCCTGTGGTTCTGTGTCCTGTTAGAGCAGATTGCAGAAATCCTCATTCCCTCATAACCTTATTCTTGGCCCCTTTATTATTTTCCTCTGAATCACTGCTTTATTTTGGTTGTGTCCCAAAGCAGAACTGTGACATTTTCTGGTTTAAAAATAGCAACTGAGGGGGGGAAAAAAAAGTAGAAGCAAGGTTTGTTTTTCATTGGTTTTGCTTTCAAAATTGCTGCAAGGTCTGGTACAAAGCACAGCCGTGCAAACACTGAATCAGCAGAAGGGCACAGATGGGATCTGTGACGAGCACACAGGAATTAGTGGCTGCTGCAAGGGAAACCAGAACCTCTTTTGCTGAACTTGTGGCTGGAGGAACAGAAATACAGATGTGTGCGTGGCCTCGTGCTGCCTTGTTTGGGAATTGTCTCTTTAGGCCTCTTTGGAGCTCCAGAATTCTTTGTAGTGATTTTCAGAATTGTTTCAGTGGGTCATATCCATTGTTTTGCCTCCTGCTGTGGTGAGTAGCTGTGAACAATACACCCATAACTCAACAGTGAGGACATTAAGGGTACAGAAAGGCTGAGGAAAGGGTCTATGGAAGGGAAGGTAAAGAAATAGGTGATGTCTGAAAAAATAACGGGGAGTAGGGTGATTATGAATCAGAAATAAAGGGAGTAAACAAACAGTTTCCCTTTCATATTCTAGATACATTTACCTTCCGTGTTCTCTATACAGACTTATGGATATAAATATGTTTAATCTCCTGCTACCATTCACGTTGTAGCAGCTCCTCTGGGTTTCAGTTCTGTCTCAAGTCATCTGTGTGCTAACACAGACCAAAAAGACTCTCCCTGCCCTAAATAATTTTTTCTGACTAGTACAATGTGATATTAGCAGGGCCTTGCAGCCACAAGAATCAGCTGTAAAAGGATGTTAAATCTAGGCCACTGCAACAGAATCTAGTGAAATAAGGGGAGGGATAGAAAGGGAAGGAAAGTGAAACAGTAAGGATTATCACTGGGAAAATATGTCCCACTTTTGAGGGTTTTCTTCCTCAGAAACGGGCACAGGTGAGGATGAAGCACAGCACAAAGAATGGCACCAGGACAACCTCAGCCAAGAGGTTTGTGAGAGCACTGCTGTGGCAATGCTGTGCCACTCAGCGCTGCAGACAGAAGTGTTCATTGAGATTAGGAGTGATTAAAGGCAGGATTTGTCCTGCCTGACAGAGGGAACAAAGCGAGAGTACCCAAACCTGCTGTCCTGCTCACTGATGGCAGGACAAACAGGGTCTGGCAGCAGCAGGGTGTGCTGGGTGAGGTTCCAGAGCTGTGGGGATGTGAACAGAGGCTGACGGGGTCCCATCAGGCAGGGCCGGATCCTGAGCTGATCCAGGCTCTCTCTGGCACCAGTTATGGATCTGGTGCTCGGGCCTGGGCACCCGAGGGGCTCGTGGAGAACCCAAGTGCAGATGTTTGAGTGGTGCCAGTTTTGTCTGCTGGGCTCAGCCAGGGGTGAGCGCGCTGCAAGGAGGGCACGGCAGGTGGTGGCACCTGCCCCGTGTCACCACATCACGTACAAAACACAGAGTGGCAGCCTCTGAGTTGTCCAGGGGGTTGGCAGGAGCGCTCAGAGCTGCCAGCCCTGCCCAGGGTGACAGTGTGACACCGCGCCCAGCGCAGGGTCACTGCCTGGCACAGCCACCCTGCGCCGGGGCTGCTGCGGCAGAGGGATCACCTGGATCGGCCGCCGTGCCCGGCTGTGAAACAGCAACATTCATTCCATTCCCTTTCCAGCTCAGCTCCGGCCGGCTGTGCTGGGAAATCCCGCTGCAGCTTGCTGAAGTGCTGATAACTGAGCCGGAGCACAATATTCATGTCGGGCACATCTTTCACCGGTGCATGGGAAGGAGGTGGGGATTCCCGGCGAGCTGCAGAGGAGCTGGCCGGCCCCCAGCGCACCCTCGCCTCCCTGCAGCCATTCCGAGTGTCCCAGGGTGCCAGCTCCCCCCTCTCCAGCCTGCAGCGCTGTCCGCAGGCGCTGCGGGGCCGTGCCTGCCGCAGGAGTGGGAGCAGATGCTCTGTGAGTTATTAAGTGTCACTTTCAATTCAGCCTGACAAGAATGAGTTAATGGAGGAGCTCCGTTACAATGGCAGACAGGAAAATAAAAGCCACACTGAATCCACTTTCCTTGTCTGCCTTGTTTTCAAAGACAGTGCTCCTGGCATAACACAGAATGCCCCGTTCATTCATCTGCTGATAATGCTGCTCCCTTTGGGGTGACACACAGCTCCTTCATGGATATAGAGTAACTTATTCAACCACAAAGGGAAACCTCTTCCTTCCTTTAAATTGTTCACAGACTACCAAAGCAGCTACTGACGATGACCTACATATTGCTGGCTACTTTTCTCCTAATAGCATTGAAAAACCGAGATAACAATCTTGTTTTTTCAAGTGCTTAAGATCTTATTGCTTCCATCCTTGTTTCTGCCAACTAAAACTCGGGGTTATATTGTAGTGCTCCAGTCTACACCAGGGAATTTTAGAAAGTGCTCGACCTGGGTTATGATCTCTGTATTTATAGTTATAAATACGAATTAGCAGGTTTAATAAGCCTGACAGAGAGCATCAGACAAAGCTGGTCTTCAGTTTTATCAATGGAAACGTGGAAATCTTGGACTCAGACCGAGAAATTCACTACAAAATGGAATAACTAAGAGTAGACTTTCTCCTTCTAGTCAAGCCTGGATGAAGTTGTAGAGTTTTATTGTAATTTGTTGTGCTAATTTTAAATCCCATAGACTTGTGTCATTGATTTGCAGGTTCCTCTCTTACACCTTCCCGAAGTTCAGCCCCAGATTGTACTGAGAAGTGTTTGAATGTACTGAGAAGTGCTTGAGGAGTGGCTGTCTCAGACCACTGTCCTGCAGAAGTGCCTGTGTACATTATTTATTTAATATTTAAATAGTACTTCAAGAGACTTGAGAGAAGTCTGTATGTGTTTAAAATAGAGTATATGTGCAAGAATTTGGAAGTGCGTGTGTGTATTGTCATATGCACGCTTTCCTTCTGCACCCAAGGGCATTTATGGTTTAAAGTGAGAGATCAGACAGTCAGAATTCCTGCAGATCCCTTGATTTGGCTGTAATTGCAGCGTGGCAAATGGCACGGCAGCATAATGCTGGAACAAGTACGTCTTGTTCTGGAAGTTCCCTTCATTCCTTTTACTCCAAAGTTTCCTTTGAAAGACGATTTCCTTGCTGGGTGCAGGTTCCTCCAGCCTGCTGTGCAGAGTTAGAGCAGCCAGCTGGGCACGGGGCACACCGAGGCACTGCAGGCTCAGCTCCCTGCTCTGTGCCCTGGGTGTGTGAAGAGCAGCCAGCTGGGCACGGGGCACACCGAGGCACTGCAGGCTCAGCTCCCTGCTCTGTGCCCTGGGCGTGGGAAGAGCAGCCACCAACCCTGGCTCTTCCTCCATGGCTCCAGCACTGGAGCACCTCGGCACCACCTTTGCTGCTCTGGTATTTCACAGATCAAGTAAAATCCTTGCCAGATCGCCATCCCCTCTGACCTTTCCTTGGTGGTGTGCTGTCCTTTGAGCTGGCATCCCCAAAGATGGTGTTTTCATGTCTCTGAGCCTTCCTGGCTCTGTCTGAAGAAGCTACGCCCATGCACATCTGCTGAGCCACTGAGGCAGCATCAGGAACAGTGCTACGAGTACCACCTACACCACTTGCTGCAGGTGGTTCTTAAATTTCAAAGACAGCCCGACAGGACTTCTTAACAACTGCCCTTCAGTTTCCAGCTAAAACTCATTTTCATCTCCTCGTTCATTTGGAGGCTCAGCCCACTGGAGGATTTTTCTGGGGGCGATGTGCATTCAAAAGCCTGAAAAAATGTGAATTCTTTTGAAAGCAGCAACACCCCTCATCCCCCTCAGAAGTAAGTACATATAGATTCAAAGCCATGTGCTTTTAAAACTCTCTTTAGTCCCATTCTTCCCTTCCAAGCTGCCCTTGATTTTGCCTCTTTGTTGCTGATTCCTCCCCGCTCCCTTTAACGCTGTCCCTGATTTATATGTCAGTGCCGAGTGCATCTGATCAAAACCTGGCAAAGCTGCTGGTTCAGCACTCGCAGCAGGGGATGCAGAAATGGGCTGTGTCTAATCCCACTTTGTGCTCCTGCCACAGCCCCGACGCTGCCAGTTGGCAAACGGGAGCCGCAGCGGAATTTGGGGGAGACACTGACAGGTGCCCAGAGCACATCCAGGGCAGCACGGGATGCAAAACAAGCTCCTCGCCCAGCCTGCTCAGAGTTCAGAGTTACACATGCATTGGTTCCAGGCAGCCAGCTGCATTAAAGAGTGTGCGAGGTACTGCAAGTGGCAGGGAAACCGAGCAGGCTCCGGAGCAGCCGATGTGATTGTACTAAATTATATCTATATTCAGTTCTGCTTAGAATGAAGTAGCTCTAAGGAGCTGAACTAGGTAGGGTGGTGGGGTTTTTTTTTTAACTTCAGCCCAAGAAAATTTTGTGGGAGGAGTCACTTTGGAAAGGTGGGAAAGCCTTTACCCTCAGGTTGCCTCAGTAAGAAGCTCCCGCTGTGATACTTGAAAGCCCAATAGACATGTCTGAATTTATAATACACTCTTGAAGTATTCATTCATAATCCTGTAGGGATTTTCAAAGCCACAAAGAGGATGTATTTCTTTTAACTGGCTACAGGGAAAATATTAGTTCCTGCTGTAATAAACAAATAGTCTATTTTGGTGCAAGAGGAAAAATTTGAAGAGTCAGAGCACCGAAAGAGGAACAGTTCTGACACTCTTGGAAGTTCCTGTTTTTCTAAAATGTGTGGCACACCATGAACTATTTTCCCCTCTTTCTTTACTCCTTGAAACTTCACTGTTTCAACGTGGTGCTCCACCAGTGTGAATCAAAGTCACTGCATTCCTTCCAGGTAAACTCTTTAGCCAGACAACTGCAATTAAAGCAAATACTAAGATATAAAAAAGAAAAATTGAATGGAGGGACTTTTTCCCTTGTTGTTTCCCAGTCTCCAGGCACATCACAAGGGGGGATCTGTGGCATTGCACCTGTGCTTCATGCAGCCACTTGTGTTTGCATCCACAGCTTTGAATGTGCTTGTGCAGCCCCGTGAGTGTGGTCAGCAAACACAGGCCTGCAGGAACAGGGCCAGAACGGTGGTGAGCAGAGGCTGGGAGCAGCAGGGTCCTCTACAGTGGGATTCTGCTGCCATCAGCTTTAAACTGAGCTTTTGTTACTGGAAAAAAAATTAGTAAAAAAATAGCCATTTCTAATCAGCCCTTCAATTCCCAACCCCTGTCAGCACAGAGCTCCTGCAGACTGTTACCTCTCCTGCAGCACGCTGGGACAAGCCCTCCATGTACTCCCTGGATGTTGGAATTTCAGCAGGATCCATCCTCTGTGCCTCACGTGCACATGGAGTGAATTTCACACACAAGCCCAGGCCCTTGCTAACAGCTGAGCCTGAGCTCGTGTGTGAAATGTTTGCAAACACTTCAATGTTTGCAAGCACTTCATCCCCAGCTCACGCTGCCATTCTGAAAGAAGGGGTCTATCCCATTCTCTCTGTTGTTGTGAATTATGAGATTTGCTTTTAGGAATAGGGAAGGAGACAAATTTCAATTTCTTCTTAAACTTCTCTTCTTTGTCTTTTCCATGCCATTTCATACACTTCTTATTCTACTTCAGATGAGGCACAATGTCTGCTTCAATTCAGCCAGGGGGGGAAAATGAGGAAGAACAGCTCACCTGAGGGCAGCCAAAGGAAGCTTAAAGCAGGCACAGAGGAAATTCACCCGTTTTGGTGAGGAGAACCCAAAAGGCTCACTCAGCAGAGTGTGCAGCACCCTGTTCCTGCTGAAAGCACCTGTGAATCCTCTGATGAGAGTGTGTGATCAGGGCCACGCTGAACCTGTTACATCCCCACATTTCCTGTAGCACAAGTCGGTTTTGCTAGAAGTCTGTTAATCCATTGTGGAGTCAATCCAGTTTTGTTAAGCTTGTGAAATCAGAGCCTGAGGTGGAGTAGATGCAGATCATCCTGTGTGCCCACATCAGAGATCCTTCCCAAGATACCTATCTAAGAGAAGATACTGGAGAGAAAATCACCCTCCCAAACAACCACCGGGTTTAACTACTCTGATTTAAAAATGTTTCCTTTTGAAAGGGAACTCAAGTTTCCCTGGATGACTGTGCTGTAATTATACACCAGCACAGGGCCAGTATTCTTATTGTTGTGCTGTAATTTTACATTCTGCCAGCCCTGATGAATTAAGGTGCTGCTGCCAGTGTGAGGGTGCACAAACAAAGATATTGTCATCACCAAAATAAATGTGACATAGGAAAAGCTTGGGGCGGCACAGGGGAAATTGGTGGACTAAGCTGAACACTAGAACTCCTTATCAACAGAAGGCAAGGTTTGTTAAATTTACAGGAAATAACAAAAGCAGGTGAAGGCTGCACTGCAGACTGCAGCGTAAGCACTTCAAATTCACCGCGGCAAATTCCCTCTGCCATCTGAACTCCCACTGCCCAGCCTGACTCAGCTTATTTAGGAGCTGAGGAACAGCAGGCTCTTATCTTGGGAAGTCACTCTCGGCTCAGCTGGGAGCAGCACACGGGCAGCAGCATTTTCCTCTATAAACACATTAATTGGAGTCCCTTTCCCTGCTCTCCACGTGCAGAACTTGCTCTGCTAATGGGAGCTCTGCAGGCTTGTCAGCCTGCTGCAAGCATCCCTTCCTGGGCTCGCTGCAAGCTCAGCTGCCTTTCCTTGTGCACACGCTCATCAACAGCTCTTTCTGCCAGAAAATAATGTTCTTACTTCTCCTGTGGTAATGCAGGGCTTGAGATGAAACCTGGTCGGTCAGGTGCAGGTTCAAAATGTTCAAAATGTTCAACTACTGATAAATGTCATTGCTGGCTGTTGCAAAAAGACAGAACCAGGCACTTGATGTTGAGGGATTCTCGTATTGGCAGCACTGAACTTTTTGAATCAGAATGGTCAATGAGGAAAGCAGGATTCTGGTTAGAAGACAGTAGGGGTCAGTAAGTATTTTTTATATTGCAGAAATCAGTGCTTTTCATTACAAACTAATGAATTTAGACTTCACTCTGGATTTTAAAGTATCTTGGACAAGTAGCAGGCTGAAAGGGGTCATGAAAACACAGATACAGGAAATCTAAAGCTGCTACACTGGTATTTATTCTGCTACAGGTTTTGCTTCCAAACCCCACTGAAAGAGAAGCTGGTGATCATGTAGAGTCCCAGAGAAATCTGCATATGCCAACCTGGCTTTATTTTAGGAGACACAAAGACATTTTACAGCTGTGAATTTCACCTTGGCCTGTTTTTCTAGTCTTTATAAACTGGTACTTTTCCTGAATGCCCATTTAAACTATTTCTTAACTGCTGAAAGTCAGAGAGTTAGCAGTAAATTGTCCTTGTTTGTGAGCAACTTCAATTGTCATGCATATTTTACATAATCATTTTCCATCTTAGTGAACTTAAGTCCACATTGAAATCCTCTAATATGAATTCTGCTATTTAATCTTCATTAGGGAGGCTTTTTTTCTCTCTCCTTTAAACCACTGTGGATTAAAATAATTACTTTTGTTTAATATGTGATCAGAGGCTCACCTGGCCTGTCTCTGCAAGCGATTTGACAACGCCCAGGTCAGTGTTCTCCCCAGAGAGAAGCTCCTTGTACAGCTGCCCTGGGAAGCTGTGCACAGCCTGTGCCTCAGCTAAGAGCGAGATCAGATGTGCCATTTGTCACTCACAACTTCCGTGGTGCTTGAAAGGTGCAGGAAATTACTGCCAGCGGAAAATGAGCAAAGCAGAAAGGATGGGCACTTCAAAAGACAAAGATTTTCTCTGTCACGGCTGCCATGAGCTAATGACACCTCATTGAGAGAGGGGGCAAACATCACTGGGGGAAGTTGGAGCCAGGCTACAAAGTTAAGGGAAAGAAAACTGAAATTTGAAAGGGGGAAAAAAAAAGGCCTGTAGATGCATAGATGTGTCAGGCAGAGGTGCAGAGGGAAGCTGCAGATCTGCTCCCAGGAATGCAGCTCGCCCTGTGGATCCAAGGGCTGGCACCAAGGGCAGGGCTGCCACTGCAGCCCGTGATTCAAGGTGATCAGCATCAGCCCTGACGGGATCCGTGCTGAGAAATCTCATCGTGTTTGCTTTGAAACGCTCCAGAGACTTTGTTCTTTGGACTGGGGACTTGAAATTTGGCAAGAGGGTGTTCTGCACGTCCCCCTGAGGGGCAGCAGGGCTGGGATCACCGCTGCCATAGCCATGGGCACAGCCCTGTGCCATCACTGGGCACTGCAGAACTGGATCCAAGTGTGCTGATGGGGACACTCCAGTGTTAGCTGAGAAACCACAGAAATTAACAACTTAAAGGCTTGACAGGTTCTCTTGATTTCCTTCTTCAGTCCTCAGCCAGAGAGGTTCTCCTCAGTTCACCCCTCCTCTGAGAGTGCTGCAATGCCTTTTCCTTTGGCTCAGTCCCTTCCTGCCTTTAGAAAAATGATGGTCACAAAACCAATTTTCCTCTCTTCCTGTGACATAGTTGAAAACCATGAAGTAGAACTTTGAACGGGGAAAGTGAGAAATATTTTAGGACAGACACTGTAAATATGAGAGCCACGGCCCTAAGGTGATGACTACAGTAAAGTGTCACAGAGTTGAGAGCAGCCTGCCACATCCATCCTCACAGGAAACAAGGTTATAGGCAGAAAAAACCCCAAACTTCAGAGCCACAGTGATGAGAGAAACTACCACTAAAACAGACATTAGATGGGCAAAAACCAGCACCAGCATTAAAAGGAGGTTGTTTTCAAGACATTTGTCCAGTTCTTACCTTTTTCTCTTTTGCGTGATCAACTTTTACTATTCTCAGTCACCTTTCCTAAAACCTTTGCACAGCCCAACCAGCACATTCTGGCCTTTTTTTTCTGCACTCTTTGGGAGAGTTTTGCTTCAGGGTATGAGATCCCTCTTACCCTCGCTGAAAGGACAGCCTGTGCCCTGTGCATGTCCAAGAGAGCAAATGGGGCTGTGGGGAGTCACCTCAGGTGATAAATCCAGCCAAAGGGGGATTCTGGGGGGCTGCTGATGCTTCATGCCCAGATTGGTTTATGTTCCCCCATTAATGCAGGGCATGAACCAGGGCTGGCTGTGGAGGGGTAGATGGTGCTGAGTCTGTGATTTAAATGGGACATGTGTGGTTTGGGAGCCTTTTCACCATTTCTGTATGCCAGGCTAAATGACAGTCTCCTGGGGAAATTACATTTTGGACTCACTGCTCCTGCCCTTTCCTGGTTTCCAGGTGCTCACTGTCAGATCAATGTTAGAGATCAATTAGGCTGCAGCCGTGTGATTCTGTATCACAGAGTGCAGTTTGAGATACTCTGAAGCAGTTTTCCACATGAAGGCATCCACATCCCATCTCTGGCTGCTGCCAGCTCGGTGGTGAGTGTGAGGAGCTCCTTGCTGAGATCAGGTGCTGTGCTAAGCAGGCTGACACACCAGGGAGCAGGAGGGAACCCCGGCATGAGGTCACTGGTTCACATCTGAGCCGGGATTTACCGGGGGCTCGGCTCACCCGTGCAGAGCTGGTGTTCCACAGGACAGGGATGTTTCCTCTGAGAAAAGAACAGAACAGAAGGGATGACTGGCTCTGACTTTTGGCTGCTGGTCTCCTTTCTGTCTTGCCCCTAATGAACATTTAATTGGCTAAAGCTCTGATTATCCCTACAGTGAGCTGGCAAGCCCAGATAACTGTCTAGATTCTTAGATGATATAAATGGGCTCAGTTCCAGGGAGCTGAAGGGAGAAATACTGATTTACCCAGCTGAGAGTTGCCCTGTTACACTCAGTGTTTTTATTTTTTATTCTTTTTTCCATGTGGACCTTTATTCCAAACTGCTTGCAGATGCTTCCTAACCCTCAGCTTTAGGATGGCAGCCTGCTTCTACCTGATGTGTCTTCTTCCATCCTGCAGCATTTTAGAAGACAAAAGGAAAAAGGATTTCTTCTAGTTAGATATTTTCTAATAATCTTGTGACAGAGAGAAATCCCTATAGCTACAAGTTTGATCTCTATGGCTATGTGCATAAACTTCTAGAGAATAGATGAGAGAGCAGCAAATGCTATTCAAAAAGAAATGCTCTAATTCCTGGGGATTGAGTTCCAGCAGAACCAGTTGTGTATTGGAAGCAGCTTTTTCTGAGAGCACTTAGACACCCAGGTAATCTCAAGCTTCCTGCCAAATACAGTCTTCTGCAAAAGATTTTTTCAGGAATACCAATTCATATCCAAAAGTCTCTGCATGCACTGGCTTATATTGGAAACTACTGATTGGTTGCAAAGACGTGGATGTCTGTGAGCAGAATTTGATTCTATTTTGATTTTTTCCTCCAGATTATTCAGTTAAAAAACAGAACAAAACAAAAAACCACTAACAAAAGCAGCATAGCAAATGAACAGAAAGCCATGTTTGTCACTGTTCCTTTCCCTGGCACAGGGGTGTGTAAGCACAGCAGCCCTGCCTGAGCAGTGAGCTGCAGGTTTCTGCAGAGGTGGCAGAGAGGGGGGCACAGCCTTCCCCACAGCACAGAACCGGGGTGCTCAACTTCGTACAAATTGGGGAAAAAAACCATGGAAGGATGGCTGGCGATGGGAACCCAAAGCTTCTTGGAGGGGCGGTGAGCATTTAAAAGCTGTTCCTGTGGTGTGTGCCCGAGGGTTTGGCTGCTGCAGCGGGATGGAGCCTGAAATCCCCGGAGGTGTGTGGGGACAGGAGCAGAGGTGTCCCCGCTGGGCAGGGCCCTTTGCAGTCCCCGCCTGTCAGGTGGGAGCTCTGGGGCCGGGAGCAGCCCTGTCCTGCTCAGGTGACGATCCCTGGTGCCTGCTCCAGGGAGAGCCCCAGCGCTGACCCCGGAGCAGCCTCCTGCAGCAGCCTCCAGCAGCAGCGGCCGCACAGAGCCCGGCTCTGAGCTCTGCCGGGATGTGCCAGGGCCTGTGCCTGCCCCAGCCGGGCCAGCTCCCATCACTCAGCTCACACACCAGGGACACAGGCACGGAGAGCATCGAGCTGTTCCCAGGGGATGTGCCAGGGGCCTGTGCCTGCCCCAGCCGGGCCAGCTCCCGTCACTCAGCTCACACACCAGGGACACAGGCACGGAGAGCGCTGAGCTGTTCCCAGTCCCGACCAGCTTTAGAAAGCCCTTTTCTGAACTGCACCCTGCCACTTCCTTGGCTAATCCTCTCCTTAGCTGCCTTAAGTTAACACCTCTTTATTTCAGAAATTGGCTTTTTTAGATTTATACTCCACTAATTGGCTTTTTCACCCTCTGAACCCTTTCTGCTTCCTCCTGCATGGACCCCAGCCCCTTTCACCACCTAATCCCCTCTTTCCACACTTCCATCCCACCATTCTTCTTTTCCTTCTTTTTATTTCCTCCCCAAATGAGCTCGCACTCTTTCACTGCATCCCCTGAGGCTCTGGTGTTAAAAATCCCTGACTTATGTTTTGCTGTTAAAAATTTCTGACTTTCCTGACTTTCATTACCTGACACTTGTAAAATGGGCTCTGATCCTACGGGCGTGTGTGGACACGCCAAGCTTGCATTGGATGCAGTGAGACCGGTGCCTGTGTTGCCAGGTTTTATGGTTTTAGCAAGAGCTGCACGATATTTATGTTTCTGTTTCCAAAAATCCCAATTTTAGGAGCCCATGTTAGAAAGGTTCTGCTTCACATAGGGAAAAAAACAAAAAAAAAAAGAAAAGAAAAGGAAAGCAATAATTTCTAGTCCTCCTAGCTGTAGAAGCAGATAGGAAGTGTAAATCATATAAATTAGAGACAGAGGGAAAAATAAAAATAACTCAATTGTCTCTCTATATATTTCAAATCTCTTCCCTGTAATCTCATAATCTCATTGAAGCTGATCCAAATTTTGAATACCTGCAGTTGGCATTGCTGAGCATGCAGTTAAATATGTTGGCAATTATTTGCAGTCACTTATTAAGTTATCACTGGCTTTTTCTAAACAGAAACCAAATAAGTCAGAAAGATGGATTGCCTATACAGTACCAGAACAATGCTGCACCCAGTGCAGACAAAAGACTCACAGAAAGGAAAACAGAGCACCAAAGCTGTGCTCTTCCAAAGGGATATTTTAGGAACATCTGGTCTCTACTGGAAGAAGCATTTCTCCAAAAATGGGGGAAAAAATCAAACAAAAAAGTAAAATCTTTACATGTATTCAAAAGCAAAACTTTAACGAACAGGCTTTGATCTGCAAATGTAATTAGCATTAGAATTAGAGATGGAATGGAGATTTGTCTAAAAGCATTAATTCAAATCCCACGCCTGATATTTTCTTATCACTGCTGTAATTCTAACAGTGCCTGTGGCAGATTCAGAAATCAGAAGAAAGGGACAAGGGCAGTAGGTCTCCCACTAGCAAAAATAAAAGGGGGGCGGTGGGAGTGAGGAAAAAGAGTGCGAGCTGGAATTAATCTGTAACATCCCCAACCCAACTCCATTTCCAATGTATGAATTATTTATCTCCCAATCTCCAAACGCCAATATTTCCGTGTGCACCATTACTTTGATCTCCTGCTGCTCCCCAGCGCTGCAGCCTGAGCCGGGCGGGCCTTGGGAGCCCGGGGGCTGCAGGTGGGGTCCCTTCAGCCGCATCCCACCCCCCGAGGGCGGCTTTGGGAGCTCCGGGGTACCCGCTGCCCCAGGGCTCCCCTGCTCCCGCTGTCCCTGGAGGAGCCCTGCTGGCCCCAGGTGACATCCAGGGCCAGCCCGGTGACACAGCCCGCGCTGGGGTCCCTCCGCTGGTGATGCACGGTGCTGTGTGCGGGGAGAGCTGGGACTGGGGTTTGGGGCTGGGGATGGGACTGGGGTTTGGGGATGGGGCTGGGGTTGGGGCTGGGGCTG
>VZTB01015794.1:37751-48566 GCA_013397245.1 Thryothorus ludovicianus
GCCCAGGGCTGTGCCCGTGCTGTGCCCACACCCCGGGATGTGCCGCTGGGTCACCCCACGCCGTGGCCATTGTCAGCGGGTCAGGGCTCTGAACATCGAGGCGCCGATCCCGTCACCCCTTCAGCCCGTGCTCTGGTGCCCTGCTCACTCCCTCACCTCTGGCTCCCACCTGAAAGGCTCCTGCTCGTGGCGACAGCGCCTGATTGAAGGAACGGTCGTGGCTGCACAATTATTTCAGAAAAACTCCGCATTGTGTTTCAGCTGAGGACGGGAGAACTGGCGAAAGTCTGAATCACTTTCAAGATTCAGATCTAAATCCTGAGGTTTAGAAATATGAAAGTCAAAACTACAATAGTCCAAACACACAGAGCCTATTCTTTGCACCTTGAAATGTGGAAAATTAAAGACCTGCTCTCAGTTTGACTACTCACCTTTCCATTTTCTGAGGCACCCAACAAAGTTCCCTCGGCTAATGAATACAGGTTTTGATTGTTGGATTACACAGATTATTTTCTGTCATCTTCAAGTCCTTTAAACAATTGCTGCCTTTGAAATCCCTTATGCAAGAAGCATATGACCTTACAACACTCCTATTCCTCTTTTGTGTTTAACATCACAGCCCTCTCTGTGGTTCCACACAATGTGGGGAAGGCTGCAGGTCAGGGCTGCGAGGTGAGAGCTGAAAACGCAGGGCGCCCAGCTATTGAAGCTGACACAAAATACACAGAAGAAAAGAGGCTGCATGGAAAAGGGCTTAAAAGTAAACATTATTTTTTATATCACATTTTGTTACTGTTCCAAAAACCAAGGAGCAGATGGTTGTACACAGGACAGGATATAAATCAAGGGACAACAGAAAATTAAATAGACTGTAAACTTGAGTGCTGAAATAATCTCAAATTAAAGCTTGCTTGAAGTGTGGTCAAGAATATCCATACTGGGTGGAATTTATACTGGAATACCATTCCTGCCCCCTCAGTCTTTCCCTCTCTTTTCTCTGTTCCCTGCCATGTTCTCCTGCTTGTGCACTGACACCAGTCTCTCATGAATTTTCCACAGGCATTTCAGATTTCCTCAATATCTTTCGTTTTAACACAGTTCTGGAGTTCACAAATAGAATTACCTGGGTTTGGGATGTCTGTAGGCAGAGACAGGCAACATTCAGAGGAACTGAGGCACTACTGGTAAAAACCAAGAAATGTCAAGTGCCTGTTAGGAGCTGAGGAGTGTTTTTGATTCCCTTGGAAGACACAGAGTGGTTTAAGCACAAGGAAACTTTCACACATAGTGGATGTGTGGATCTTCCTGTGAACCTTTATTGTGAGATTTGTTGTGCAGCACAATCCCTAGACTGGGATTTGAATGCAGAAAATGCTGTGGGCACAACAGGCCTGAAACAATAAACTCAACCTTTGTCTAACTCAGCATTTAGAAATTTTATTGGCAGAGGCCTGCAGAAAGGAACGAGAAATCATAATTCAGCAAATTCCTTCTATCACTGCTCAACTTTCTGTCCTGGTAGTAAATTATTCACCTCAGCAATGACTCAGGGGAAGATTAAAGGCTGGATTCTGGCACCCTGGCTGTCCTTGGGAGCATTGTGGAGCACCCTGTTGAATGCTGCAAGCACATCACTGAGGGTGGTTCAGCTCTGTGTGAAGAGAGGGATCACAGTTTGTGCCCAGAGCCCCCCACAGATCGTCCCCCAGAGCCTTTGGTCCCAGATCTGAGTCACTGAGAGCTGTGGGGCATCTCCCCCTCCAGATTCCAGCTCTGGGGAGCAGCACCTGCCCCGAATTTCCCTGGGGAGGGGCCGTGCCAGGGCGGGCTCCAGGCAGGGGTCACCACGCTGGGTTCTGTGTGGGCACACACAAATCCTGTGTCACAGGGCTGGCCCTGTCCCCACGCCCCTGCTGTCCCCTGCCCCTGGCCCTGGGCTGCTCCAGCCCCGGGGCCCTGTCCTGACAGCAGCTTTGGGGCTCTTTCCCGAGTTTGGATGACAGCACAGCCCTCCTAGCAGACAAAAGGGGTTCACCTTGTTACCCCCAGGATCAAAGTCTCTGCAAAATGCAAAATTGTGACCCTTCCCCAGTCAACACAAAGGCAAAACTGAATTTTCAGTATAATCAGCCAGGTGCAAGTCTCCTATTAAATAAATAAACCTCATGAAACTACAATTGTTAAACTAAATGCATTTGGCTCCACAAGCCTTTGATGAACTGGATACCAGTTTAAACTGATAATTTCTCTGCATGGAAAATATCAAGAATAATATTTTTTTTCCTGCTAACAAGGCCTGAAAAAACAGCATGGAACTGATATTTTGTCACTATACCTGGAACTGCAAAATTCAACAGGTGAAAGATAAAGTGATAAAATTCCCAGAGACTGTTTTGGAATTCAGAACTGTCAGGCAACTCACAGAAAATAACCCATTATGCTGTGTAGGCACTGATGTTTCATCTCTCACTTCTCTCAGCTATCCTGAGCTGAGAGTTATCATTTCAGCTTACTGGAAAGCACTTGATGCAGCCAGTTCCTTTTAAAATCTATTTTGTTGGAAGTTGTTAGAAAATTCAATAAAGAGACTTTGATCATGATCCATTCATTGACTTTCTTGGACTAACTTTTATATGGGATTTAAAGTGGATTTGAAGCTTCTGTTTCAAAAGCAAAGCATATTTTCCAAATTCCTGCAGTGCCTCATGGCATCAGCTTTGCTTTTGAAATAGAGAATGAGGATGCAGAGATATTAAAGCTAAGCTCAGAGAAACATGATTTTCACCCCCTCTAGAAAAACAGGAACATCCTTACTCTTCCTTTGAATACATAATTAGTGCTAATTGAAGACACATGTCAGAAATGTATGCAGCAGGACAGAGCACAGAATGCAGAGTATAGAATTTCCCTCTCAATGCCAGGCACAAGCCAAGGAAGAGCTGCAATTTTTCCTCTTCCTGGGTCCTCCTGTCCAGGCAAGACCCACAAGTGGCCATACCCAGCCCTCATCAACAGTTCCCAATTCAACTCTGTTGGTTCAAATGATCTCCCCCCCGTTCTGCTCCTTGGAATTCAGGCAGGGCTCTGGAGCAGCACTGAGGTTGTAGAAATTCGTGTCCGTGTTGATTCCTTGCTCCTGCCACCACAGGAAAGCCTGGCCCCCAAAACTCCTCCTCACTTTCTTTGGCAGTGTACTGTAGGTATCCATGAGCTCTGTACAGATCCTAACTTCCAAATTAACTGTATGTACACAGACAGGCTTTTTGGACTGTTAGCAAAACTTCCATTGAATTGTCAAATCTGTATTAATAAAAAGGGATACCCTTCCTTGAAAAACATAATCACTCCTTCAAACATGAAGCAGTCTGAGTGTCCCAGAAAACAAAACCAACTTTTGTTGGAGCAAAACAGGCCAGCACAAAGATCTCGAGGTGTTCTCCTGCCCCAGACCAGGGTCACCCCAGCACTGCCCCGTCCTGTGCCTGACCCCCCCGCTCAGGAAGAGCAGAAAATTACATAACACAGAATTCCCGTTCAGCTTTTCACATGTTCCAGCTGCCAAGCAATTCCCTGGATCCAAATCGAGCCTGCAGAGGCTCTGGGGGCAGAGCCCGTGCTGCAGGAGCAGCAGAGCCCAGCTGGAATTGCCCCTGGGGAGGGTCGATGGTGGCTCCATGGGTGTCCCTGCGTGGGGATCAGCTGCTCCTCTCCCCGTCAGGTGCTGCACAGCTCTGTCCCTGCGTGCTCCTTGGCACTGCTTTTTCTGATCCCTTATGCTCCTACTGCTTCTGTAAAAACCCCTGTGGCTCCTCCAGTGCCCCTCAGTGTGACAGCAAAAGAGAAGCAGCAGCAAGGACACCAGGGAGGGGCTGTGGCCTGAAGGGGCAGGGGGCCCGGGGATGGCCCCTGCTCGCACCCCAGGCTGCTTTGATGAGCTGTGCTGGGGATTAAAGCTGTGCCCAGGCTTTCCCCAGGTAAATCTGGTAAATCAGCTGCACCTCAGTGTGCCAAATGCACGGCTGAAAATCGTTTTAAGATCGGGAAATTCAGTGTAGGTCTTCCTTGATGGTGATAGCAGTTTTGCATTTGGGTTCTATGCAGTTCATGGCTGCAAACTGAATGCAGGCCTGAATTGTGGCTGCCATGGAGCCAGCACTGCCACAGCTTGCAGTCGTGGCTGTGGATGCCTCAAAAGCCCAACAACAAAGTGTGGAACATAAATCCAAATATTTATTCCCATTAATGTATGTTTTGTCCCAGCTCTGCCTTCACATGGTCTGATTAATTTAGTTCTTCTCTCGTGCCATTTAAAGAATCTCCTGCCATAATAATTATGCCATGCTGCCAGGAGACAAGGTAGGAATGAACCGTGGGGGAAAGATCCCAGCTCCTTTTGCAGGGCTGGGGGTTCCTTTTGGGAATGTTCTCTGCGAAGGGCTCACTGGGGTCAGAGCCTGCAGGGCTCCCCTGCAACTCCTGTATCCCCTGCAACTCCTGTATCCCCTGCAACTCCTGTATCCCCTGCAGCTCCTGCAGATCTGCAGCACCTGCAGCCCCTGCAGCTCCTGCAGATCTGCAGCTCTGCAGCTCCTGCGGCTCCTACAGCCTCTGTAGCTCTGCAGCTCCTGCAGCTCCTGCAGCCCCTGCAGCCCCTGCAGCTCCTGCAGCACCTGCAGCACCTGCAGCTCCTACAGCCCCCGTAGCTCTGCAGCACCTGCAGCTCCTGCAGCTCCTGCAGCTCCTGCAGCTCCTGCAGCTCTGCAGTTCCAGGGGCTGGGCTGTGATTGCAGGGAGGGAAGTTGTGTCCTATATTGCAATGCCCAAGAGCCTTCAGAGCTTTCCAGTCTGTTTTATAACTGTTTGTGCTACCCAGCTAAAAAAATTAACAAAACAAAACAAAAAGCTGGTAAAAGAGACAATTAAATGACTTAGGTTGAGATGCTCCATAATTTATTGCAGATCTATGAGAGAACACTTGTAGAACCCATTTAATTCATTTAATGGTAATGCAAACATTGATATAAATTAAAACTCCAGAACGCTTTCTCACATCTTTTCTCTCCCCATGAGAGGTGAATGAAAATGATTTATTACCCATAGATTATAATTGCTTAAAATAGGTTATGATGTAAGAAAAAAATCTAATCCCTTCTACCAGGCAGGAGCAAAATTCTACAGACAGAGAAATTACATCTAACGCCAGTGTGTTAAGGAAGAAACATTCTTCTTCTCCCTTTGGGGAAACTCTAAGAACATCTTTTTAGAACTGTCAAAATTCACAAGCTGTAATAAATTATTCTTTTTCATTACCCATTTATTAAGCAGGCTGTTTGGTATAATAGCAGGAAAAATCTGTCTAATTTTTACAGCATTACACTACTGTGATTTCTCATTTGAAGCAGACGAGTTATCAAGAGCAGCGATGTTTTATTCCGTACGTGGGGACCATCTTCCCCCGATGAGACAAGTTCTGAATTGTGTCAGGCCCTGCCTGCCAGAGGGCTGTGCCAGGAGGGGCTGGCACTGCCCCGTCAAAGGGGCACCAGCTGCACAATCAGTGTGAGCTTAACCCGGAGCTCCGGGCAAAAGCACAGCACCAGGAACTCGGGATGCTGTGAGTGCTGGCTACAGGATCTGCAGGGATCCCACCAGTGCTGTGCTAATGTGAAATTCTGAAACTCTGGGCTGGATAAATGCATAAAATCCTGGTCACAGAGATGAGAAAGCTGGAACAGGGTTCTGGCTCTCACCAAGATCTGTATGGTTCTCAGAGAGAGTCATTTATTGAATGCAGCCATTTAATATATCACAGGCATTTATGAACCATCATCATATGGCTAGGATTTATATTCTATATATGTGTGCTTGTGTGTGTTTATATATATATGTATTTATATATTTACATATTTATATATATGTAAAATGGTAAAGGTGTACTCAGGGTAAATTGCCTCAGCCTTGTTGGTGAAACACCATAAAATGAAAGTGAAAATATATATTCTTTTTCTTGTTCTGATTTGCAGAAGCTGTGGTGAAAATGCACCCTCTGCCCTAGGTTTATTGTGTGTAGAGGGATCCAAAGTTATAAACCACACTGTACATGGTGATCACAATGGTTTTATTTAGATGATGACGATGATGATGATGATGATGATGATGATGATGATGATGATGATGATGCTCAATTGTCATGGTCTTCAGTGCTTTCCTCTCCCCATGCTCAAAATCCAGTTCTGAGCCATAACACCAGAAGGAGCAGCTGCACTTCCACACTTGGTGCTGAGCCCAGGGATTGCCTGGCCCGACCCTGAGCTGGCCAGAGGGAGCCCTTGCAGTCCCCACAGAGTCCCAGTGCTCCCCCTGATCCCCCCGAGCTCGCCAGGTGCCTCACCTGGAGCTGCACCCCTGGCACCACAGACCTGCACAGCGCAGCCCCAGACCAGGGCAGCAGGAGAGGGGAGCAGATGGCTGCAACCACATTTTTAGGAGGCGTTTCTGAGCCCTACCGTCCCCCTCCGGCCCCCAAAATGAAACACACAGTGAAAGCAGAAAGAGAAAATAAAAGCTACCAGTCTCCTGCACCCTGAATGGCAGTGGCGAGGCAGGAATGCTGCCTTGCTGGCTCTGCTTGGAAATATATAAAAAATGGAGGTTCTAAAGCCCACATTGTATCTTCACAGCCAGCAGCGACACAAAGCTGCTTTCCCCAGCTAGGAAGTGGATTACATTTTTATAACTAATCCGCAGCTCTTTGACTGAAAAGATTTGCTAAGCCCCCCCTCGCTACTTTTAGGTCTGTGCACTCCAAAAGCTTCCTTGCACCTTCTTCCTCCTGCTTCCCAAAAGTAAATGCACGGCTATTTTTCTGAACTTAGAGTATGTAACTTTGTTTGTGCCTTGCATTGTTAAACAGAATTCACAGACAGGGGAAAAAAACCAACACCCAAACAACTCAGTGCTTCACTGATCCATAAAATCATTATAGGCAACATTTCAGTTTCAACAAGTGCCAAAAACTCTCCCCCCTCCCTGAATATAAAAATAAAGCAGAAACAAAAATAACAAGGCTATTAATCTTTCATTAAGTTAAAGGGATGAAAAGGAATCGCTTAAAGTATCATTCTTTACTTGCACCACAAGATTGGATGCCCCCTGCTAACTTCAAAGGCTCTAAAAGAAGCTGGTTAATATTGTTGGCACAGAACCAGATTGTGGTTTATTTTAGTTTTTCTGATTTTTTTTTTCAACAAAAGAAAACATTAAGGGTTGGACACTGATTGCTGGGGAACTGCTATTGAAAGAGGGGGCCTTTTGTGCTGCTACCAGTAATATGTCAATTCTCAGACATGTAAAAGCTGCTCAAAAAATCGTGTCAGTCTCTGCACAAGGGCTGGAGTCTGTAACACAGCTCCCGTTTGCTCTGTGCTTTCAGCTCAGATACAAATCACTGCTGTTCCTGCGAGCCAGAGCGCCGTGACCAGCCAGAGCTCTGCTGGAATACGGACTCTGCATCCCAGGGGAGCAAACAGATCCCTCACAGGCCACAAAGCCCCTCACCTGCTGCCCTGCAGGGGCTGCGGGGCTCTGATCCTGCAGGGTTCTGTTCCTGCAAGAGCTGCAGGGGCTGCAGGGGCTGCAGGGCTCGGATCCTGCAGGATTCTGTTGCTGCAGGAGCTGCAGGGCTCTGATCCTGCAGGATTCTTTTGCTGCAGGAGCTGCAGGGCTCTGATCCTGCAGGGTTCTGTTGCTGCAGGAGCTGCAGGGCTCTGATCCTGCAGGGTTCTGTTGCTGCAGGAGCTGCAGGGCTCTGATCCTGCAGGGTTCTGTTGCTGTAGGGGCTGCAGGGACTGCAGGGCTCTGATTCTGAGGGTTCTGTTGTTGCAGGGGCTGCAGGGGCTACGGGGCTCGGATCCTGCAGGGTTCTGTTCCTGCAGGGGCTGCAGGGCTCTGATCCTGCAGGC
This sequence comes from Thryothorus ludovicianus, assembly GCA_013397245.1. Taxonomy (NCBI): domain Eukaryota; kingdom Metazoa; phylum Chordata; class Aves; order Passeriformes; family Certhiidae; genus Thryothorus; species Thryothorus ludovicianus. The sequence goes on from VZTB01015794.1 coordinate 45,713, forward strand.
TTCTGTTGCTGCAGGGCTTGGATCCTGCAGGGTTCTGTTGTTGCAGGGGCTGCAGGGGCCGCAGGAGCTGCAGGGTTTTTTGGATCCTGCACAGGCAGAGCCCTCCCAAGCCCAGCCCTTCCCAGCAGTGCCTCCGGTGCTTCCAGCCGGGCTCCAGGTCCTGCCCTGCTCTCCCTGTCCTGCAGTGAGGTGGTACCAGCTGGGGATTTTATCAGGGCATTTTATTTTATTCTGTGCATCTGCACGGAGTGGGTACTTTTAAAATGCAGCCTACACAGACCCAGGGTAATTGGGAGTATCTGTTTCATTTGATCCGTTGTCATTTCGTCCCCTGAGGCAGCACTACTGGCTGTGCCCTTTCCAATCCATACTACCGAGTAAAACAGATATATCCCATTTGTCCCTGGGAAGTTTTTTTTCTTCTTACATCAGGCATAACAACTGCAAATAAATTTGGCTGCATTCCCCAAAGTGTATTTCGCCCAACATCTCCCTGTCATGCTTCTATCCATTATCTCCCCCAACTATTCCCTCTGGGCCAGATTCAACATTCATCACAAAATGTACATGTAATCCAGCAGTGTTTGCATAAGGTGCATACACACTCTTGCATATGCCAAATATGACAGATGTCTTAAATTCCTCCTTTAAAGCCCTTTTCAGGAAAAATCTACCATGCTGTTGCTGTGATGGATAAAGTCCCCCTGCCTTCTAATAAACCATGTATTTTATTTGTCTGAGCTAGTCCATAAATTTCTGGGGCAGGAGCAAAGGGCATGACCATTATCCTTTTTGGGTGTTTTTCCAGAGGAAGCAAACATTTCCTGACAGAACAGCCAATGCAGCCAGCTGCACTGCTGGCAAGGCAGGTTGCCCAATGCCTCCTACTATGAGCCACCTTTGAGCTGCTCCCGGTTGTGCCAAACTGTGTCTGTTTGTCCTGAAATGTGTGATCTCACCTGACTGCTTCAGTCATCCCTGGCACGGAGATGAAGGATCCAAAGAACGCTGGCAAACAAAGTGGCAATGATGCTGTTGTTTGTCTTCACAGAGCCTGGAAGGGTGAGCTCTGTGTCTGGGAGAAGTGCTTCAGTGGGAAGAGCTCCAGGAAGGTCCCTTAGGGAAGGAATAATCCTGACTCAAAGCATCAGTGGGTCCATGAAGTGGGAGGAACACAGGGAACGCTGGAGATACAGGGGGGCCCTGAACCACTGAGGGAGGCCTGGCTTCTCAGGAAAAAAATGAAATTATGTCATTAAGAACTCTCCATAACGTATGAAGAGCAGGAAGCTAATGCTGCTCCACCAGCATCCCAACTCCTGGCATTTTCTTGTTTTTAAGTGCCTGAGTTCAACCTGAATGATTTTCTTCTAATGTGTTCCTCTGTGTATGTAATAAATAATGACAACTAATGCAAACAATCCAAAATGCAATTATTTCATCTGAGCAGCTGTGTGAACTGCATCCGTCTCAGGTGGAATGGCTCCTACATAACAACAGGAATTCCTCCCATGAAAAATCAATTTGCTCTATCTCTCAAACTTTCTGGTGGAGTTCCCAGCTGGACAGGACAGGGAACAAATCCTCCAGCAGTGTCCCTGCCAGAACCTGAGCAGGGCTACAGGAACAAGAACATCCCCTGGGTGTCCTTCCTGGAGGTGGGGTTTGTCCAATCCCATCAGCAGGGAATTTATTCTGATTTTTGTCAGCTCACTTCCCTCTCAGAGGGGCAGCTGGAGCACCCAGCTGGCTCCAGTGGCCTGGGATCAGGGATCAGGGATCAGCCCTGGGCCAGGAGGGTTTCAGCATCCTCTGCAGCCTGCCTGCATCTCTGTGACTTCACTGAATTCATGCTTCACTTTGTGGAATGTTTATCTTGAAAAGAAGGGGTTTAAGCTTGGCGAAGCAAAAAGACTTTCCAGGAGGGGAATGGCAGGTTCAGGCTGAGACAGCTGCCTGTGAAATGTTCTATTGCTGATAAGATCCTGAAAGAGCCGGCCAGGGTGAGCAATCCTGCTTTCCTGCCTTACACTATCTCTGCTGAAGTTTCCTTTCCGCTTATAGAGAAGGGGAACAGCTTTCTTTTACTTTCTTTTTTCTTTTTTCTTTTCACTTTTTTATCATCAGCTTCAACCACAGGGACAGCTTTGATTTGTGTGAGTCAGAAACGTATTTATCTCTGAAATTCTCCTTCTGCCTGGGAATGAAGTGTTTCTCCTCATCCCAGAAGAAAGGGACGTATTTTAAATAATAGCAGTGCCAAAAAAGAAAACAAAAGGTAATAATAGCATTTGTTTTACCTGCTATATAGTAGGCCTGATTTATGTTGCTGGTACATATAAGATTTTAAGAGACTTCTTCAGTTTCTCTGTGACAATGTTTATCGTTTGTTTATAGAAAGAGATCTGTACTCCAGACTTTGTTCTACACTCTGCTCAGTTGTTACAGCAGAAAGGCTTGACCCAGTCCTCACCCTGTTTAAGATGTGTTTTATTTCTGCAGCATTCCACAGTTGCAGGAAGCACTCGAGCCTTAATCCGGACCACTTGTCGGGCAGTGAAATCAAACCCCAGAGCAATCCTCTCGGAAAGCCGTGCTGGGTTTTGGGAGAGCTGCAGGCAGCTCTGAGAGCCCCGGCCGGGCTGGGTTTGCCGTGGGTGCCCAGGGGAGAGCCGAAGGCAGCGCTCGGGATGCCCGCGCATCCCCGGGCATCCCCGGGCATCCCCACCCATCCCCGCTCATCCCCGCACATCCCCGCACATCCCCGCCCATCCCCGCTCATCCCGCAGCCCCGCCGGGAACAAACCCGCCCGGGAGCCCCGGCAGCCGGGGGGTGCCGGCTCTCGGAGCCCGG
>VZTB01015794.1:58426-92105 GCA_013397245.1 Thryothorus ludovicianus
AACTGATCAATCAGCTGAGTTTTTGCTAGATAAGAAAGTTCCAGTGGTGGCTATTTGTGAGATACTTAATGCAAAGAGACTTTTAAAAAAAATTATTTTTGCCCAGGAGACAAATGTGTAACCATATGATTTTTCCCCCTGCTATGTTAAAAATGCATTTATATTTTTTCAAGCACACCCCGATTAAAGAGGGCACATCTGTTTTAAGTCCTTCTTTATGAAAATTACTGAGCTTCCTCTGAAAGCTTATCTTTTAATTTCAAAATTCTTTGTAGCAATAACTTAGATAATAACCAACCATATTTCTGTCTTCTTTAGAAGAGGAAAAAAAAAAAAAAAAGAGAGAGAGAGAGAAAGAAAGAAAGAACCATTTTGAGCTTTGAACTCCCCCTCCCTCCCCTGGCTGGGTCTCCTTTGAAAAGGCCCCCCTCATTTGCGTTTAAAATGGATGTTTCACAGGGTTGATTGGTGTTCGTGTGGGATACCGGGCGCTGGGAGCGCGGGGCGCAGCGTGAGCCCCGCGGATTATCCGGAGCCTCCCCGGCAGGGGACCCTGCTCGGCCCCGCCGTGCTCGGCTCTGCTTTTTAACAGGTTTCTTTCCGCCTTTTCACAAACTCCGCTCTTTTTTTTACTTCACTCATTTATTTATTTATTTTCCCGCACTGCTCCGTCCCCCTGGAGGGGTTCCCCGAGGGGGCAGAGCAGCAATCGCAGGCACAGCCCTGCCCCTCGCAGCGATGCCCGGGCTATTTACCACATGTCTGTCTGCTCCCAGCCTTTGTTTAAGGCAAAGATCATCTCAATCCCCAGACTGGGGCCTGGAGAGCACTCGGCTTCGCCAGCACGGCCATATTATGGCATCTCCTTTACTTCTCCTCCCTCTGGCTGATGTTTTGTTTATCCCTCGCGCAGTTAGCAGGGATGCAGAGGATGTTGGGCTGTGCCCGCATTGCCCGGATTTCAGGAACATTTATCGTGGCTGCTGCCGGCATTTGGGACGCCAAGTCCAAGGCAGCTCTGAGCAGTCCCAAAACTCTCACCCGCCATTCGCCGTGCGTGCTGGTGATCCCTGCTGCTGTCCCTCCCCAGCCCCGAAGGAGCCCAGCGCAGGGAGAGGGATTTCCTTGTGCAGAGCAGGAGCACACAGCTGCCAGATCTGTGTGCTGAAGGGTGGCCCAGCCTGGTGTCCCTGAGCTCCCAGCAGAGCAGTTCCCTGCAGGCCGGGGTCCCCAATCCCTGGGGACACGGGGACACCCCGGGGGCTTTGCACAGAGCCCTGGGACAGGGCTGGAGCCATCGGTGCCAGGCTCACCCAGATGGGATCTGCCCACCTCAGTCCATGGCAGTGCAGCACGGACATCCTCTGCCCGGGGGAGAATTCACTGAAATACCCACTGTAATATTCACTGAAATACCCACTGTAATATTCACTGCAATACCCACTGTAATATTCACTGCAATACCCACTGTAATATTCACTGTATCACTGCAATAGTCACTGTAATACTCACTGTAATATTCACTGTAATACCCACTGTAATATTCACTGCAATATTCACTGTAATATTCACTGCAATATTCACTGTAATACTCACTGCAATAGTCACTGCAATATTTGCTGTATCACTGCAATATTCACTGCAATACTCACTGCAATACTCACTGTAATACTGTAATGCTCACTGTAATATTCACTGCAATATTTACTGTATCACTGCAATATTCACTGCAATATTCACTGCAATATTCACTGCAATATTCACTGTAATACTGAAATACTCACTGTAATTCACTGTACAATATTCACTGTAATATTCACTGTAATTCACAATACAATATTCACTGTAATACTCACTGTAATATTCACTGTAATACTGAAATACTCACAGTAATACTCACTGTAATACTCACTGTATCTATATTCACTGTAATTCACTATACAATATCCAGTGTAATACTCACTGTATCTATAGCACACTTAGGCTGGTACCTGCCAGGGGAGCAGCAGGGCTCGGAAATCAGGCCAGAAGAGATTTTAAATGAAATGCAGTTATTGCATCTAGAGATTCTGTTGCTGGCTCCAGGATCTTCAGCACCACAAGCCCCCTCTCTCCCAGGGGTGCACGTGGAAACCCATTCAGCAGGATTGTTTGTAACATGGGCCATCAGGCATTCGGCATTTTAGGAGTTAAAAAAAACAGAGTTTTTGAAGTCAGGATCCACAAATATCCCAAGGGAAGCAAGCAAAAAGCTGACAGATGTTCTGCATGTAGGGAAATACAAACTTAAACTTTTCTAAAAAATAGAATGATTTAAACTCAATCACAACATTAATTATTGGAGGTTTTAAATTTTAAAGCATCATTTGGGCTTTAAAGAATGTTCAAAATAAAGAAAATAACTCAGGTATTTATTGTTTTGCTTCGATTTGCATTGATGCTATAAATAGCTGACAAGAAATGATGACAAATAAGGTATTGTAACCCTTTGGGAGTTTATTAGGTCATTTGTGAGAGGTCTGAATAGAGTCATTTGTTGCCCTCAGGTGTTTGAGAGTCTCTTTACCCTTGGGAAAGGAATTTAACAAAGGAGTGTATTTCAAAGCAGGCACTCTGTGTTTTCCACCCTTTTTCTGAAGTGTTTTCAAACACACTCCAAGCTAAAAATTCTCAGAAGTGAGAAAAGGAGGTGTATATCAGATGACCCCTGAGGCAGCTGACAATCCCGGGGAGCAGAAGATGGGGTCACATTTTAGATGCTTGAATCCCAAATACATTTTCACTATAGGAGGCCCTGATTTATTTTCACTCCACCCACTGGGTGCAAACTTTGAAATGCACAATATAAAAGTGTTGGACTAATGCCCTAGTTGCATTTTTTTATTTGGCTGAGATGTGACATGTCTTATTTCTTGTCTGCTTCCCAAAACACTGGGCAGGTCCTTTGTTAGCAAAGGACATTGCATCTGCCTTAATCCACAGATCTCCCCACTCAGATGGAGCATTAGCATTTGTTCAGGCTGCAGTGGAACAGCTCCTCAGGCAGCAGCAGCAAAAGGAGCCTGCCAAAAGAGCCCCGAGGGAAAATCCAGCACAGGTGTGGCTGCCCAGGGAGCACCACGTAACCTCTGCTCCGAGAGCCAGGGCCCAGCCAGCCCCTCACAGCATGAGGGGTGGAAAGGAAGGCCAGCGGAAAGGAGAAATGGAATTTCATCTGTGTCTGGATATTTCTCGGTGCAGTTTTGTCCATGGGTCACTCAGTTTAACATCACCCATCTCGTCTGCAGCTCAGACAGAAGGCTGAATGCAGAGGGCATTTCTGAGCTCCTTTGGAGCTGAGCTCTGCCTGTCTGTGTGCACATAACTCACAGCAAAGCTGTGCATTGCCAGCACCCTCCAGAGCTGGTGACAGAGGGGCCCAGATCACCCCAGAGATGGTCCTGCAGGTCTGGCTGCTCTACAACTCTTCTGTCACAGAAAAATCCACTTCCAGCAGTTTAGAGCTGCAGTAGAAACCAAGAATCACAAACTTTGCAGAATAAAGATGACTGAGCTGTCCTGCTCAGTACATGAGGCTCAGGAGGAGTCCCAGACTGGCCAGTCCAACATCTGCAGGGCTGGAGTCCCTCTGTCCCCACCCCATCGGGGCTGGATCCAGGCTGGCACTGCCAGGGAGGCTCTGCAGAGCAGCAGCAGCAGGGCAGCACGGGGTGCCAGCCCTGTTTCCACCGCTCTCAAAAATGATTTCCTGCCCTTAGTCAGGGCTCCAAAGCCCACTGTCATCCTCTTAGGCTCCACTTGAACCCTCTCAAGTGAATGCCCTGCAGCTCTTGTCTTCAAACAGTGCTGTCCATCCTTTTTGATCATGCACATTTTTCAAAGGCAGAGCTGATGCTCTCCTCTCCTGCTTTCTGATTTCTTGACTGGACTCACTGTGCATTCAGTTCACAAGTCATTCATGCAAATAAGGCACTGCACACTCAAAAGGTGTCCAAGATGAGGAATAGCTGAGATCAGACTGCCCCTATTGGAATAATTCATGGAGCCCACGTATCTTTTGCTTAGGCTAAATTTGAGAGCATACAAAAACTTGCTTGTCAGTAGGTAAATCCTTTAGCTGTGACTACAGCTTATTCTGGCTGCCACCCACTCCTCGCTCCTCTGTCTCTTTATGGCTCTTTCCATACCTTGCCCATATTGTCCACAGGCACCCAGCCTGGAGAGACTCACTGACTCCTGAGCAGCCTCTGGGGCAAAGCACCTGAGGAGTTTGGTCAAGACAGTTTTTGTGCTGGAAAAGCGCAGCAGAGTAACTTGGAGTGCCTGAGGAAATCTAGAATCAAAAAGTTCAGTGTGTTGGAAATTAGGCACCTTCAAGAACAGAGAGCATCTGAGCAGGAGATTCCAGCATCAGCTTAGTCCTCAGTTCAGGGCAGTACAAGATGGCAAATGTGACTTCAAGTCTTGACAGACAAATATAGGAGGGGAAAACAAGAAACTTTTAAATGTCTTTGACACATTGCAGCAAAGTGTCTGCAAGCTGCAAGCCCCCAAAGGAAAAAGGAAACCCTTAGTTAAAAAGGCCAGGATCTCAGAGCATCCCTCAGGCTGGAATCCCACAGAGCTGAGGGAGGCTCAGCTGAGAATTGAATGCTCACCCCAGTTTGGGTGTGGCTGTAGCAGGGAATTGCCAGCACCTGAACCAATCCCACTGCCTTGAGGGCAGCCTGGGCCAGGCTGGGCACTGGCACAGCACAGGTGTGTCTGCCCCTGTGCCCTGCTCCCCCTCAGGCAGTTCTGGGGGGCAGAACTTTATCCCTGCTCTGAGGTGCCCCTGGATGCCTCGCTGGTAGGAGGAGAGTCCTGGGAGCTGACTGTGCCTGCGTCACTCACACGAGCAGAGGGACAGCAGTAGATGCTGCCACGGTGGGACAAGGACAGGTTCAAACCCAAATTCCTGTGGGAAAGGTGAGTGAGCACCAAGTGCTGGGATTTTATTTTCCTCCTAAATACCCCACCAGTTGCCTCTGTGCAGGAGAATGTTCAGATTAAATAAGCTGCCATGGAAACCGAGCAGAGGGAGCGTGGTTTGGTCGGTGCAGGTGGCCAGGTGTGCAGAGCATGCAGAAACCTGCCTGACTCTGAGCTGAGCTCTTCCACCCTTCCCAGCCCTGCACCCCACACCTCAGGGAGCCAGGAGCAAAGTGCTTTTCCAACACGTTACTGCTACACTGAGGAATTCTCTCTGTGACTCGGGGCATCCCCCCGGGCTGGTGCTACGGGGCTGTGCTGGGTGTGCTGCTCACACACCCAGGAACTCTGCCCTGTTCCAGGGGAAACCCTGGGAATCCTCAACCTGTGAATTCCCTCTCTCAAGCAGGGCTCTGGGTGGTGGCTGTGGGTCTGAGCACCGAGCTGTGCCCACCCCAGTGCCACCAGGCCCCTCGCTCCATGCATGGCATGACAGAGGCTTCCAGGAAAACATTTCAAAAATGGCTTTGTGACTGAAGAAAACATACTTCAGCAATTACCATTTCCTTTACCATGAAACCAAATTCACTGTACATTACAGCTTTAAAGCTGAGATCTAAGGTTTGGATCAACTCTTTAATCCTGACTGTGGCTTCGGGTACTTCCTGATATTTATGAGAAATGCTCCAGGCCTGCAGCTGGGCTTTGAACAAAAAAATAATGAACTTCGTTGACTGTGAATAAAGTTCTACACTATTTTAAAGAAAGTTAAGACATGACATTTTTTAATCCAACACTAAATCACATAACCCAAATTCTCTGCATAATTCAGGAATGTTCACAGCAATAAAAAGACAATTAGATCAAACTGGGTTGTTAAATGAGCTGAAATCAATCTATCTAAACTTGAGAATTCTTGCTAGCCTCTCTCCTGAAATACTCCCATTTTACCACATAACATCTGACTCAAACCACTGTTCCATTCTAACCTACTCCATACACTAACTCTCCATCTCCTTTTGCTAGTTAAAAATATCAGTAATAAAGGATATCTTACAGAATACATCCTTTACAGAATTTAATATTATTTATTGAATACGGTTCACAAATCTAGCTGCAGTATTAACTTCTGCAGGCCTCGTTCCTGTCTGTATAATGTGCCCTCTCCATTTAATATAGCTGTTACTGAGAACTTATGCCAAATCACCTCTTGCTCACTCCATCCAGGATTTGCACACAAAATAAATGTCAGCTAATGGGCAGAAATTTCTGAATGGGCAGAAGTTAACAGAAAGTGTCAAGTTGACAGAGTACAGGGAACTTCAGCAGGGGTAAATGAGAGGCTGTTTTGTCTTCAAGGGGCAGTGAGGAGCTGCAGGAGCAGAGCCCCCAGAGCAGGGAGCCCAGAGCCCAGAGCCCAGAGCCAGGCTGGCCCCGGGTGCACAGGGCAGCAGCAGAGTCCTGCACCTGCTCCCAGAGAACAGCAAGGGCTGCTCCAAGGGAGGACACACAAAGAATGAGGGCTCAGACAAAAGGAGGAAGAACCGGAAGGAAAAAATCAAAGATTAGGCATGAAAAAAGTAGCCTAGAGGACAGCAGGGAAATGCAGAGTTGAAACCTTTCTTTTCTCTCTTCTTCCCTGGTATTTGTTACGCAGTTGGGCATCACCTCCTTGGTGGGAATTTTTTCTCTTTGTGTCACAGCCTTTTGCTGTCTGGCTGGGGATGCAGGCACTGCCTTGTCCCCACAGCAGCAGGGCAGGAGCCAGGCTCCCCTGAGCAGCACCTCGCCTCCTCCACCCCAGGCTCCATCCCAGCCACCAAACTGGCACTCAGAGCTGGCACTGCCACCAGCAAGGCTGTTAGCTCAGGGGACACTGCTTCACACCACTCTGCCTTTAAAACTCTGCCTCTCTCACTTCAGGAAAAAACTAAAGAAGAATGTAAAAACACTCTGGTCCAGACTCACAACTAGTTAGTACCTACCACAGGAACGTGAATTCTAATGCTTATTTTTGAGAAATCCCCAAGTGAAAGTTTCTTAACAAATGTTTGATGAGATTCAGGAGCAGCATGTTGGGCCTCTAGGACCCTGGGTGTGCATGCACGTTCCTGAGCTCTGTCCTGAAGGATTCCTTGTTCCCTCTTGCTTCAGCACAGCAAATAAGGGGTTTTATTCCTCTGCCTTTTCTGGGGGTAGGACTGAAAGAGCTGGGGACACCTGGTCATGGTGCCACAAGAAATGCACGAAGGGAAGAGCTCAGCCCTCCTTGTGAGGCATTTGGAGCACACTCCAACACCACACCAAAGGTAGGGAAGGATTTTCCTCACTGTGTGCATTGGAGTCATTTATTTACCATTCAGGATCCCAAAGTGCTGCTCCCCACACAAGCCAACAGCTGTCTGCTGGTACAGTTCCTGCCTCCTACATCCTCAGGCATCTTTTTCCTGTTTATACTTGTACATCAAATGGGCCTTTGGAAAAATCCCTGCTTTCCTTTTGTTCTGTGTTCTTTGTTCTGTTTCCATGCGGTCTTTTCCCCTTTGGAGATGACATGGATGGGAAATGGCTCATTGTAGCAACAGGAGACAGAAGGCAAAAACAATTGCATCACGGGTAAAGAAACATCAAAGCAGAGTCCAGGCCAGAGAGCTGGGAAAATAAAAATTCAGATGTGATATTTCGACGTGTTGAAGTCCAGTTTGGGAGGGTTTTTTAAAGTGCAGACAGTTCCCATTTTCCAAACCTCGTTTGCCTTGGTGTTTGTGTGAGGCAGCCTGGGCTAAGGGCAGGATGGACCTGCTGCCTTTCCCACATTCCCCCTGACTCTGGAAATCTCTCAGGCCACCTGCACAGCCAGGTCTAACTGCATTGTTTTAAAAAAGCAGGTCTGTAAGAACCAAACTGGAACCTATCTTTCACTAAGTACTAATTAACTGTCTGACAGCCCACATACAAAAATTAGAGCGCTTATTGTTGATGTTTATTTTCACTTTAATAAGGAATTGCTGTAGGTAGCCAGCCTGATTAAGTACTTTTAACAACTCCCTTCTAAAGATAATTAAGTTCTGCAGTGAAATCTAAGGAATTTGGCATAAAAAAACCATTAAGCAGGCAGATATTTTAAATGAATAAACAAACAGAACTCCTTCCAACACACACATTCTGCTTTCTCATGATTTACATAACGCAAATGACTTTGACAACATCTTTATATTCTGTTTATCTTCAAATACTGCTGAGCCAAAGAAGTCTGCATGTTCTGTTTCTGCAGCTTTAAACCTCTGCCCTACTGGAGAGTTCTGCAGGCTCCAGAGCAGTAAAAGTTGCATTTTGGGTGAAGAGCCCGAGGCAAGGAGCAATCACTGCTCTTTAAAGCACTGAACAGGCCACATCTAAGTGCATGCACTGAGTTTGTTAAACATTTCTCCAGATTTATATGTGAATAATGGAAATCACATGCTGAAAGTACTTCAGCTGTCTTTAAGCAGCAACATCCACACTTCTGTAGTTCGAGAGCTCTTCTTTTCAGCTTCTGAGAGAGAAGCTGGCTGCCCAAGAGGGCTGCTGTGGAAACTGGCTGTGAGGACAGACTGACAACAGAAGTGAAACAAGAAGAGATATTCCAATTATTTGGCTACTAATGTTAGCAGTGTCACCCACTTCTACATGGAATAGCAGAGAACAAGGAAAAGGAACCTCGTTCACTGCAGGAACCCCAGAAATTATAAATGACCTCACACGGCCAGAGGGGTCTCTCACAAAGGAATTTATTTATTTATTTATTGGGCAGTGCCCTCCCTCGGCCCTCGAGGTGTCCCCAAACACATCGCGGCCATCTACTCTTGGCAAAGGCACACCTGGACACAGAAATGAGCCCTGCTGGCACCCTCACAGATCCTGTTTGTCAGGGAGAAGCTCGCTGGGGACTCCATTCCCCCTTCAGCCGCTTCCCCCGGGTAAGGCTCTGCTGTGAAGAGCAAACTCCGGCTGGGACTCCCTGCAAGGCACGGCGCTGGGTCAGCCTCGGGAGCCAGGGACAGGCGCGGTCCCGGGAGCATCCCTGCCCTGGACAGTGTCCCTCCGGACAGACGGACACTCGGTCACTCGTGGGGGCTCCTCCAGCCTGTGCCACATCGCTCCCGGTGACAGCTCCACCGCCAGCGCTTCCGTGCCAGCCAGGAACAAGTTATTCTTATTTATCATTTAACAAAACCATTTGACAAAGCCAAGGTAAAAACGCGTTTCACTAGATCTTTTTATGGCGAGGGTTGTGTTCCATTGTTCTATAGTTCCATGTTTGATTAGTCAGTTAGGAAGTCACAATTTCCAAAGACCGGTGTTTACTTTATTGCAGTGATATCCAGAGCATCAAACACATCCATGTTATGTGCATTAATTGGAAGCACTTTAAATTTTAAGCGAACCAACAGGTTTGCAAGTACCGCATCTGATTGAGTTTAAATTTCTCAAAACACATTAATTTGGTGAATGTAGGCACTATGAACAGGAAGGAGCTGATGGAATGGTCCCGGGGAGCCGCCGGAGTGTCGGAGCCGAGGGTCAGTCCCGGCTCGAACACGGCTCCAGCCCGGGGTGTGAGCGGGAACAGCAACAGCAACAACAACTTCCATTCCTGGATTGCCGGCTCCACCTCCTGGCGAACTGCAATCCAGGGCCAGCGCCGGCTGGAGGCGCGGGGAATCCCTTCCTGCGGGAACATCGCCCGTGCTCGTCCCGGCTCACGCCCGGGGGAGGTCCCCACGGCCCGAGGGTCCCGGGGTGCAGAGCCCGCAGGGTCTGGGGTGAAACCCTCCCGGTGCGACCTCCGCCATCGCGAGTGCGCAAGAGGCGACCCTTCGGCTCCCTTCGCCTCCCTTCGGCTCCCTTCGGTTGCCTTCGGTTTCCTTCGGCTTCCTTCGGTTTTCCTTCGGCTTTCCTTCGGCTTTCCTTCGGCTTTCCTTCGGCTTTCCTTCGGCTCCCTTCGGCTCCCTTCGGCTTTCCTTCGGCTTTCCTTCGGTTTTCTTCGGCTCCCCTTCNTTCGGCTCCCTTCGGCTTCCCTTCGGCTTCCCTTCGGCTTCCCTTCGGCTTTCCTTCGGTTCCCCTTCGGCTTCCCTTCGGCTCCCCTTCGCTTCCCTTCGGCTCCCTTCGGCTTCCCTTCGGTTCCCTTCGGCTCCCCTTCGGCTCCCTTCGGCTCCCTTCGCTCTCTCTGGCAGCGCTCGGCAGCCAATCGGCGCGGCGGGCGCTTTCCCGCCTCGCCCCGCTGTCGCGTGCCGTGCGGGCTCCGTGCTGAGGGCCCGGCGGAGCCCCGGGGCCGGGCTCGGGGAGGGCGGCTTGCAGGCAGGCGGGCACGGTCCCCGTGCGGCCCGAGGGCAAGCCGAGGTAAGGCCGAGGGCTGGTGCGTGTGCGCGGCTGCGGGAAAGGCGGCGGCCTGCGGAGTTTGGCCCGCAGACAGAAGGGGAAGCCCGGGCCAGGCTCGGGCCGGGAAGGGGCTGTGAGTGGAGAGCATGGGCAGTGCCGGGCCGGACTGGGCAGTGCCGTGCTGCTGTGGAACGTAACAAATCGCTGGGTCAGGTCTGCAATGAAACTTGAAATTGTCATCTCAGGGCCCCGGGCTGTGCGTGGCGGGGCCCGCACGGCCCTGCCCTCCGCTCTGACTGCAGCTCCCGGTGCGTGGGGCCTGGCCGCCTCAAAGGGCTGCCCCACGCTCCCCTGTGGCAGCGGGGACATCCCCGAGCAGCAAATTCTGCACGGAAGGCTGTGTTTTGCTGAGCCAGTTGAAATTAAAGCAGGGTAAATGCAATAGTGCTGCTCATAATATTTATTGGATGAGGTCGGGAGAAGATAAAACACTAATGCTGTAGGTTGCTTGTTTTAGAAGATGACTGGAAGAGCCAGAGCCAGAGGAAGACCTCCCAGACAGGCACCTGTAAGTTGGTTTTCTTAATGAGTGCAATCAGGATTTGAGATGTCATACCTAACCTACTGCCTGTTTTAATATAAGGCAGGTGTGTTACGTGTTATATGTGTGTATGGATCTATTCTGTTTGGTGTACAGTTAATATAGCTCTGTTTTATTAAGGACGTTTTATGAAGTTTCCAGCAACACGAAACTCTGAATTGTGGGATTGCTTGTGGCTTTAGCTTGCCGTTCTTCCAGTTGTGACACTCTTTAATATTACTTAATTACAAGACATGTTTTCATAAGTAAGTCAGTTACTTGAGGTATCAGAGGGACTATAGAAAATAAGAAGCGCATAAACTTTAGTTAGAGCCTGGAAAGAGGAGATTTGCATTAGCTATTAGTTTAATGAATAATAACTTTAAAAATTTCCACACTCCAGTAATATTGAGTTTTAAGTGTAGAATAATAACTCAGCAGCTATAGTAGAGGAAAAAAGGGATTGAAGTATCTGTAACTCCTGCACTGGGGCGTGTGACTGTTCTCTCCCGAGTGCAAGCTCTGCTGAAGGGGCTGTTTGTTCACACCTGTGGCAGGTGCAGCAGGACGTGCCGGGCCAGCTGCGTGGCCAGTGGCAGCCGCAGGGGCCCCAGCAGCTCCAGCAGCTCCAGCAGCTCCATGTCCCTCCAGCAGTGCCAGAAGAGCCCGGGGCCCACGGGCGCCTGCGCGGCGGCGACGCCGTCCTGCAGGAGAGGAGGCCAGAAGGTCAGAAAGGCTGGGACATGCAGTGTCCACGAGAGCACGTGTTTTGAAGAGAATACAATTGAAACATCCTTTAGACTGTATTTCTCTTCTTAATTTTCAAAATGAGGTTTGTTACTAAGATTTGAAAGATGTTTGCTGCATAGCAAAAGCTGAAGCTTAACATTTTGTGATTACTCTAAAAATTGCCTTCATGCCTTTCAATATTTAATTGCATTATATATTTTCATTTGTTCATATATGATGATATGCACATTTTTTATTGCTTGATTGTGATTCTCCCTCGAATTTCAAACAGGGTTACAGGTTTCCTCAGGACTCCAGGATTTGTCTTTAAGGGATAGGGGTGGACGGCGCAGAGACTTCCATGACCTTGGGGTGAACACTCGGCAAGCCATGGTGCATGTTCAAGAATCCAAAACTGGTACGTTTAAATTAGACTCTAGACACATAAACACTTTGGAATGAAAGAGAGTTTCCTCTTAGTTTCCCCTAAAAAGCCAAGTAAAAAACCCTTTGGAGCGTGTTAGTAAAAGATAAATGTTGCTGGTACCTGAGGAGGAGCATGGAGAGCTGTCCTGGCAGCTGAAGGCTTTACAGAAAGCTCCAGAGGGTGGATCAGTGTCTGATAACAGTGGGTTAGAGCAGAGCACGACTGACCCCTGATCTCTGACTGCCATAGCTTTAGCCTCAGGCTGCTGGGTGGCCGCAGAGAGGTGAGGTGTGAGTGTTGGCACACCCCGTCCCTGGCAGGTTTCTCGGGGAGGATGGTGAAGCTGAGCACCAACCACTTCCGGCTGACGTCGCGGCCGCACTGGGCGCTGTTCCAGTACCACGTGGGCTACAGCCCCGAGATGGAGGCGCGGCGCCTGCGCTCCGCCCTGCTCTTCCAGCACGAGGACACCATCGGCAAGACGCACGCCTTCGACGGCTCCATCCTCTTCCTGCCCAAGAAACTGGACAATAAGGTCACACACAGAATGCTCTGGTGGTTTTTATCGGCCCTTGCCTTTCATCCTTGTGTCTTGCTAGCTAGGGTGAAGCTGGGGAGGTGATGTGCCACGAGCAGTGTTTAATTGCACTGAATATATCAGTAGAAGCTGGTTGGTTTGTGGAGAGAAATTTGGTGATAAACCTCTGGTTCTAATGCTTAATTTCTGCAGGCTAGAATCATCCTCTGCACAGAAGTGATAGTACAGACAGTATTTCTTTAGTTTCCTTTGTACTTACATCTTTCCATACTTTCTGTATTCTAACACCCCACATAATTGGGTGTGTGTGACAAGCTTTTGGTAGCTGGAGGGGTGGCTCCTATGGGAAGGGGTCAGGGCCAGCCCTGTGTTGTACACAGTCATTGCCAGCCAGCTTCAGGATGGACCCATCACAGGCCAAAGCTGAGCCCATCAGTGAAGTTATTGGCACCTCTGTGTATTCTTAAAGCAGGGAAAAATTGCAGAGCAAAGAAAAATATGAGGAGAAGGGAGCATCAGAGGGAAAACACCTCGGTACTGGTGGGAATCCCTGCCTTTGTGCCTTGTGCCAGTCCTTGCTTCACTGCAGGGACTGAGTGGAGCCAGTGCTGTTCACAGAGGAGTCCAGAGTGAAGCTGACTTTGGAAGAGGGGGAAGATGCTTTCACTGTGTGTGCTAATCTTTGTCTTTTTGCTTCCCAGTATCTGAATCAATAATTAAATATATATTAGTTGGCAATATGTTAAGTTTATTTCCTCAAGCTGAGTCTTTTCCTGTCATGGTAATAGGTGAGTGATGTCCCTGCCTTCATCTCGGCTTCAGCTGCTCTGGGGATGGCCCCATTCTGCCCCACGAGTTGTCCTCACTCAGATGAGCAGAGTCTTTCAGGCTGTAGTTTATAGTCCTAGGGGGAGATGGAATCCACATTTCAGTTACTCTCAAATTACTGCTTAGAATAGGAAATGGCTAAGTCCAGTTTGGTATTACTGGAGCAAAATCTGGAGACAGCCCAGTTGGCTCTTGCTTTGTTAACCTCATTTCACTTTCTCAGGTTACTGAACTGTTCAGCAGGACTCGAAATGGGGAGGATGTGAAGATAACAGTCACACTCACTAATGAGTTGCCACCTACTTCACCTACTTGTCTGCAGTTTTACAACATCATTTTTAGAAGGTTTGCTGTACAAGTTATGTCTATAAGAAGTCATTCTAAAAATATATGACTTACATTTTCCATTCTGAGGAATAGGCTCCAACAAATAAGTGTTATAAATGTAAATTTTTAAGCCTTTCTGGCTGCTGTTACCCTGGGGCCAGCCACATCTGTCAGTACTGTAGTGTGCAGGTGTGTGTATTTCTGGGCTGTGGCAGTGTGAAAGGAGTTCATGCTGTTGTGAGCAGTTACAGCACCCTGCCCTCCTTTGTGTGTGTGGGTTTGCCTCTTAAGGCAAATAATAGAGCAGGACATGGAACTGGCAATTTCCTTCTTTGTGGCTGCAGTCTTCCCTCTTAGCCTTGGGAGCTGCAGTGTGTGGTTCACCTGAACCTGTTTGGGCTGCTGCCTTCAGCTGCTTGGTGGAGGGTGGGGCTGGACATGAACTTCTCCCCTGATTGCTGTTGATACGTGTCCTGACCTTTAAAGATTGAGTTTAACAAGAAGTTCATATTTTACATGGTCAGATGAACATTGAGTTTGTGCTTGGGGATTGGACCATGCACGATGTGATGATGATAATAATAATAATAATGCTAAACTACATCCATTTTTCAATTTTTAGGCTTTTGAAGATGCTGAATTTGCAGCAGATCGGACGTAATTATTACAACCCCAGTGACCCAGTCAGCATCCCTAATCACAGGTGAGGCAGGAGTCCTTGGCTTTTGGGAGTGTGCTGGGGGAAGGCTTGCTGGCTCTTGGGAGTGTCCTTGTTCCCTGCAGGATCCCTGCCTGGTGCTCCTGGCTGGCCCTGGGCCTGCTGTACAGGTTGTAGCTTGAGTTTGCCTGGGAGCCCAGCATGTGGCTGCGGTGCCCTCCCTGCCATTAATCTGACCTGCACATGGATTGATGGAAGGAACTGGGCAGTGTCCTGCTGGATAACTGCTGGTCTTCTGTTAAAAGTGTCCTGAATACACGCTTTGTCTCTGAGATACTTAATAACATGAAATGGATTTCTTAGCTGAGTAAAGATAGTTAGAACATTTTTGATTTTGATAGTCTTCAAGAGGTTGTTCATATTTGGGTGGTGGTTTCTTTGTGCCATCACTGCTCTGTGGTGTCTGTGAAGTGGGCAGGAGTAAGGGCTGAGAGTAAAGATGCTGTAAAGCACGCTGGGATTTTGTGTGCTCTGTTTTGCCAGGCTGATGGTGTGGCTGGGCTTCACGACTTCCATCCTGCAGTATGAGGAGAACATCATGCTGTGTGCAGACGTGAGCCATAAGGTTCTCCGTGGGGAGACAGTGCTGGATACCATGCACAGCATTCACTCCCAGGTTGGAGAGGAAAGATTTAGAGATGCCTGTGCTAAAGAGCTGATTGGTTTGATTGTTCTCACAAAGTAAGTCTTCTGGCACTCTTGTTGTCTTGGAGAGCTCTTTATGCTCCATGTCCTGAAGTATGCAATAAGCATCAGAAAGCCTGAAAATGCTGTCATTGTCAAGCTAGCAAACTGATCAAGGTAGCAGCATTTGCAAAAGCAGGAAATACACACTGGGTTTTTTTTTGTTTTATTACAATTCAGCTTTTGGTAGAGTTGAAAGCCTGTTACAATTGATAACTTGAAGTTTTCGTTTCTTCTGAAAGGAGCAAAATTTCCAACTTACTTGAGTATTGAGATTTACTTTGTCATCCCACAGTGTATTTCTTTCCTATTTGAGTTAAGAGTTAAACAAAAAGTGGTGAAATGTTTATGTAGGTACAATAACAGAACGTACAGGATTGATGACATCGACTGGGATAACAATCCAAAGGGTACCTTTAGAAAATCAGATGGTTCTGAGATGAGCTTTGTGGACTACTACAAAAAGGTATGAAAGTTTCACTGTGTGTTTTATGCTTTGGCTTGGAATGGCCAGTCATTGTTACAGGTTACTTTGGGTGCATGGATTTGTAACTCAGTGTTTTTAACAGAATTTTGTTGAAAGGACCCTGTGTAATGTGAGAGCAGTAACTAACCTGCACAGCAAAGCACCTCTGGAATCGAGTGTCTGTCATAGCTTGGCCATTGAGGCCTCCCACTGTAATTGCCAGGTCTTTATGCACACATTTCAACTGAAACAGGATGGAACTTCAGGTTATGGGAGCGTTAAATTTCAGACACTTCACTTGGCAGTCTTGTTTGGTTCTTAAATGTTAATAATTTCTTCAATCAAATTGCTCTGTAGGGCAGGAGCTTTGTCCATTGAACTGGAAGGAGCATCCCAGTACTGAGTTACATACCCTGGGTGGCAGTGCCTCAAGCAAGGCACAAGCTTTGTTTCTGTTGCCTCTTACCCATCAGTGGTTTGATGGCACCAGTTGAGAGAGTGGTGCTTCCCTGCTTGACCTTTTCTGACAAAGCCAGTTCTTCTGAGGTGTGCTAATTGAAAAAGGTTGCTAGTTACTTTTGGTTTTGTTTGTTTCAGGGGCAATCTCATTTTCTAAAGTGTACATTGTTACTCAGAACTAATAATTTTTGTTACGAGTACCTTGTTCGTTATGAGTGAATTAACGTGCAGTCTGTATTTCTGATCCAGCAATATAACATAGAAATCAGTGATTGTATGCAGCCTGTCCTGATCAGTCAGTTGAAGAGAAGAGGGAACATACAAGGATCTGTGGCTCTGATTCCAGAGCTGTGCTCCCTAACAGGTACTGTAGTATTTTTCCATATCAAAGCATCTGTCAAACCATAATGTCACCTTCTGAAAATAACATCGCCTACTGACAGCAGCTTTCTGCAAAGCTCAGAACTGTTTTGTTTGTATAAATGAGAGTTTAGGAACATGTTTTGTAGCTAAAAGAGTAGATATTTAAATGGCACTGGAAATTTTGAGGGGATTTGTTGTTGCATAGTGTTTAGGTACCAGCACTCTGGTAACTTGTACAGAGCTTTGGTGGTAGAACTTCTGTTGAAAAAGAGCAGTTTACTGGAAATGGATGATAGTTTTGTGAGATATATAAACACAAATTTTGCTCCAAGATACTCGCTTTGTACTAGCAGAACCTGTCCTTCTCAGCACTGTTGTGTTTTGGTTTGAAAACGGAACTGACAAACTGCAGTGCCTTGTGTGGTTTCCTCTAAAGTGCAAAAATCCAGGATTTTTTTTCCATGCCAGTGGGGATGGGGATGTACAGAAAGCAACTGAAAACTTTGGGTTCTACTGCCACCACTTCCTGTGTCTGCAGGACACGCCTCACTAACCTGCACGAGCTGCCCGTTTGTTTTTGCCAGCCGTTGGTGTCCAGTGTGGCTCTGACCAGTTTGTTTTTGCCAGCCGTTGGTGTTCAGTGTGGCTCTGACCAGTTTGTTTTTGCCAGCCGTTGGTGTTCAGTGTGGCTCAGACCAGGTTGTTTTTGCCAGCCGTTGGTGTTCAGTGTGGCTCTGACCAGGTTGTTTTTGCCAGCCGTTGGTGTTCAGTGTGGCTCAGAGCAGGCTCTGCTTTGGCAGGACTCACGGACAAGATGCGCAGCGATTTCGGCATGATGAAGGACTTGGCCATCCACACACGGCTGCCCCCCGAGCAGCGGCAGCGAGAGCTCGGCCGGCTTCTCAGCTACATCCAAAAGTAGGGCACCCCAAGGTCCTCTCCTCCTGCCTCCTGAAAGATTGTGTAACAAACTTCTGGCAACAAAACTTCTGAAATGTTACTAGTTTGAAAAAAGTCTGCAGGAACTAATTTGTTGCGCCTTTAATTCAATTCTTGTTTTTAAACAGAGATGACAATGTTCAGAAGGAGCTCCGAAACTGGGGTTTAAGCTTTGATTATAAATCAGTGTCCTTTACAGGAAGAGTTGTTCAAGGAGAAAAGATCTTTCAATCAGGAACTATGGTAAACAGTAAATCAACTTCTAAAATCTTGTGGTTGTCTCACTGATGAAACAAGTTGTTAAGGAAGGAAATAGTACTTTCTATTTTATTAGTGAAGGATAAAGAGTGAAAACTTTATGCACAAGTCTTTGTCCAAGCAAGAGACTTGCAGATGGCTTAAACTATTCCCAAGTTGTGGTGAGAAAGCCTTGAAGGCCCTCCTTTGTGTGTTGTCCTTGCAGAACTGTCCTTCTGGACAGGCACACAGGAGGCTGGAGATGTTTCTCCCCAGTTTCCTCCTATTGCGGAGGTGCCCGGGCTTTCAGCTGGACAGTGTGAATGGTTTCAGCTCAGTGGGATGCAGGCAGTGCAGTCACTCAGGGGCGGGGTGGAGGCTTGGCTGAGCTCAGAGCTGCTGTTGAAGGTGAGCTGTTGCCCTGCAGTTCGATTACAACCCGCAGTTTGCTGACTGGACCAAGGAGACGCGGGGCGTGCCGCTGATGCGCGCCGTGCCCCTGGACAGCTGGCTGCTCATCTACACCCGCCGCAACTACGACGTGGCCAACACCCTCCTGCAGAGCCTCTTCAAGGTCACCCCGGCCATGGGCATCCGCATGAGCAAGCCCAGCATGTGAGTGTCCCTGCTGGGCACTGGGCACGGCTGTGCTGTCTCATAGCTTGGATGGGGGGTCTGTAATAGAGCAGAGTTGCTGTCAGTGGGCAGGTTGTTCAGTTTTCTCTTGGATTGACTTTCTTACTCATGCTTCTGTTTCTGAGAGCTTGTCGCATGCCAAAGCTAAGGAGTATCAGACAGCCATTGAGCAAATGCTTGTCTAAGTATTTAATGCTGACTTGGGATGTGTTCCCTTTCTGATATGTTCTTGCAAATATCCTCCCTTGAGTTCCTGTATTTGCCTTTAATTTTGAATTCCATTGTGTTTGGAAGCCTGAATTTGGAGGTGATTCCTTTTAGTCTTCAGATCTGTGAAAGTTGTACATTTGTTAATAGCTGTAAATGTGACATTCCCTGCACCACTGATGTCTGGTGAGCTTTTATGCTTTTGCTGAAGTTTCAGTGTTGGTTTTTTCTGTAAGCATTTTCTCTTTCTTTTCAGGATTGAAGTAGATGACAGAACAGAAACTTATTTAAGGGTTTTACAGCAAAGGGTTACCCCCGACACAAACATAGTATGTATTCAAATCCATATTTCAAATCCTGTTTAGCTCTGTAATTGGTGTTTAGTGGGATTTGCTCTCAGAAATACAGCTCTGGGCCTCTGAGAATGCCCTGTGTACCTGCTGATCCTCGTGTGCAAAGGATACCCACTGACCATGGCTGTCCCTCTGGGTAAGAGCCTTTGGTTCTGAAGTACAGGCATTGACACTTTGCAGTTCTTTCTTTCACTGTGAACATTGGAATATTTCTCTTGTGCCTAAGGAGTTTTTCCTAAAGAACTTTTTAAGTGCTCTATAACTGAGAATGCAGCTTCTTACAAAGGTTCTTTTTTCTTCAAAGGTAGTTTGTATTTTGTCTAGTTCCCGAAAGGATAAGTACGATGCCATCAAGAAATACTTGTGTACAGACTGTCCCATCCCCAGCCAGTGCGTGCTGGCTCGGACTTTGAGTAAACCACAGACTATCATGACAGTAGCCACAAAAATTGCCTTGCAAATGAACTGTAAAATGGGTGGAGAGCTCTGGAGTGTTGAGATCCCAGTAAGTATTTCCATTGAATGGATCTCCTCTTTGTTAGGCTGTGTTTGCAAAGCCAGCCCTCCGTGGCTCCTGCTGTGTGTGGTTGCTTTGCAGCTGAAGCAGGTGATGATCGTGGGCATTGATTGTTACCATGACACTGTCTCTGGGAAGCAGTCCATTGCAGGGTTTGTCGCCAGCCTCAATCAGCCAGTGACACGGTAAGATCGGGGTGCCAAAGGCAAAAGAACCCAAAACTGTAAAAAAAGCACCTTTCCTTTGACTGAAGAGCAGCTTCAGTTTGGTGGTCCATCAGGAAAATCCAAAACTGGTTTGCTGCAATGGTTAATAAGAAATACGTGGTGAATTTTATCCACTGCATCCCTTGAAGGAGTGGCCTTGTCCTTTTCCCACATTGCTTGAGAGAGGTCAAGTGGTGGAGACTGGGGTGGGGTGAATAGAGAGCACCAGGGTGACAGATTCTTCCCCTTCTGAGTTGACTTGTGTGAAAGGCTTCTCCTGGTTGAGATGAATTTTAAGTCATGCTACAGCACTCTTACCACAGGGGGAATGTTCTCAAAGATCCCCAACCCTTC
The DNA here is from genome assembly GCA_013397245.1 of Thryothorus ludovicianus. Lineage (NCBI taxonomy): Eukaryota > Metazoa > Chordata > Aves > Passeriformes > Certhiidae > Thryothorus > Thryothorus ludovicianus. Next base: position 78,327 of record VZTB01015794.1, read on the forward strand.
CTTGGCTGCATTGACCCACAAGACCCATAAAGGCTGAGTGGCCATGGGCATTTTAAAAATAACTTGAGTGCAGGAAGCCTGGGAATTGCTTTGAAGGTCTCTTTCATTCTGTTCGTCACAGGTGGTTCTCCCGCTGCGTTGTTCAGAGTCGTGGGCAAGAGCTGGTGGATGGAATCAAAGCCTGCTTGCAGAGTAAGGGAAGGGAAGGACTTCTGCTCTTGTGGAGCCAGATCTAAGAACTGACAATTCAGCTTCCTCTAAACCCTCCTCCCCTGCTGCCCTGAGGGGAGGCGTTTCCGACCTGCACTTGGGTAACAACAGATTAAACATTCTGTTATTAATACTGCTGAAAATGAAGAGCAGCTTGTGTAAATCTTCCACTGGTTCCCACACTCCTTTGCAATAATTAAACTACTCAGCAGTGCCCTTGCAGGAGTGCTTTAAGGGAGCCTGATTGCAGGGAGGGAGCTGCTGCTGTGAGGGCCAGTGGAGCAGGTGTCCCCTTGGGTCCCTGCTGCGTGTGGGTGCACAGGCAGAGCACAGCTGGTGTGTTTGTGTACCACAATGCTGGCCCATTGCACGTTACTGAGGGATGGAGCACCTTGGTTTAACAACTCAGTGCTGTTTTTCTGGAAATAAAAATCCATTTTTGTTTTGGAATGGATTGTCGTTACGACTAATGGCTTTTACTCTTTTTTTTTAAGCTGCTCTAAGGAGCTGGTCCAAGTGGAATAAGTGTTTGCCCTCTCGTATTTTTGTGTATCGTGATGGTGTTGGAGATGGACAGCTCAATACTTTGGTTAATTATGAAGTGCCTCAGTTTCTGGATTGCTTGAAGGGTATTGGTACTGACTACAGGTAAATCTATTTCTACCAGTCCTCTTCTTTACACTGCCAGAGCAATAAACACTGGGATACAAAACGAGGCTATGGATGAAGACTGGGTGGTCTTTCCATCCTTAGTGGTTTTCACCTGAGCTCAGGTGGCTGATTTTCTGATGATGATTTATATGATTTCAGATACTTGACTTGTAATATAATTGGAAAATTCTTACATGCACCACATGACTGCCATACACATGTGCACATCCACTCTTTGGCATTCTCATGGATGTTATAATTTACTTCTGTCCCACTGTTGATCACAGCCTGACTGGTATATGTCTGGTAAAGTCTTTTTTAATTATTTCCACTTCTTATAGGAGTTTTTCCAGTCACATATTCAACATTCTGCTTTGAAACTTATCAACTACAGTGAGTTAATCTGCCCTGAAAAATGAAAAATATTTCCTTAAACTCCAGGCAAGCAGAGCAATTGAAGTGCTCAATTCTTCTGTTTAGCTTTTGTCAATGGATTTACCAAGAATACTGTTCAGACACAGTGTTTTGTATGGGAGACAATAGGTAGAGAAGAGAAATCCAGTCTCTATTTAGAAGTTCCCTTTTGGGTCCATTTTCTACTTCTCAGTGAAGTTAAAGGAAAGTTGGATTGGTGAAAAATAATGAGTGTCGTACCACAATTAAAAATCTACAGTTATAAACAATGTCTTGTTTAATTTGAATCAATAAAGACACATGAAATGAATGCCCTGGAACTGCAGCAGATCTGCTCCTGCCAGACTCTGAGTGCAGTTCTGCAGGCCATGTTGTTTGTTCTTTCCTTGCTGCAGCCCCAGGCTCACGGTGATTGTGGTGAAGAAGCGCGTGGGGGCCAGGTTCTTTGCAGAGGTTGGTGGGGGATTCAGGAACCCTCCCCCTGGGACTGTGGTTGATACCGTGGTGACCAGACCAGAGTGGTGAGTCCCTGCAGAGGTAACACTGCTCTGTCAGCAGCCTGGTCATGCAGGAGGTGTATCCAATGTTCCAGGGACTGTAGGATCAGGTGTGACAACACCTGGCACACTCGTGTGCCTCGGGGGCTGCAGAAGGTGGGCAGTGTGAGCTAAGTGCATGTGCAGGGTGGTTTCAGGAGGAAGACAGGACAGAACAAATAGGTATGGTTATGGTCTCAAGACCTGGGGCATATCATGACATTATTCAGGAGCCTCCAGGTCTCCTGGCCTTTCAGACACACATGATGCTTCTGTGGCCAAAGCCTGGGCATCCTTCTGGGCTTTACTCAATAAGCATAAAGTGACTTGAAGAAAATGAAACAAATCCTTGGGGACTTGCCTTTTCCAGGCCAAACAGCCCTTTGGTAACAGCCTGGTGGTTTGCTTTTCCTCTGGCAGGTATGATTTCTTTATTGTGAGCCAGACAGTGAAGAATGGCTGTGTGGCCCCCACTCACTACAATGTGGTTTATGACACCAGCCAGCTGAAACCAGACCACGTGCAGCGCCTCACCTACAAACTGTGCCACATGTACTACAACTGGTCGGTGAGTGCTCCTGCCAGGGTGGCCCTGGGCAGCCACAGCCTGCACGAGGGCACAGCAGAGTCCTGGAGCACCCCTGCAGCTCAGAAAACCTGCAAGGCTGCCTTGGCAGAGCCTTGGAGGGCTGCATGGTTTATGGTTCCCTGATCTCTGAAGATTGCAGCAACCTTTACTCTCCCTAGCAAGGAGTTGTTGGGAGTATTGTCCCCAAATTCTGTGTCAGAAGCAAAATTGAAATAATTTCTTACCTGCAGAATTATCTGCTCTTCTCTGTGGAGGTGGAGCAGTGTTGGTGGCCTCTTGCACACCCAGCTCAGCACACAGCTCGTGCCTGAGGGGTGCTTCAGCTTTGTCACTTCAGCAGGCAGGAATGGTGTCCCACCCTCTGCCAGGCCCAGCACTGAACATAAACCTGTGTCAGAGGAGTCAGGAGGGCACTGGAGTGGGGACGTTTGGGAGGTTTTTTGCATCTGTTGTTTGTATGTAAAGTTATTTTCACAAGTCAGCATAAACAGGGAATGCAAATGTTACAAGTATGTAGACTTTGGAGGTCCAGGGGTCTTTGTTTCACTAATTGCATGCTTATTTAAATTACTTGAAAATAACTGTCTTTTTGTCTTTCCCCTTTCTGCAGGGTATTATCAGAGTACCTGCTCCTTGCCAGTATGCTCATAAATTGGCTTTCCTTGTTGGTCAGAGCATTCACAGAGAGCCAAACATGGTGCTGGCAGACAGACTGTACTACCTTTGAAGCTGGGTCACCAGCCAAACAGAAGAGTGTGGTTCCTCTCGAGGGAGTACAGAATTGTCTGGGCTTTTGGTTTAGTTTTGGTTTTTCATAAAGAGATGTGCACAGGATATGTGCAGTTCTGGAAATTATTTTATTTTCATTGTACCAGGGAAAAGCTTGAGATGGCTGATTTGCATTTTGAACAGGTGTCTGCTTGCTAGAATAACTACACAAACTTTTATGATTTTTGATATTTTTTTACTCAAGTTCTTCTGTGATTCTTCCCAAGAGTTTATTGGTTGTTCTTAATTACGTTTTGAGAAGTCTTGCACAGAATTACTTCTTGCATGAGAGAGAGAGTTATGCAGACCAGAATCTAAACTCTTCCAGCTAGGACATTCCTTACCCTTCTAATTTTCAAAGTGCTTCAATACTGTTGATTCCTTGTGTTTCTTGGCTGTTGAAATGAGGGCCAGATTTGTTTCCTGCCTTCAGAGGAGGCGAGCAGACACTCGTGGTTGCCAAGGGTTTGTTTGAGGGCTGTGCAGTGGTGCAGAACTCTGGGAGGGCTTTGAGCAGTTGTCATTGTGAGGGATTTGCAAAGCAGCCACGAGCTCTGGGGCTGCCTTGGGTGTCCCTGGGAGCAGAGGGGAGTGAGGGGCCCTGGGCAGGCTGGCTCAGCTCTGCAGAGGGTCTGCAGCAGGGCAGGGCTGTGTGCTCTGCACCTCTCGGGCTGGCAGGGCTGTGCTGGGCACCTGCTCTGCCCTGGAACTTCACAGGGCTGCACCTTCTCACTCACACGAGCTGAACTGGGCTTCTCAAAGAGAAATGCCCTTTCCATCAGGCAGTGCCAGTGCACTGACAGCTTGGGGATGTTTGGTTTTGTGGTTCCAAGCAGTGGGAAGCAGCCCTGGTTTGTTCATGTCTGAGGTTTTTGTTGGTCACTGTTCTGCAGCCCAGTTAGTGAGGCTCTTAGCAGGTGTGGGCATGGAGGTTGATTTCAGATTTTCACAGTAGCAGAGTCAATCTACTGCACGTGGAGAAATTCAGATTAGTGCTGGTTATCTTAATGGCCTTATTGTGAACCTTGTTGCTTTTCTCTGTGAGATTTAAATAAAGTTGTTGCTGTAATCCTTGCTCCTTTGAGCCGTGTGTATTTTGCACTTCACTGGGCTTTGGGCTCAGGTGGGACAACTGCTGGAGTGACTTTGCAACCCTTTTTTACCTCTGGGAAGCTCCTGCAGTCCCTCTTTATTCTGCAGTGAACTTCAGCAGCCATGGTCAGTGCTGAGGAAAGGCTGACACAAGAAACCTTCAGCTGACACAGTGGATTTATGAAACATACTGCACTCTACAAAATATCAAATTATTTATTTATATAAAATATAATACACAACGATTGTACACATGCACACACCCACACAGTACTTTACCACAAACGTAGGCCAGTTATTTTCTTTAATTAAATGTTAGAATCTAGCACACAGTATTTTACAGTAATTTACATTATTATCTGAAGACACAATGGGGAAGCTTTGATCATTCATTTATAAACCTTCCGTAAATTACAAAAAGAAAGGCAGTCTGAAAAGTATGTATAAACAGTAAAAACAATTTACAAATGGACAAGAATTACAAAATAGTAACAGCCAATGACTGCCATCAGTGTGGGGTTGTTTTTTGTGATGTGCCAATCCTGCGGTCCCAGCCTGGCTCGGGGCTCTCGCAGTTTGTCCCTTCCCTGTGCACTGCCAGCAGCAGGATGAAAATGCCTTTTCACCCAGGGCTCAGCCTCCACGGGAGAAATCGGGGCCAGTAAAGGGGGGTTGGAGTGGAGCTGGTTTGTCCCCAGTGGCTCAGAGCAGTGACCCAGAGCCCCAGAGCTGGAGCTGGGGGAGGCTGTGAGCAGCCTGCACTGCGTGACCCCGGGGCAGTGAGAATGGCAAACCAGAACACGGTCTGGGGTTTACTGGGGCAGCAGAAAATAAACAGCATTGAGCACAGCACTTCCACACTCCCAGGAGTCCATCAGACACGGGATGGGGTCGGGAACAGAGCACTCGGGGGGTACATGGAGGGGAGATGGAGACAGCTGAACACACAGTACATACAAAGATACGCTGCATATTTATTAGACAGTACAAATCATTGTGCATTAATAAGGCAGAACATCAAGGCTCATTGAACTAGGAGTTTCAAGACCATTTTTGTTAATGATAATGGTTGGATGCAGTGGGGTGAGCTCTCTGAACTCACAATCAGTGAAGAGTTTTCTCCCCCCACTCATGGTTAAAGGAGACTAAAGGCTGAGATTTTTCCAATGGAGTTGCAGGTGTTGAGATGACTTCAAATAAAACCATGTTCTTCTGGTCTTAATCCCACAACATTTTTTTTTTTTTTTACTTTTTAAAAAACGTTTTTGCAACAACAAATCCACTCCTCTTTTTTTTTTCATTGCTGTTTTGATTAAGCAATTCACATGATTCTGTTGATGTCAGAGTTAAAAACACAAAGGTCTGATAAAGTACTGCATAGTCATGAAAGCCCTAGTTTTGACTTATAAAAAGAAAAAAAAAAAAAAAAAAAGAAAAAAGTANNAAAAAAAAAGAAAAAAGTACACAGACTGGAAGCTTTACAAGTTGTCCAGGAGCACAAGACTCATTTCACTGCACCAAGCTTTTTCAGCAGTTTCTTGCCTTTGGAAAGCAGCCCCTTTTTCTTTTTCGAGGACAAATCCCTGCCTCTCCCGGGACTACCAGAGCCCATCATAGGTGACGGAGGTGACCCGGAATGGAGATGAACTGTGGGGGATGGTGCTCTCCGGGGTGTACCTGTATTCTCAGGAGGAACCTATTAGGTACATTGTTATCATTTATTCGATCTTTGAAAGCTTCAAAGCCATCAGCAGCAAGAAACTCCCTAACACCCCTCGTCCCATTCCCCACTTACACAAAAGGGCTGGTTTCTTTCTTCTCTCTGGCTTAAAATACTGCGTGGGTTTATGGAAAATGTATCAATCCAGAGGAAAAAAATTAGAGTAGAAAACCCACCAATAAAGCCCAGTTTTTGTTATACCTTTTTAAAGGAGAAGTTGGATACGCTTGCTTTGCCAGAAATCTGGCCACAAAAGCCACAAAACTGGCTTTGGATTTTCATTTCAGTACTCTGATAGTACTGAAATGGAGAGGGATACTTTTAGCTATAGGTATAAGAAAAATAAATGTGTTAATTACTACAGATTAGCAATCTATAGAAGCCAAACTCTTTTCAGAAGAAATTACTTAAAATGCTACATGGTCACTTACTTTTTTAATGTCCTTTAAATGCCTTTTCTTTAAAATTGGCTACAAACTTTATGTACAGATTAGAGAAGATGGCACACTGGCTTAAAAAAAAAAAAAAAAAGGAAAAAGAAAAAGCTAAAATGAACCTTAATTGCAATCAAAGAAAGCTTAAAGGCCCTGAGTGCTCGATGTGTATGCTGCAGCTATGAGGTTGTTAGATGACAGCATTCCTAAATATTTTGAACAGCATTTTTTTTTTCAGTCATCAAAAGCACTTGGATGAAAATGCTAAAATTACGTACACTCAGCCTATCCTAACTACAGTGCCCAGCTGGCAGGATGGTTTCTATCAATTGAGATGATATTTTCAGAGCCCATGCTGTAGGGAGGCCTGCGAGCTTGCAGTTCAAGTTAAAACATCAGCAGTTACTGGCTTGTTGTGCAACAGTGAGTTAAGCAAAGGGGCTTCAAGCCTACTTTGATTTTTAATCAAGGTCTAATTCTAATGAAAAAAAAAACCAAAACAAAACAAAAAAACAAACCAAAAACCAAAACAACTTGGTAAAGCACCCCAACGTACACCTGAAGATACCAGATCTCGAGTCTAATGCATTCATCCAGGGAGCTGCATGTTTCAGGTCGAGACTTTTATTGCATTGGTAAACCAAACAGTTGCTAATATTGCAAACGTACACTCGCTGGGAAAAATCTGGGGAAATTGGACCACGGGAAGGGGTTTTTTTCAGAAGTGTTGAATAGTTGGTCTTAGGCAAACTGGGGTATAATCGGTCGTGGAAAACACATTTTAAGGCAGACAATTTAAGTAGCTGTGTTTGAGTGTAGTGAGTTTCAGAGCCAACTATCCCCTTGTAAACTACCGTCCGTGCCAGCGGCACTGCTGCTTCTGCAGGGGCTGCAGCTGTTGTGCTTTTCTCTTGACACAGGAGCCTGGAATTTTTACATCCCAGCTTGGCTAGCAATGCAATATGCAGCTTTGTTTGTAGGGTAGTTAGACATCAAACTCTCCTCTCTATGTAAACATAAACATTGAGCTCGGGAAGAAATATGTTCCAAACGCTGACCTTCATCAAGGGAGGTCTGATGGATTTCGGAGGGTTCCTGATTTAAAGGATTTGTCTCCCAAGAAAGGAGTTGGCTTGGCTAGGTACAGTAAAGGCATTCAGCCTGCTCTTCTGTGGCCAAGGGGTTTGGAGACATATTTCTTTTCTTTTCCCCCACAATTAAGTTTCAAGACTTGCATTAGATAGTCAGGTAGCTTTAATTGAAATCTCTATTGGTATCTTCAGTTGCTCACTTACGTGAAGGCTACATTGCCTTATTAAGGTGTGAAATGAACACTCTTCTTCTGTTTCCAAGCAGATGAGCAAAGAAATAAAAATATATATAAAATATATAATATATAAAAGTATTGCAGTGATGAAACAAAACCAAAAATGAGATACTCTAAACACGATTAATTCTTTCATCAAAGAGAAGTCTCTGAGCAATTAATTATTGCCAGTTGGAAGAGGAAGTTGTAAGGATAAAGAGATGACCACTGCCAGTCCATCAGCTGCAGTTACAGTTTGTATTTAGAGGAACACTGGTACCAGTCTTTGGTGCACAAGAACTTTGTTAGTAAGAGCAATTTAGAGGCTTTGGGAAATAACTATCACCAGGAAGGAGCTGCTCCAATTGGGGTGGCAATGGACAGTACTGCAATGGCTGCAATCAAACAGCCAATTCAGTTTCTCCATTTACAAATGGAACGAGCTAGCAAAGGCTAAAGTCCTCACGTCTTATTTTATATGTTTGAAAGATAATTTTAAATGGGCAAAGGAATTGAAAAGTAATGTTAAAAGTAATGTCCAAATTATACGTGAGAGAGAATGAGATGGAGAATGAGAATTTAAGTGTTTCTTAGGGGGTCTCTTACCCTTTTTGCCTTCGATCTCATGGGCGTGTCATGGACGTAGCGCGAGGGAGCGTCGGAGAGAAAGACTTCAACATCATCAGGCACTTCTTCAAGGAAGTTGGAAGGAACCAGCCCCTTCTGTCCATTGAGTTCACCCTGTGAGCAGAGGGAGGTGTCAGTGGATGCTTTCATTTCCCCCCCGTGCAGGCTCCCAGGGAGGCAGGGGAATATTTTCGCCTATTTCTAAACTGGGGAGGAAGGGGAAATTCCCGTCTGAGGTCCCTGGGGATGCTGAGAACCCAGACGTGTCCACACCCCCTGCCCAGGCTGCTGTTTGGCTGCTGGTGCTGGTGAGGTTGGAGCAGTTTGGAGCGCCCCAGCAGACCCAACTTACGTAGTAAAATCCATCTTCATCGATCTCACCAAAGACAGTGATGATGTCCCCAGTGCAGAACGTCAGCTCGGCCTGCAGGAAGAGCAGGGACAGGCAGCTCTTAGGTAAAACCTTTCCTTTACTAATAGGAAATCCATTCAGATTTCTCCCCACTCCTCCGTGTCAAGAAACTGATCTTTGGGATCCAAACCTCTTCTTTTTTTTCCCCCTGGGGTTTTTTCCTCAGCTTGCTAAACCTGGCACCTCTCCCCCAGGGCTCCCTGTGACCAACAGCCGAGACACTCAGGCCTGGAACAACCTGGACAAGCCCTGAAGCTTTGAACTGCACATCTTCAAAGGGCTGAACCCATCCTGGTGGAGAGGGAGCAGCTCAGGGGGGGACGTGGCTCTGTGGAGTGGCAGGGACAGAGCAGCCCCCAGAGATGCTGGGCACAGCACCAGGGCTGCGAGGGAGCTCTGCACAGCACCCAGCCCAACATTCCTGCACGGAGCTGCCCTGGGCTCTCCTCAGCAGATCCTTCACAAAGGGCACCAAACAGTGCACTGGGCTCTTTTTAGTTCTCTGAGGCTTAAAGGTAATTAGGGTGGGGTTCTTAAATTATTTTTAATTTCCTGTGGTCATGGGAGAGAGAACAAACAAAACCTTTGCAACACATCAGCACAATTTATTTGATTTGTTGGCCGAACTACTTTGAAACACCAAATTTAGCTTTGGTTCAACAACAAACAGAAAACAACCCTGGCTGTGTTTTAAAGCACCAAGCCCCGCATATTTCAAAATTCACTTTCTCCTTCTCCAACTCCCCAGTTCAAACCAAGCCAAACGAAGACAGAGCAGAGTTTTAAAGCAGAACTGAGGCAGCCCGTGGGCTCTGAGCCCTGCCCTTACCTCCACGTCCACGTTGGGGGAGCTCTCCCTGGGGTCGTAGTCGTAGAGGGCGACCATCCTGCGGGTGGTCAGCGGCTGCGGCCGCCCGCGCCGGCCCCGCTCTGCTGGCCAGGAGGAAGGAGGGAGGGCAGAGTTACCCCTGGCTCAGCCCAGCCTGAGGCTGCTCCCCTGCAGAGAGCAGGGGCAGAGCCACCGGCACAGATAAAGGCTGTGGAGCCACGCATGGTTTATTATTGGGAATGATGTTTATCGTTATAAATAACATTTGTTGTTATAAATAACAGTGCTCTGACTGTCTCTGTTCTAAGGCACAGAACCCTCAGCTCTGTGCACAGCAGGCTCCACAGCTCAGGGACCGTGTTCTGTGCCCAGAAACATTTCAGGAGACAGAACCCACTTTTCTTTTTAAAACAGGAAAAAAAGCAACCAGTGGAGTGGTGGAGCTACAGGTCTCCGTTAGCAGCAAATGCTATAACCTAGATTAAATATTAGTTGCATAAAGTCATCCAGACACTGAGACAGAACCATCCCCTGGGGCAGTAAATGACTGCAAAATGCAGATGCATAAAAGCACGGGGCAAAGTGGATGCAGCCAAGTTTACAGGGCCAAGAAGTGAAATGTCTGTATTTTCTCTTACCAATTTTCTCAATTGGAGTGTTCAAGGGGAGGAAACCTTGTTTAAGAAGCTGATCCATCATCTCTTCATCATCTGCTTGTATCTCAGAGACCATGTTACATGGGATAAGGCCAATTCTTGCACAGGTTTCTCCACGGTAAAACCCATCAGCATCTTTGTCCCCATAAACCTGATATTCAAAGAATTATATTATTGGTCAAAAGGGTTTTAACCCAAATCTTTACTAAAGACCGGCCCTAACTATCTACACCAGCTTCAAGATTTTTGCCCATTTTGTGATTATTTTTAGGATTATTATTATTAGCACTGGGTATTAATTACCAGGTCCAGTGAGATTTACAGCCTGACCCTCTGAAGGAAAACCCCCCTGCATTCTGATCCCACAGGCAGCTTTCTCCCAGGGTACAAAGGAGAGAAAATGTTTGTAAAATTGTCCTTTGCTTCCTTTGTTTTTGGGTCTCACCTTGATGATCTGCCCCTCTTTGAACGGCAGCTCCTCCTCTGCAGCATCGGGGTTCGGGGACATCGTCAGCGGGTCGTAGTCAAAAAGTGCAACAAATATTCGAGTAGAAAGATCTTCTGTGCCTGGGTCTGTTTCAGATTCTTCATAAATATCTGGGGAAAGGTGGTCATGGCCGCCGTAGCCATCTGTGAAAGCAAATTCAGAAAAGAACAATTCAGTAATGCAAGTTGGCCTCATCATCCAACTCTCCCAGTTAATATTTGAAACACGTTTGGCATTTCAGTGAAAAAAAGACCCCAAACCTCACTGCGTGTCCTATAAAGCTCGGTGGGTTTTGGGTTTTTTTTGATTAGCAAGTTGCTATTTTAAAAAAAGTTTCCTGCACTGGAAGTTGGGCTGATTTCCTGTACCAGACTGATGTTTGCACAGCTCAGGGAAAGCCATTTTTGTTACGTTTGCAAGAGTTTGCCATAAATTAATGAAAAAAGTAGTCAAGAGAATGGCGAGTGAGTACAAAACGATGGTTGATGGATGGCAGGATGCATGGCTGGATGGAAGCCTGAATGGCCACTGATTTCACTGACCATAAAGTAACCTGCCAGCAGATTTCTCCTGAGGTGGGATCCAGCTGTATCCAAGCTTAAGGAAGCTCAAACAATCTCCAGCAGCCACCAAATGTAATGAAAGGACTCCCAGCAGTGCCAGTGGCTGCTGCTCCACGCCCCTGGGAATCCCAGCACACTCACTCCAGCTGCCCTGAATTTCACCCTGTCCAAACCAAGGGCAGCCTGGCTCCAGACGAGTGGCTGCTCTTTGGTTTTTGGGCATTTCCTTCCCAACTCTGAGGCTGCAAAGAACAGAAACGCACGGGTCTGTCCAACTAACCAATGGAGGGGACCAGCACGGGCCGGGACCTTTGTGGCACTGCACTGCCATGGGAGGACCTTCGCCCTGCATGCTCCACCCTGTCAGGCCGTCCTGCAGAGGCTGGGTTACCTAAAAGCTAAAAAACAACGACAGAAAGAACAGGCTCGTCAGTTCCATGCATGGCAACATCGTGGTCACACGGCCGGACATTAATCAGGTCAGTCACATTTGGAAGCGTGAGCTCTAAAGGCAACTAAACTTAGTTTTTAACTGAAAGGTTAGCTGAAAAGTGAGTGCTGCTGCCTGGCAAACCTGCAAAAGAAAAAAAAATGGTTCCCTGACTTATGGCAGAGTTTTGTAACCAGCAGTCACACGTCAGAACAAAAAGAAAAGAAAAGAATAATTTTTGGAATATTCTTTTGCCTTTGTCGTTGCTGCTAAGGTGGCGTTTGAGTGTCCCGGAGAGTGGCAGGGGCAGCCCGAGGCTGTGCAGGAGGGGCTGCCCTGCCGGGGCACCCCTGGCAGCTCTGGAGATCCTCGGGGCATCCTCGTGGCTCGGGGGCTCTGCTGCCCCGCGGGCTTCGCTGCACAGGGCCGGATGCAGGAGGCGCAGCCGCTCCTCGCCGGGGGCTGCAGCGCTGCCCCCGTGCAGCCCCGGCACCAGCGCTGGCACCAGCCCTGCCCGGCAGCCTGCGGGCTCCGTGTGAGCGGCCCGGGAGCTCCCGGGGCAGCGCCGGTCTCTGCTCTGCTGTGGAATGCGGCAGGATGAGTTTGCGCTCCGGGCTGTGGCACACGCGGGGTACAGAGATGGGGTACGGAGCCGGCTCCGGTCTCGGGGGGACCCCTCCCACCTGGAGGCTCCTCTGGGCAGCAAAGGGCAGAAATGCAAACAGGCAAGGTCGTGCAGAGCGTCCCTGGAAGGTGTGAATGGCCCCGGGCTCCCTTTGGAAGCAGCTCTGTGCCTGCATTCTCTGCAGAGATGCAGTCTGCAACTTCAAAGGCAAGAAGAGATGGTCTAAAAAGGACGGCAAAGCAGTGACAGCGCAGAGGTAAGGCAGAAAATGAAAATGATGAAGCTGTGACTCCATAAATCTGGGTCACTGTCACACTGGGGGAGGTTCTTGGTTCTTGTCTTGAGATGTTCCATGATAAAGAGCATATCCTGAAAATTCTGGGAATGAGATGAATAAAAACAACACGATGAAATGAACTCCTTGACAATAACAAAAACAAAAATTAAAAAATACTGATGAAACATTTTTCCAGTTAAAAATGCAGCTTTTTGATTTTATTTTTTAAAGCAACATTCAGATGGGCAAAATAAAGAAAAGCAGTCTTTTGGAAAAATTATAGTTCAGCTAACCCTTAATTAAAATTTAGATTCAGTTGTCCTTTAATAAAAGCAGCCATTATTGTAATTTGTTCTGGGGGAAAATCATCGCAAAGCAAATTAATCTGATTTCAGCATGACACAAAAGAGGGCCATAAACGAAAATGCAGAGTAATAAACAAAAATGAATGGGGAAGAAAAAAAAAAAAAAAAAAGGAGAGAAAATGTAGGAGATGGGTCCAAAGGATGGACTTTAAAAATCCATTTGGGAAAAAAAAATTTAAAAAGAACAAAAAACCAAAGAACAAAAAAATAAAGAGAATAAAGGAAACAGACTGATTTGGCAAGCAGATGTTAGAAGGAAGATACTTCACACACCAGAGAGTCTTGTGCATCTCTGTGGGGTGGCTTTGCAGGGCCGGCAGCTGCCCTGGGCTCGGCCGGGTTCGAGCCGCTCTTCCAGCCCGGCGCCTCCTCCGCTCTGCGGCCCCGCTGCCCCTGCAGCCTCCTCTCGGCCTTGGCCTGCTCGCTCCTGGGCTCCCCGGGGCCGGGCCCCAGCTCCCCGAAATCCTCCTCGATGCTGCTCTGCCGGGTCAGGGTCCTCCTGCGGGCCAGCAGCGGCCGCGGGCCCCTCCGGCAGCCGCAGGGCTCGGCATCGCCGCGGGGGCCGGGGCTGCGCCGGGGCCGGGGCTGCTCCTCGCCGCCAGATGTGTGCCTGAAACTGTGCCAGGGGTGCTCCTCGCCGCCAGATGTGTGCCTGAAACTGTGCCAGGGCTGCTCCTCGCCGCCAGATGTGTGCCTGAAACCGTGCCGGTGCTCCTCCTCGCCGCCAGATGTGTGCCTGAAACTGTGCCGAGGATGCTCTTCCTCGCCGCCAGATGTGTGCCTGAAAC
>VZTB01015794.1:106503-119423 GCA_013397245.1 Thryothorus ludovicianus
CCTCACAGCACCTGAGCCCCTCACAGCACCTGAGCCCCTCACACACCTGAGCTCCTCACAGCACCTGAGCCCCTCACAGCACCTGAGCTCCTCACACACCTGAGCTCCTCACACACCTGATCCTTGTCCTGTGTAACTGCAGCATCACTGCAGCTTCTGTGAGAATATCACTTCAATTCCCACTGATCATGGTCCCACCCTGCCTCAGGAAAGGAGAACATTCATGTTTGACTTTTTAAAAGCAGGTGGATCAACCTGCGTCAGCCCTAAATCGCTTTTTCAGTAAAAAATTCCAAAAAGACTCACGTCTGAATCAAATCTGCATCTTGGGGTGCCAGATCTTGACTTGGAGAGGAATGTGGGTTTGACAGACAGTTGTTCTGGTTTGTCTCCAGATATCTGAAGGGGTCGGATGAACTCTGAAATCACACAGCGACTTCCAGCAGGGCTCTCATGACCTGGCAGGGAGCAGAGCACAGCGAGAATCAGGAGTGGCTCCCAAGCAGAGACACTGCCAAGACATAGCAGAAGGTTATTTGCCTCTCCTGCCAAAAATCAGACAAGAAGAAGAAGAAGACTGTGGTGGTCAGACTGCAGAGCACAGAAGTAGCTCAGCCTGGCAGCTCCCAGACTTTTGGTAAAGTGCTTAAGTCAACAACACCTAACAAAACCTAACGCAGAAAGTGAAGACATTTTAACTCGAAGAACCCAAAGGCAAAGTTTCCCCCAGTGAAAAGAAACCCAGCTTTGTTCCGAGCCCCTGGGCATGTCTGGGGAAGCTCTGTGGTGTGCTGTGTAACACTCCCAGCACACAGAGCTCCTGTTGGAACCTTTATTTCTTTTGGGGACTCTGTCATTTACTGGGAATCAGAATCAAGTCACACACTTGTCTTCTGAAAAAGAGGCTGAAATGCTAATGCTCTAGTTGGCAGGATATTCATTTTGCAATGAAGTTGTTTGACTTTTGGCAGGCAGGAAGTGCCAGGAGCACCTGCTTTGTATTTCCTAGGAGTTCCTTCCTGACACCAGCATTAAACCACATTAATTTGATCCCAGGGCCACCTCTCCAGGCTCTAAAACACAAAAACTGAGAATATGCAAAAGGAAAAATCCCAAAGAAATCCTTTTGGAATATTTTTACTGCGCTTTTTAAAAACAGTTTAGAAGAAAGGAAGAGACAGATTTTATTTCACATTGAACAGCCTCACAAGAGGCTGAACACTCATCTCCTCCTGACTCGGGTGAAAACCAGAGGTGAGACAAGCAAAAAGAGCAACGTTGTCGAGGCTGCAAGAGAGACCAATAAAGCTGAATAAAAACCACTTGGACATTTTACCTTTTCCTGTTGGTTTAGTCCCCAGAGCAAGGGAAGGCAGGGTTTAAACTGAGCTGGATTTTACCTGCAGCAGGGCAGTGAGCTGCTGACACATTCAGATGTGCAGAGTGTGTTCATTCTGCCTCTCATTAACATAACGAGCCTGTGCTCTGATTTCCCAGCCCCTGAACATGAGCAGGTTCAGCAGTTCCTCTCCCGTGCTGCCTGAAGTCTGCACAGAAATGTTTCCTACTGAATTGCAAGATGCCCAGTCCACATCACCAGGAATCATCAGAGGAGCTTCTCTGTTCACTCTGCAGAGGAGAGGAGCTCCAAGAACACCATCAGAGGGTTTTTCTGGTGTGCTCATTAGCCCAATATGATT
The DNA here is from genome assembly GCA_013397245.1 of Thryothorus ludovicianus. Taxonomy (NCBI): domain Eukaryota; kingdom Metazoa; phylum Chordata; class Aves; order Passeriformes; family Certhiidae; genus Thryothorus; species Thryothorus ludovicianus. Next base: position 108,204 of record VZTB01015794.1, read on the forward strand.
AATTTTCTCTGCATCACCGTAATTTACAGCAGGCCAGCTTAGGCACATTGACAGCAGGGAAATACACAACTCACCACACAAAAGATTAATTACAGCCAGCCCCACTTAGAGCAATCCCCAGGCTGGAAAAGGGCACAGTTTTTATTCTTGGAACCTTTCTCACATCTCTAGCAGAGAAGTCCTCCCTGTTCAGGAACCTTTGGCCAATTTAGCTCCTTCTGTTTGCTGTTAATGTGTTTGCCATCTCAGCCTGCCAGCGCCAAGCTAGAAATAATTGGGCCAACTGTGATTATTCATTCAAAGGAAGCCTCTGGTTGGTCTCAGACCTCCTGCATTCTCCAGGCTTTGTTTCTAAATTATTGGCACTAGGTACAAGCTGTGGAGGAAGGTTCTAGGGCAGTGCAGTCCTTGCTTTGCATCCACACAGGAAAATAACCAGGAACATTATCAGGAACTCCAGGAATATCAAGGTGCTGAAGATATGGATCTGTCTTATTTTTTTCACGTGGAAAATAAGGTACACAAAATTTACCCTGAGTCCTTAACACATAGGAGAGAAATATGTGTGTTGTGGCTGTGACTGCATGAAGGGCCTGGGCACATATCTGGCCCCAAATAATCACAATTCTGGTTTGAAGGGCCTGCTGTGCTCTCCCATCATTATGGAGAAAAGGTTAATTTCAGTAATTAGTGCTGATAACTCCACACAGCCTCCACAGACACCTCCCTGCCCAGCTGAATATCTAACAGCAAGAGCATAAACTGGGGAGAACAGATTTGTGTCAGAAAAATGCCTGCCAAACAACTTCAGCAGTGAGTTCCTGTGTAATCTGCAGAGGAGCCTTCTAAAAAAGATTATGAGACAAATATTCTGTATAAATTCATGTGGTTCTGTGTATGTAGAGCCACAGCTGGATTGAAAAATCAACACAAACCCCACCAAGTAATGCCTCTGCAAAACGAAAATCCAAAGAAAACTGAGGTTCAGAGTGCAGGAAGCACACTCCTCCTGAGTGCCTGAGAGCTGCTCCTTCCTGCTGAGGACGTCTGCTCCTCCTGCAGCCTGGCAGCACAGACAAAAAATTTAACAACTGGCCTAAGTCTGCCTCCAAAACAAGAAACTGATTAAACCTGGTTCTCTCATTCATCCAAGGCAGTCACTGAGGGCCCTGGGCTGGAGCAGCAGAATGAGAAGGAAGCAGAGCTGCAGACTGCTCTAAAGCTTGTTAACTGGAAACCTACTCAAAAGAAAACAAACAAACAGTAAAACACCTTTCCTTTTATATTTTCCCTCTGGAAAAAAACAGAGTTAAAAATGAAATATACAAGAGGTCAGCTCATATGAGCACACAGCAGAATCTAGCAATGGTTTTGTTTTTTTTTTTCTTTAAATACTGGAGAAGAGCCTTATAAAGCCACAGGGGTTTTGTCTATGAAGTCTTTTAAAATCCATATATGCTTAAAATGGCCTTTATTTCCCTATGACTGGTAAATATTTGTTAAGGAGGTCTGAAGAACACCCTATCAAGCAAAAAGGAAGAGCACCAGATCTAATTTAAATGCTTTAGGAGAATTAAATCTGTCCATACTTGCATTACAATTAGACTCTCCATTTTATTTATTGCAATTGCTGATTCCATATGGAGTACCTAAATTATCTAGTAAGACCATTTAATCGAGCCTCTTAACTGATGAATAATAAATCTTAGGGCTTCTATATCTGATTGTGACATTATTGTGTGTTTAAAGTGAACTTTTTATGCTCTGATCCATCCTGGCTAGGTTTATTTCATTTCCTGATCCATTCACACATCACCAATTAAGGCAAGGCAGCTGGTCAGAAACTGATCTCATTTCCATCATTTGCTTTGCTTTGAGAGCTGTCCCTGCCTTCCCTCTCGTGTTCTTTCTTCCTCACGCATAATAAAAATAATTACACTTTGGTTTGAAGAACTTGCTGTACTCTAGCATCACTGCTGAGAAAGGGCTGATTTCAGTAATTACAAATCCTGCCCACTTGCTCCAACCTGACTTTATTGTTGTCAGTGCATTCACTCTGAGGGTGAATGTTGTCCAAGCAGTTCTGATGTTTGGACACAAGTGCTGCAGGCCCTGAATTCCAAGTCTCACAAAAATCAATGGGTTTTGAGAAAAGGTTTAAAGAGGAAGGCTCTTAAATGCCTTGGGTACAGACCTGGCTGTGTTTGCTGTGGTTTTACTCAAGGGTTGCTGGGGAGATTTCAGTCTGGCAGGTTTTGAAGTTTTTAAAAAGGTTTTTCCATTAGCATAAGAATCAGTATAAATTAGCTTGGAGAGTTTGGCTGAGTACCTAAAAGATGTTTAGCTGATTTTCATTGTTCATTAAATCAATCACAGTGATACAGGCCGGGCCTTCCCTCCTGCCTAAAGGACAGCTCAATACCTAATTACCTTTCCTTTCAAATTAATTGTTGCTTTGAAAATCCTGTCCTTAGAGACATGAGGAGCTACTGCTGTTGGTATTAAGGAGATTTCTACTAAATTCTTGTGTCCATCAGGAAATGCCTTCAGAATTCTCCATCCATGCCCTTCAAAATGCACCTGGGGGAGAGCTGGAGCTCCAGAGCAGCCCAGCACAGCCGGGCACCACAGAGGTGATGGTTCTGGGGCTGCCAAGGGATTGTTCTGTGGGACTGAGCTGGGAGGGGAGCTTGTGACACTTTCTGGGCAGTTCAGAGTCACTCACCAGGGCACTGCAGAGCCTGGAAATGTGAAAGCTCAGACTGGCACCACCAGCAGCACCCAGATAAAACTGGAACAAGCTCAGTGAAGGCCCAAGAGACGCTCTGAGATGTGAATGTGCCACCAGACAGAAACAGGAGAGAATCCTGTGCTCCATTTGTGCAGCAGAGTCCGTGCCAGCCCGGTGCTGGTGCTTACCTTTGCCTATGGAGGTGGCAATCCCGTTCATCAGCTGGGACAGGGATTTTCCAGGGGAGCCGGGCAGCTCTGGGGGTGCCAGGGAGGTGCTGCTCAGGAGGTCGATCTTGCCCGCCTGCTGCCGGAATCGCTCCAGCTCCCGGGACAGCAGGTTAAACTGCTCGCTCTGCGTCCGGCATTTCTCCTCCAGCTCCCGCACCTTGGCCTGCAGGGCAGAGCAGCACGGCCTCACACACGGCCAGGGGCCAGGGCAGGGGAAGGATTTGGGGTGCACAGCCCCACAGCCTCCCCCCAGACCTGTCCCCTCCCGGAACGCGACCCACGGGCAGCCCTGTGGCACCGGGGGATTCCTCCTTTCCTCACCAAAGGGGAAATTCCTCATCTTGAACCCTGGCACTGCTAAAATAAACCACTGCCAAGAACACCTGCAAGGGGATCCTGCGATTCTGTGACTTCCTCACACACCTCAATGCCACTTCTGTGTGCTTGCCCAGCTCCCTCTAAAAATCAGCTGTATCCCTGAGGTTTGCCCATCTTCTGCTATTCAGCTGAAGCCTCCCAAATTGCTCCATGAACATTTGTATATTAAACTCCGACAAGACCAGGAAAACTCCCAGTGGCTCCTGTAGAATTTGGGTCCAGTCACTGGCTGAAGTGCCCTCAAAAACAATGGGAAGCCAAACCACACCGAGGAGCGCCAGGCACCAGCCAGGGAGAGGCTTTGGTAAATCTGGGAGGAGCACCAAAACTCAACAGTTTTGTTTGAATTTTGAGGCACCAGGCTCTAAGAAAACAGAACCTAGAAGAGAAGAGCTTCTGTTGTGCCCGGGGAATTTGCCCACACAGAATGAACTCTGTGAAGGAGATGAGGGGATGCCAGAGACATTCCCTGGCTGGGAGCAGTGACCAAGGGCACGGGGAGCTCAGGGGCTTTCCACAGGTTTGACTCCAAACACATAAAGAGGAGTGAGGACACTGCAGCATGAACCCCTTTTATCCAAATCTGCACATTCACTGGGCCAGCTGAATTAAGGATCTAATAATGCAATCCCAGTCTGGTGCTTCATGGTGAACAAACATCACCTTCCTTCAATAAAAACCCCTCTTGTGCTCACTTAGGCAACTGTACTAACAAAGGAAGTCTGGGTAGCAATTAAACTCATTCAGCTGAGCTAAGAGTTTTGGTTTTTTAAAGAAAAAAATCCATTCCCGTTCATGTAAGAAAAATTTTATAGATCAAGAAAACAACATGTTTTACACACCACCTATAAAAAGATCCTAGCTAAAGGAAAATACTTACAGTACCCAGAAGAACCCCAAAATCCAAATGTTCTACTATACAAGGTGGCACTGCTTGTTCCTTTTCTGGCAACAAATTCTTTTTTAGAGTGAATTTTAAAGATATAATTTCTTTGCATTCATAACACACAAAATAATTTATTTCTGCAAAAGAAATCTCAGGGCACCCATCTGATTGGTTACAAGAATCACATTGTGGGAGTTTTACACAAACATGAAATGCTTGGGGGTTTTGTCTCTCATTTTTTCGCTGTGGTTTTGAGCAAATGAAATATCAGCCTTTGCTATTTGTTAATTTGCTGCGTGGAAATGCCATCTCTGCACAGTTTCAAAAGCACATTAAGCAAACAAAGAAGAAAAGTGGCTTGGGGTTTTTGGTCCCCACTTTCCAATGGAAAGCTTTAGGATGAGCTGTTCAACTCTCTAAGAACGTTACTGACCTTTCCACAAGCAGTTATGGAAACTCTAGCACGAAATAAAAAATAAAAGCATCACAATCCAGACCTCAACGAGAAGCTAAGGCTGCCTTAAAAGTATTTTTGAAAAAGTATTAATATTATTAATTAACTAAAAAAATTATTTGTACTGCAGTAAATGCCTTATTTGACTTTTCTTCTGAGCATGCAGAGATTTCAAGTTCTCCCACGACAGTAGGAAGCCTGGAAGGAAAATGCCTTTACTGCTGTATTTTTAGCAGGGTTGTGAGTTTGAAGTGAGCACGAAGCTGGCACTTTATAAAGAAAATTTGCCATGAGAACCACGATGGAGCTACCAGGAGGCATCTCCATGCTCATCCCTGTTCCCTGACTCCAGGCACAGGCTTGCTTTGCTGTAGCCAGCCAGACTCACCTCACTGCAGAAAATCAGATTTGTGTCTGACCCTGCAGAGCAAGATGTGCTCTCAGCCTCAGAATTCTGAATTTCTGCCCTGGCTCCTGCCATTGAACTGTGCTCTCAGCCTCAGAATTCTGAATTTCTGCCCTGTGCCGTGCCTCCCGCCACTAAACTGTGCTCAATCTCAGAATTCTGAATTTTTTCTGCCCTGTGCCCTGGCTCCTGCCACTGAACTGTGCTCAGTCTCAGAATTCTGAATTTCTGCCCTGTGCTGTGGTTCCTGCCATTGACCTGTGCTCAGGCTCAGAATTCTGAATTTCTGCCCTGTGCCCTGGCTCCTGCCATTGAACTGTGCTCAATCTCAGAATTGTGAATTTTTTCTGCCCTGTGCCCTGGCTCCTGCCATTGAACTGTGCTCAATCTCAGAATTCTGAATTTTTTCTGCCCTGTGCCCTGGCTCCTGCCATTGAACTGTGCTTGGTCTCTGAATTCTGAATTTCTGCCCTGGCTCCTGCCACTGACCCGTGCTGCCCAGGGTGGCACAGGGGTGTCCCAGATCTCCCTGGAGCTGGAGCTGCCTGCAGCAGGGGTTGGAGCTCAGACATTCCTGCTGGGAGCAGATGGAATGTCTGGCACCTGGCACTGCCGAGCTCCGCACTCAGCGCCGAGCACTGCCGCTGAAATTCAGGGAAATCTGAATTTTCAGATCTGGAGAGAGGAGCAGACTTCATCCATGGCAGACAGGTACTGTGCACACAGGACAGGCGAGGGGATGAGCACCTTTCCAGGTGGGTGGTTTGAATTCAGGGCAGTTACCAGCACGCTCTGCTGTGCAGGGATCGTCCCACAGCTGAGCTCTCTGCAGGGCAGCAATGGCTTTCACTGGGGGGCTCAAATCAGGTGAAACCATCCCACGAACCAGCCCCTGCCCCAGCAAAGGAACAACCTGAATTCAGCCAAAATCCACACAGCCGGAAAGCTGCACTCTTGAGGAAACTCCCAAACCATTCCTACGGGGCATGCTCGTGAGGAATTGGGTTTGCAAAGCAGGATCCGAGCTCTGGTGGGACCGTGCCAGGATGAGCTCCTCGCAGGAAAAGCATCCCGGTCCCGGTGGTTTTGTAGGAGGCCAATAAATGCAAAGCATGCTCGCATAACAATGGTTCCAGCACGCATCCCATGCGAGGCGGGGCAGGGCTCTCGTGCTCAGTTTCAGGGGACAAGTGCAGGATTCAGGACAGGGAAAGGAGAATTTATGCCCTAAAATACCTGCATGCTGTCCAAGGTGTTCTGGATGAAGTGCAAAGCAATAAATCCCAAACAAGACACAGTAAACAAAGAGATGGGAAATAAACAAAGAAATAAAAACAGTTTTGAATACTTCTTTCACATTTCAAAGCAAAGTCTCTCAGAACAGCTACACGTGTGAAAACATGCATTAACACAAAGGACGCTGCAGAAATCAACACTGCTGCTGAGCTGGAACTGCAAGAGGCACGTTAAATAAAATGGTAAAAAATAATGTGCTTGTGGCAATAAAAAAGCAAAAGCTTTGGAAATCTTGCAAATCAGAGGCTGCAGACGAATCATCTAAATAAGAATTGTGCTCAGCTTGAGGGGGGTAAATAATCTCTTGCCTGTCTTGTTTCTGTTTTCCTGTATCATATATTTTCCACCAGGCATTAAATAATGATTTCAGCTCATAGTCTGGAAGCTAAACCAAACTCAATATATATGATGATAAGGAAAGCTATGAGTAAAATACATTCTGTGGGAATATTAACTTTTACAGATAATAATAACAAATATTTAATTTTTTTTTAAGTTGATCAATGCACCAGGAAAAAACCACCTGTCACCAAGGCATGGCCAGCAAGTACATAAAGAAATACTGTGGGAAAGTGAAAAGACTGGAAATTACCTTTAGATAAAAGCAGATTTCTAAACGAAACATTGACAATGCACTTGCTATTATCAATCCATATTTTTCCATGTTCTTTAGGATAGGGACATTAACCCTTAAAGCAATTTAATGCCTTTTCCCCAGGCAGAAAAATGAAGTGTTCTCTTTCCAGCACACCCTTTGAAGGTTTTCTGAAGTATTTCAATTCTTTCATTTGGGTTACAATTTCTGGTTCTTTAACATGTTGCTTTATGTTTATTAGACAGTATTTAATTAGGAACCCTAGGTAACTGATTGGTATTTGTTGCTATATTTCCAGCCTAATAAATCAAAATTCTCATCATTAATCACTCCCTTTAATAGTATTTTACAAAAAATGGTACCAAAAGAGAAACATACATCACTTCCCACAGCTCAGCTTAATGCACTCCTGACTGAATTACAAATCTTAAAGGATGCAATTACACCAGAAGAGAAGAACCCCCCCTGTTTGCCTCCACACTCCTTGAAATGTCCACCAGTGATGGTACTGGAAATTATCCAGCTCAGGAGGGACCTGACCAAGCCGAGGGAACCCAGAGGATCTTACCTCTAGCAACTGAACTGCTCCTTCATGTTCCTTCTTAGCTTCAACCTGAGCCTTGTGTTTGTGGGAAAGGAAAAAGGGAAAAGGAGGCAAAAGGAGGAAGAAGGAAAATGAATTAGTCACGCCACAAATGAGATGCTCTGAGCACATAAAGCAGCACACAGATCCTCAGAGCCAGTTCCCATCAGCAGGGGTGGCTGTGCCAGCTCTGCTCCGGCACTCCCAGCCTCGGAAATAAATGTTTATTTTGGGAGGCTGGATCTCAGCGAGGCTCAGAGCAGCTCTCCACGCTGCAACAGCAACCCGTGCTCTCCTGGAAGCCCCGAAATTCAAACTGAAATGCACTTTGCTGCTGTACATTGCAGGGGTTCGTGGTGCAGAAACCTCCCAGCTGGGAGGAAGCAACACGAAAATTAAACTCGTTCTTTTAATGAAGCAACAGGATTTATCACCAAAGCAAACAGCTCACAAAAGAAGGCAACCTCAAGGCAGGCTGTTTGAAAAGAGGAGAGCCACATTTCAGGTCCAACCAACTGACCCAAAGACAAAATGAGGGAATAAATAAGGGCAGAAAAGTGCATTTTATGTAGCTCAGAAATTCAGTTATCAAATTTTGGTTGGGAAAAGTCTAAACCTTAAAATCAAATAAATAGCACTCAGTAACTTTGGGTTATCTTCATTTTATTTCCATTTAAGTTTTCACTGGCTCCTTTATTGAAGCTGGCTCAAGACAAGCACAAACTTTGTTAACCACTGTGTCATTGTGCACATTCCTCACCAGAGAAAAGCCAAAAACCCCTCCTGTTCAGGGGAGGACAGCACCCCAGCCTGTGATTTAACGTGCCAGGCAGCCCAGGGTGGACACAGAGCTCTGTTTGACTTCATTTCCCCCACGGCTCAGGGCTGCCCTGATCCTCCCCTGGGAGCTGGGGCAGGCCAGAGAGACACCACCAAAACCATGGACACAAAACCATGGACCCAAATTTATGGACCCAAAAACCATGGACCCAAAAACCATGGACCCAAAAACCATGGACCCAAAAACCATGGACCCAAAACCATGGACACAAAACCATGGACACAAAACCATGGACACAAAACCATGGACACAAAACCATGGACACAAAACCATGGACCCAAAACCACAAAACCAAAACCATGGATCCAAAACCATGGACCCAAATCATGGACCCAGGAGGCCAGAGAGTCACCACCAAAACCATGGACCCAAAACCATAGACTCAAATCCATAGACCCTAACTGTGGACCCAAAAACATGGACCCAAACTCACAGACCAAAACCATGGGGTCAAAACCATGGATCCAAACCATGGACCCAAATCTGCAGACCAAAACCACAGACCCAAATCCACAGACCCAAAATCATGGTCACAAAACCATGGACACATATCCATCGACCCAAAATCAGGACCCAAATCCACAGACCCAAACCATGGACTCAAACCCTCAAACTAAAGCCCCAGCCCCTCCCTGTCGTGCAGGGTGGCAGAGCCCCTGACCCTGCAGCACAGCCCCATTCCTGCCAGGCAGGGCATGGACACTGGCCCCACGGGCACCAGCAAACGTGGGACAGCAGGAACAGGCAGCCTTGAGTCATCCATCACGCCAAGTTTCATAAAACCTCCCCAGAGCCTGAGTTGTGGATGAATGATGACAGGACCTGCATCAATAGCTATCTCTCCTGAGCATCAAACTGCCTGGTATTAAGGTTTTCTGAAAGAAAAAGACAATCTGAGTCCCCATCAACACAAAACCTTGATGGACAACGTTGTGTGCTTCCTTCTAGGCTGAATAATCTGATCAGTCTGCAAGGTATTAAAAGGAGAATGAACTGTTATTCATATTCAAGCTGTGCCAGCAGAGGCGTGGGGCTGCAGCAGTGACTGGCTCTGCTCTTTGTGCACATTTTGGTGCTTCATCAGCACCTTCACACCAAGATGTGCTGGGAAATGCCATCCCATTACTGCCCAGACTTTCTGCTTCCCTTTGGAAATACTTCTTCAAGTAAAGATGACTCCAATAAAAAAAAAGGGGAAAAAGGAGAAAAAGAATTTAACACACCTGTACTGGGTCCACAGGGAGGCCAGCTCTGGATGAAATGTGAGCCAGCAGTTCCTGTTTAAAGCTGGCAGTGATGTGTTATAGCTCCTTAGATAACAGATTTATTTAAAATATTTATCTGCTGAGCTTGTGGCAGTGGTGAAACAGCAAATCCAAGAGAACCTGGGCTGTGCTCGGTGTCTGTCACGCTGCAGCTCAGCACAGGCGCTGCAGGAACAGCAGCACTCAGATTTGTCTCCTGCTGCCAGTCCAAGGGAGGATTTGTTAGAAGAATGTAACAAAAATTAGCAAGAAATGCTCTGTCTTCCTTTGATTTCTTTCCTTTGCCAGGAAATTTAAGTCCAAAATTTATGAGGCAGTTCTAATAATAACAGCTGAATATAACTAGAAATGGCATTTTGCAGCGTGCCTAAGTACACTTATTGAGAAATACTAAAGGAAAATTAACTGGAAGATTTTATTTGGTCAACTGCAGTTTTCTATTTCAAGCAGCTATATTAGATACCTCTCTTATTCTGCTGAGAAGGTCCCTCTGTGCCAATTTTCTACCAAATTATCATTAGCAGCATTATTTCTGAGTTTTAATCGAGTCCAGCAATTGGAAAAATCAACATTAGCACTGAGACAATTGCAGCTTTAAGTGACTTTGGCAAGACTGAAACTCAACATCATGTTTTTTGTCTTGTAATGAATACTGAGAAATTGCAGGGTGAAAAAAAAAAGTCTTGAAGTGATTTGTGAATTAGAGAATGGCCTTGGAAATGAGGTATTTAAGCAACTGTTCAGTTTCGGTGGTGAGCTGATGCTGGCTGGACACCAAAGCCTTGCCAGGCAAACACGACATTTGTGAAAAGTTGGCTCAACTGTGACATGACAGTGCCTTGACAAGGCTTCATCTGATTTACTGGGGAAAGGCAGAGGAGTGCACGTCTGGAACAGGAGGCCAGAGAAATCCTGACCAAACATGGGTGTGTCAGAGAGAATGTGAGCAGCACACTGGAAATGGTACAGACCTCGGATTTCGATTGTCCAGAAATTAAGACCAGATTCCTTTGTGACATTTAAGAAATGCACAAGCCAAACTTGGAGGGAAGGAATGGAAATGGAAAGGAAATCCCTGGGATTGTGCCACTCTTACCCCTGCTGGCAAACAGAGAAGCTCAGGCACAGAGGGGTCAGTTCATGAGCGTTCACTGGCAGGAGCATTTACACATCCTTGAGCAGAGCCAGCGCCCTCCTGCTCCAGCAGCACCGTGGGACCTCCCAGGGACCCGGACCAGACCAGGAGAGCCACCCACGGCGCTTCCCCTGTCCCTGCAGCTCGTGCTGCCACTGCCCGTCCCTGTCCCCTCGTACCTCCTGCAGGAGCTCCATTCCCGCCTGTCCCTGTCCCTCTCCCATCCCTGTCCCTATCCCTGTCCCTGTCCCATCCCTGTCCCTGTCCCTGTCCCAGCCCCACGTACCTTCTGCAGCAGCTCGATCTCCTGCTGTTTGGCGTTGAGGACAGCCAAGGCTTGCTCATGCTCCAGCTCCAGCTGTTGCCGCCGTTCCGCAGCCTCTCGCATGTGCTGTGCCAGGGAGAGGGGAGAGGGAGAGG
>VZTB01015794.1:123754-143219 GCA_013397245.1 Thryothorus ludovicianus
TTTGTGTCACACACAGGGAACATTTCCTCCCAGCAGGGACTGCAGCCAAACTGGAGTCATGCATAAGGCATGGAAACCTGAACAAATGCACTCTATCATGCACAAATGAAGGACAATCCAAACATTTCTAAATTCTCTGGGTCTCAGAGATGGGTGTGCTGTATAAAGAGGCAGAGATCTAACATATATATATATATAAAATAAAATAAACTCACTTCTGGACTCTTTTAAGAGTAAACTGACTTCAGAATAAACTCAAATACACAGGATCAGCCTGTGCATTTGAAATCACTGTACCTGCAATTCAAAAAGAAACATTCTTCTGCAATAAACCCCTTGCTCTCCCTTAAAACATTTCTATACAGAAGGTATTTAAAGGATCAGATACTCATAAAATAAGATTTGTTTTATGATTTAATTCACTTGGTCCTATGTTAATCAGGCCAGTAGAATCAAGTCTTTTTATATAGGATTTTGTGACTCATCAGTGAGAGTGACTACTTCATAAAAGGACACAGAAAACAAGAAAATACATTGAATTACTTTAGCCTGCCATGGAAACTTCTTCCTTTAATTCAGATTACCTGAAAATTTGATTTCTTAGCCCTGATCCCTTCATGAGTTTGAGATCTGTATTGAGGCATACCAGGATTATTACAGCTTGTATCATATCAGAAACTGCATCTCTGGCATTCAGAAAAAATCAACCAGGAAGAAACACCTGGGTAAAAATCCCAATATTATTTCCACATAATAAACTTTTCTGCAGTGTTTACAGCAGGTAAGGGAGCTATAACATTTCCAGTGAGCAGCATTTTCCTCTGGAGCTGCAGCTGGCAGGGTCCTGGCAGGGAAAGGCAAAGAGCTCAGGGCTGAGCCCTGGGCAGCTCCTGCTTCCTCTGACTCCCCTGAAGGAGGTGACAAAGGAGGTGACAAGTTCCTCTCCCCTCCCTCCCCAATTGAATTACTCTATTTTTAATTTTTTAATGTGAGAGCAAACGGCATTAAGCAATGTTGGACATGGATATCTCTGCTGGCCGTTTTCTAATGCAATGTTTTGGAAGCTGATTCAGCCTCTCTTTGCCTCCTGGCTGCAGTTTGTTAACTTGCAAATTTTGCCGTGGACCAAACAATCTAAATGGTTGCAGCCAGCCCTCGCATTCAGCTCTGCAGAAGGGCTCTTTGGAGTGCAGTGGACTAGAAAAAAAGAGAGGAAAAGGGAACAAATCATGTTTTCCACAAGAACTGATGCAATTATTGTCAACCTCGGGATTTTTTTTCTGTGCACAGGTTTTTCTTTTCCCTTCCTCTCAGTTCTTTATATGGAAGGGAACTATTAAACAATGGATTTGCAGAATCTATTAACTCCTGCATCCTCGGAGTTGTGTTGCCTTGCCCAGATCAGGCAGTGTGAATTGTTGGGGAGTAATGGGGTGGAAAAAGGCAGCACTGAGCTATCAGGACCAATGGTGCAATCCTGCTCCTGTCTGGGATTCTCAGCTCATTTCCTCGGGATTTAATGAAGTACAATACTTTGGACAAGTTACAAGAGGTTATTTTTGTTATTTTAGACTTCCCCACGGGCAAAACAATTCATACCAAGTGACCCCCACTGGAAAAAGTCTTTCCAAAACTCACAACTTGTCATATTCTGGATATTTCTGGGAGCAAGGGAGCAGGGTTCCCTTCTGCCCTGAGCTCCCCCTGGCTGGGGAGGGGCTCTCAGAACACTCAGCTCTTATCAGGCTGCTGATGGAATTCTGGAAAGAGGCAGATCAGAGACAGGTATTTTACACTGCAGGCATTTTACACATCTCAGGATGTTCCATTCAGGATCCCAACGTGCCTTTGGACAAAGCTCAGGAATACACCAATGACTGACAATTTCTCTTTCTCTTCTGGCAGATCAGCTTTTGAACAAGGTTTTGATATTGAATACTGGAAAGAACAGAACCAAACCCACCAAACTCCTCCTGATAATTACTATTGTTGCTTCCAGAAACACTGATATATTTAATATTTCTCCAGGATATCCTTGGCAAGACTTCCTCCTCTGAGGATCGTGTATTCCATGGAATGCTGTGACACACACATTTATATAACCCAGATGGCACCATAAAGCTTGATGAGACTATCATTTCCTTTTTCTTTTTTAGACAACATTTGCTCTTAAATGTGGCTTTAATGCTGTCTCCAAGCAGGCTGCTTAAGAACATATGGGGTATACATGAACTTGAATTACTCACAGAGCGTATCCAAACATCCCTGTTCCCAGTGGCAAAAACAGCTGACCTAAATAGAGAGCATCAGAAAGAGCTCTCATTTCATGACAGGAACATTTTGATCTCTGATGCTTCTCTCCTCAATTCATCAAACAATTTATTTTGCATCCTGTATCTCCTCACTCACTACCTGTGCCCTCCTTTGAGTCAGGGTTCTGTGAAGAGCCCTCGGCTTCCTCAACATTCCCACAGGGTGGAAACCATCCTGAAATCCATCCCATGAGCCAGCAGCTCCTGAATCCATCCCTGGAACCAGCAGCTCCTGAATCCATCCCTGGAACCAGCAGCTCCTGAATCCATCCCTGGAACCAGCAGCTCCTGAATCCATCCCAGGAGCCAGCAGCTCCTGAATCCATCCCAGGAGCCAGCAGCTCCTGAATCCATCCCTGGAACCAGCAGCTCCTGAATCCATCCCTGAAACCAGCAGCTCCTGAATCCACCCCATGAGCCAGCAGCTCCTGAATCCATCCCTGGAGCCAGCAGCTCCTGAATCCATCCCTGGAGCCAGCAGCTCCTGAATCCATCCCTGGAACCAGCAGCTCCTGAATCCATCCCTGGAGCCAGCACCTCCTGAATTCATCCCTGGAACCAGCAGCTCCTGTTCTTGGTGGGAAGCTCCATCAGCCTGACCAGCCACCCCAGCCAGAGCTCAGTGGGAACTGAGAGCAGCATTTGAACATTCAGAGTGTGCCTGCACAGGAGAGCAGAGCACGGGGCTCTCCCAGGGCTGTTTCTGAACTGTGCCAGTGTGGGGGGCTGGCAGGGCTCTAGTGCCTGGGACAAAGGGCTGGGGTGGCTGGTCACAACAGAATCCACAAACTCCTCCAGCCCCACTGGCTTGGATGAAGGTGGCCTGTTTTTCAGGCCAGCTCTCAAGGGTGAAAAAGAATAAATTAATCTAGGCAGGCTTTCCCCTTCAGGGCTGAGCCCTAACTCTGTCAGAATTCTGCTCCAACCTCCACATCCAAAGCTGTAGAGTTTCACACATTCTGGACAATAAAATGCAATCTAAACTGCACAATCCGTCCCCAGCCTCTGTGTGGGGGATAGAAAACCTCAGAAAATCTCTTATGCCAGGAGGAAAACGAAAAGTTTGTTAACATTCAGGGTACACAACTAGAATTACATATTGTTAAATCTGTTAAAAGTGAGACAGAGCTCTTATAACAAGGTTTTGGTTGTATTGAGGCTCTCGTATGAGATCAACAGTCGGAATTTTTGCTCTGTGCCTTCCCCAGTATTTAATAGATGTGAAGAAACAAGCACCCAGAGTATGAGAAATTCTGACACTACTGTGCTAAGAGGGAATTTTATTTCTACCTTAGAGGTTGATGTCACAATTGCTGACCTCTGTATTTTAAATTGGTTTTAGTACACTTTCCCAGCGTCCCTCAAGACAAACATTCCCTATAATGAAGCACTGCCAGCCGTGTGAGCTGTGCACTTGCTGGCAGGCAGAGGACTCTCAATTTTAGTGTCACCAAAGCACTGAGCCTTCACTGCATTACTGATGCACGTTACTGTGCGTCAGCTGGGATAGAAAATTGCCCAAGTGAGACTTTATCTTTATGTGCCTCGTGAGGTAAAGAGCAAAGGTAATGTGTAAACAACAATAAAAGGAAGAGAAACACGTTAGGAAAGGGAGAAATCTGCAGACAGATGGACGAATAAAATTAAGTGATGCTATGATACACATGGCTGCCTCCTATCACAAAGTATTAAAACTCTGCCTTTTATACAAACCCAGCTCCAGCTCCTCAGCAACAGGAGACACCAGGGGCTGCACGAAGCCCAAACCAAACCTGCCATGCAAAGAAATGCACGTGAGGGGCAGCTGCACCTCCCTGCGCCCAGCAGCGAGCCCTGCACGTTCACCTGAGCCCCGCATTTGTTCCGCAGACAATTTGCTGCCGTTCATCTCCAGGGATGCTTTCCCACAGGAAGGGCAGGGCCAGCGCCTGCCAGGTGCCCTGCACCAGCCTGCGGAACGGGGGCTGCACGGGGGCTGCACTGGGGCTGCGTAGAGCTGCAGGGGGGGCTGCAGGAGAGCTGCAGGGGGCTGCAGGGAGCTGCAGGGGAGCTACAGGGGTGCTGCAGGTCTGCTGCAAGGGAGCTGTAGGGAGATGCAGGGGAGCTGCAGGGGTGCGGCAGGGGAGCTGCACAGGACTGCAGGGAGCTGCAGGGGGCTTCAGGGGAGCTGCACAGGACTGTAGGGAGCTGCAGGGGGCTGCAGGGGAGATGCAGGGGAGCTGTAGGGAGCTGCAGGGCGCTGTAGAGGAGCTGCACAGGCATGCAGGGGAGCTGCACAGGACTGCAGGGAGCTGCAGGGGAGCTGTAGGGAGCTGTAGGGAGCTGAAGGGAGCTGCAGGGGAGCTGCAGAGGAGCTGCAGGGCAGCTGTGCTGTTACCTGGCCGTGCTGCAGAGCTCGGGGCCGTGCGCTCGCATGCTGCAGGCTCAGGCAGCTCTTCTCCTGCACAGCATCCTTCAGCTCCTTGTCCTGAAACAGAAACGAAGGCTGTCACTGCTTTATCTCCATTACAGCACATCCTATTAAGCGCTTAAGGAAGCCGTGGTTTTGCATTATTTGGCATTAACAAACTATTAGGAGCAATATGAGGTGCAGAAGCGCCAGATTAATTCGCAGTTCCAGGCAGCTCTGCCCTAAACCCCCGTGTTTTCAGGAGATGATCTGATTAAAGATGGGCAAGCAAAGAGGGATGGCCTGGCTGCACAGGCCTGCTGCCCACAGAAATATCTCAACAATATCAATAACAAAATCTCCCTGGGGAGGAAACAAAAACCCAGGGCTGGGAGGAGAGAGACTCAGCTCCCTGAAAACAAAGCAATTCAGGTGTCCAGAAGGCATTCTGAGGGCAAAAGCCAACAGCTGGAGTGTAAACTCATGAACACACTTTCATATTCACACGTTTCACCTCACTTCTAATGCATATCTATTCATCACCTGAGCAAAAAGCCCCACTCCTGTACAAACACTCTGGTGTGGGTGGAGCAGCTCTGTCCTGCAGGGCAGAAATGCAGGAAGTCAAAAGTCTGTGCTTAAAGATCAAGGTATTGACCACAGCCTCAGGAAGATATTTCTATGTATTTAGACAGGGATGCAAGCTGGAAAAAAGAACAGTAAATAAAACTGAAATATACAGTCAAAGGTCAGTCTAGCAGGGTGGAAATGCTTTATCAGGACACTTAAATCAAAACAGACTGGGCTCAGGGAAAACCAGCAGCATCCTCTGACACGTCTGACTGTTCTGGTTTTGCACAAGTTCCAAAAGGTAATTGCTGGAGATTATCTCTTAAATTCAATTCCTTATGAAAGTTGCCATCAGTCATGCTGGGCCATCTGTAACCTTTCCATCCTGCAGAGTGCATCACACACTGAAAACATTGCTTACTTTGGCCAAAAACTACATTAACGTGGACAACACTTGGCCTGGTTTTGAGTGATTAGAAATAATTCATGATTTTGCACCACTAAATCCACACAATCAGCAGATTTCTCCACTAATTCTGCTGAGGCCTAAAGAAAAACTGTTTGAGTAATGCTTTATCACAGTTTGTCTTTAAAATTATCAGTATGACAAAAAAAATAAGTGAACAATTTTTGATTTACCAATACAAACCTTAAAAAGAGGATTTCAAGATTTTGATATTAAATGTTTTTTATACTATTTGAAACAAAAAACTTGCTATTTTAAGCATAACTTAAAGCAATTTCAAAACTTTCTGCATGCAAGATATGAATGTTTTGAAGAGAAATCTGACCTTTCTGAGGAACAAAAGCTTTTACTCTGTTTGTCTGAGTGGTTTGGCAGATTCCTGCCCAATGCCTCCCTGGCTGATACCCCAGCAGGGGTGACACTCAAACCTGAGAGAAATTGGATTCAGAATCTACAGAGCCAGCTGCAAGGGGAACATCACCATGTGCAAAACCTCTTTCCACAGGACACCAACACGAAGTGCCAGTCTGTGAAACCTGCACCCCAAGAAGGCCATTCTGAGTAAAACTTATTTATTTGAAATCTCAACTCATCCCACAGGAGCTCCTGCACATCTGCCCACACCTGGAATTCCAGTCCTCCAGTGAACCTGAGCAGAAACAGAGCACAGGGCAAACTTCAGGGGAAGACACCGAGGCACAGCACCAGAGCATCTGCCCCGCTGGGGAAGCTCCTGTGCTGCTGCCCCCGGCCCCTGGCAGAGAGGTTAAATAAACTGAGAGAGCATTTCCCATCTTCTGTCCTGCCCTCGGCATTGGAACGGGACAGCACTTCCCACTGAGCTCTCACCTGGCAGCTGCAAACACAAGGGAACAGGGGGAGAGGGCAGCAAACACACAGGACACCAAAGACACCCACGGGACACCAAACACACCCACGGGGCACCAAACACACCCACGGGGCACCAAACACACCCACGGGGCACCAAACACACCCACGGGGCACCAAACACACCCACGGGGCACCAAACACACCCACGGGGCACCAAACACACCCACGGGGCACCAAACACACCCACGGGGCACCAAACACACCCACGGGGCACCAAACACACCCACGGGGCACCAAACACACCCACGGGGCACCAAACACACCCACGGGGCACCAAACACACCCACGGGGCACCAAACACACCCACGGGGCACCAAACACACCCACGGGGCACCAAACACACCCACGGGGCACCAAACACACCCACGGGGCACCAAACACACCCACGGGACAGCCACCGGTGGAGCTGGCATCAGCCTGGGGGTGCTGGCACCATCCTGGGGGTGCTGACACCAATCTGGGGGTGCTGGAACCATCCTGGGGGTGCTGACACCGGTCTGGGGATGCTGGCACCGGCCTGGGGATGCTGACACCAGTCTGGGGATGCTGGCACCATCCTGGGGGTGCTGCTTGCCTCCAGCCCTCCTGTGAGTGCCAGGGATTCTCCACTCCTGCCTTCCCCACCCTTCCAAATTCCAACGGGCACATGCAAACAGGCACCACTCCATTATTGCCTGGACCTGAGAGGAAATTTTGTGGGGTTTCACACAATTCATTTTGGAACCTGGCATGACTGAGACTGTTAAACTTCCTGGCAATAAAGCAGCAGCAGTCCAAAAAACAAACCTGTGGAAAGCATTACCATGCACTCTTCCCTCATCCTTCCCAGTTTTTATTGAAATAGCTTTTGACTTCTCAATACAAATTTAATGAGAGTTTTGTCCCTTTTCTCCGTGATGCCCTCTCCCCGTTCTGCATTTATTCACTGCTTGTAACAATTCTGACAATTTAACTGTGCCTGAGAAGCAGCAGCTCACTGGAGTCAGCTGAGGTCTCCCATTTAACCTATGCAAATCAATCCCTGCAGCTGCTCACAGAGACAGCAGAGTGCAGATTAGAACTCAGCCAGTGAGTCCAAGGCAGGATAAAGGCAAATGCTGACCAGATTGAGCAGACTGGAGTGCAAGAGCAAAGGGAACCGTACTTCATGCTTCCAGATAAGCTTCTTGCCCCTCTCCAGAGGCTTGGCATTGGGTTCCAATGATGAGCTGCACAGTCTGGAACCCCCTTCCTCATGAATGCTCACCAAAAAACCAAAAACAAAAACAAAAAAACCAACAAAACCAAAAAAAACAAAAAAAAAACAAGGGCTTGAAGCAATGTAATTACTAGTCTTGCACGAATCCAAAATTTTACAGATAAATGAATGTGGAAAATTACCTATAAGAAAATATGCCATACAAACTGCCTGTAGAACAATTTCACTTTCCCCCAGAAAAATGAACCTGAGAGTCCTGTCCCAGATTAGCATCAACAAGCCACAGAACAAACAACCCCCAGAGTTTCTGTAATGGATGGAGGCAGCACTCGCCCAGAGCTGGTATTTATTGCCCCTGCAGAAGCGTTTTTAGCAGTAAAGCACAAGAAGCTCGAGCCATACTCACACCTCACACCTGTGCTGACACCTCAGTTATCCATGGCAGCACCACAGGCACCAAAAAGGATCTGCAGCATCTTGAGCCTGTCAGCCAGAATTCCGAGCAGCAGGGACATTTCCTGCTGCATGCAAGGAATGCTTCGGGCATTCTCAGCTCAGAGAGGAATCTGAGTTAACAAAACAACACTCGGGATGATCGTTCCAGAATCTGGAGAGCAAACCCAATCAGGAAATGGAGAGCCCTCCCAAATTTTCAC
Organism: Thryothorus ludovicianus; assembly: GCA_013397245.1. Lineage (NCBI taxonomy): Eukaryota > Metazoa > Chordata > Aves > Passeriformes > Certhiidae > Thryothorus > Thryothorus ludovicianus. Next base: position 132,237 of record VZTB01015794.1, read on the forward strand.
CAACAGGGTTGGGTTTTGGGGGAGAGCCCTGCACAGATTTAAAGGCTCACACAGCAGCACAGGCTCCACAGAACAGCAGGCAGTTAATAAAGAAGCAGCTATGAAAGATTAAATATGAGAGACATTAAAAATAAATTGTGTTACCTTATATATAAGTTGCATCTTTTAAAGTGCAGAAATGAAGGCATAAATGTGAGCTCGCAACAGAGCAAAAGTAAAAACTCTCCTGTGGATGTGAGGGCTGACTAAAATACTCCCAGCAGGAGGATGGCTTTGGTAGATTTAATACAATCTGACACCACTGTCTGGGTAACAAGGTTCTACATTGCCTGCAGAAAGGCATCTGTTGCCCTGTGTGCTAGTTTGCTCATCCATCAATTATTTTTGTTTTACAAAAAAATCTTGTACACTATTCATTTATTTGCAGCTCTTTTTCTTTGAGAATTATTGCTGCCAGTAACCTGGAAGGGCTGCACTGGAACATTCTGATTCTGATCCCCTGTGATAGTTCTCTGTTTGGATGATACACGAACAGAATTCATCCAGGAGCCAAGGGAAAACCTGTAGGCTGCAGGCATGTAAAAAGAAGAAAATTAAGAATCTTCTGATCTTTTCTCCTGCATTTTGGCCCTATAAATGACTCACTTCAAAGGTCAGGTTCATCACCTCCAGTTCATTTTTTATTTCCTCCAAGAGCTGGATTTGAAAGGCAAAGCTGACTCATCGTCAATGGTACAACTGAGGAACCTCCCCATGGCCAGGGTGCCGGGCTGGGAGGCAGAGCCTGTAACAAACTGCCTTGAAACCCCTTATGACTGACCTGTGCAAGCAGCAGAGACAGGGCAGGGACAATCCAGCCTGTCCTGCACAGCTCTGCCCACTGCCAGGGCAGGGGAGCCTGGGGCAGGCAGCGAGAAATGGCTTTTCAGGGAGAGCCCTGCCCTGCTCTGCCAGCTCAGGTCTGCCCTGCCCTGCCCATCCCTGCCCATCCCTGTCCTGTCCATCACTGCCCTGCTCTGCCCATCCCTGCCCTGTCCATCCCTGCTCTGTCCATCCCTGCCCATCCTGCTCTGTCCATCCCTGCTCTGTCCATCCCTGCCCATCCCATCCTATCCCTCCCTATCCCTGCCTTGCCCATCCCTGCCTTGCCCATCCCTGCCCATCCCATCCCTGTCCTGCTCTGCCCATCCCTGCCCTGTCCATCCCATCCCTGTCCATCCCATCCCTGTCCATCCCTGCCCATCCCATCCCTGTCCTGCTCTGCCCATCCCTGCCCTGTCCATCCCATCCCTGTCCATCCCATCCCTGTCCATTCCTGCTTTGCCCATCCCTGCCCTGCCATCTCTCCTGCCCTGTCCCACACTGCTGCCAGGACAGAGTGGCACCAAGCACGATGCTCAGTGTCCCCTCCCCATCCCCAGGAGTGGATCTGTGCAGCCCTGGCTGCCTCAGTCACCAAATTCTACAGTCAAAAAGCTGCACTTGTAACAAATCACATTTTATAAGTTCATGGAAAACTATCACATACAAGGAAAGATAAACAAGACAGTCTTACTTTTTTTAGGTGTTTTACTATTTCCATTTGATCCTTCCTCCCAATTGCCATGGTGAAGCACATGTTAGCAAGGAGCACAGGAAAGTAGTTGAGCATTTTCTGATGTTAGCACTTAAAAACCAATGAATTCCTACAGCAACTAACAGACATGAGTGTTTTCCACCACCACTCTTAAGGTAAAGGAGGAGCTACTCAGAAATGCTTGCATTTTAAATAAAATCACTTCAATTGGATTTCCTTCGTTTTAAAAATAGGAACTTTTCCGTGCAAATTATACTCTGTTCTAACAAAGGAAAACAAATGCAGCTTTACCCCTCTAATCAGTAGGCTGAATTTAGCATGAGAAACACTATATAAAAATAGCACTTCTTAAAAAGCACAGCTAAATAAGGGACTGCAGCAGTTTCTTGGCCTTGGAAATCACCAGCGGCCTGCACCATAGCAACTGGGAGCAGATGTTAGGGAGGAAACACAAACAATTCCCTCCTGCTGCTGTTTCCCCTTCAGTCAAGCCCTGGAGGTACAAGCCTTGCTTGTCTCACTCCCTCTCCTTTTGCCCTTTCCTCTGAGGCCGTGCCTCCATCACAGGTGAAACAGCAGTCACCTGAGCTTCCGGAAGGTTCCCCTGTTTTAGGATCACACGGAGCTGCCTCTGCTTTGCTGCTGCCCACACCACGGCCACGGCTCAGAGCTGTTCCCCACTGCCCCCACCTTGTTCTCTTCACCTTATTTCTCACTTCTCTCTCTTACTTTTCTGTTTCTTCACTTCTCCTCTTGATTTTCCCCACCTATGGCACACAGTATCAACATGACAAGACCCTCTCGGCTCTTTCAAAAATGAAAATGGGTAAAGAGATAACTTCAGATATATCCAGTGCAGAGATTTTATGACAGCATCCACACACGAGTAAATGACAGCAGCTTCACTTCTCTGCAGTGAAGCACCAAATATCCAAGTTCTCCTCAAGACATTCCTTCTGGACTTTACACCCACCATGGCTGAAGGAAGGGCAGTATTACAAAGTTAATTAATTGGATTTGTGGGCTGAAACAAAATCAACATTTCTTCAGGGCTTTTCTTTCCATTATTTTCACACTCACTTCTCAACACATTACAATAATCAGTGTCTCTGAAACGCAGAGGGTCTAATTCTTCTTTACCATGGCACAGCCCTGCTTCCTTCACAACAAATTATACCCAAAGGAAAGAAAAATTCTCCATTGCTAAGGGAGAAAGGAATGAACAATGCCCCTGCTCTTGTGGAAAGGCACAAAGACAACACAGTGGGGCTTAAACATTAACTCCTTTTGCAAGCTGGTGTGGAGCTGGCATGGTCTGAAGGGATATTCCCTAATGTCCCCTGCACAAATATTTTCTTTTCATCTTGCCATCATCCTACATCTCTTGTTTCACAGGTCCAGTTGGTAGGAAATTGGGTTTTTTACCTTGAGCCCAAAGGATCAGCTAAAGATCTAATTCAGTTCTGTAGGTCAACCCAAATATTACACCAAATATTTTCTATTAATTGAAATGCAGAGCGTGGTTTTAGTGGTCCCTGCACATGGAGGAATTTCCCCTCACACCTGCTGATAACTCATCAGAAACTTCTCACCCACATTTTCCACTCACTTCCATGTCCCTCGTGGCAGAACAAAGGAAAATCAACTAAAAACCACCAACAAAGCTGCTCTGGCCAGCAGCAGGGCTGGGCACATGGAGGAGTGCAACAGAAGCATCCCCTGATCCATTTCCTACAGAAAACCCAGGCTGGCACTCGCTGATCAGCAGGCATGGAGGAGCAGCAGTGGCAGCAGGGCATGGTCCCAAAGGTCCCCGAAGGGCCCCCTGGGTCTCTCTGTGCTCCCCTAACACTAGCACAGCAGCACTGGCAGCTGGGGATGTCCCCAGAGGTCCCCTGCATGTCCCCTGCAGATCCCTTTAACCCCGGGTCCATCTCTGCCCCCTAGCACAGGCAGGGATGGATGAGCAGCAGTGGCAGCAGGACATGTCCCCAAAGGTCCCCGAAGGTCCCTGGAATCCCAGGTCTGTCTGTGTTTCCCAAACACAGAGTGGGCAGCACTGGGAGCTGGGGATGTCCCCAAAGGTCCCCCTGAGTCTCTGTGTTCCCCCAAAACAGGGAGAGCAGCACTGGGAGCTGGGGATGTCCCCAAAGGTGCCCTGACCCCTCTGTGCTGCCCAAACTCGGGATGAGCAGCTCTGGGAGCTGGGGATGTCCCCAAAGGTCCCCAAAGGTGCCCTGCAGATCTCCCTGACCCCGGGTCCATCCCGGCCGGGCTCCCACGGCCCGGGCAGCCCCCCCAGCTCCCATCAGGGTCCCCCATGGCTGTCCCTGTCCCTCACGGTCCCTCGCCGTCCCTCCTCGCCTTGCTGATCGTTTCCATGCAATTAGGCAGATCGGCTCTCCAAGCGCTCCTCGAGAAGCTTTTCCTTTTTGTCATGCACAAAGAGCAGAGAACAGCAAACAAGATCAGCTGTTGTCATGGAAACGTCATGCCCCAGCAGGTGAAAGATTCAGTCTTGTGGCACTAAAAAAGGATGAAATGTTCTGAACCTAAGCATAACACCGACCGCAGCTCAAAAAGCTTCGTGTTTTTTTCAAAGATTGGCAGATTTTTTTAGCAAGAAATGTAGAGATGCAAATGTTAAAAACCCTCGTGTGAACTCTGGTGACATCAGTGATTATTCAGCTGTCTCAGAGTAATTTTATTAGGCAGAACTTATATTAATATATTGCATAATTTTGTAAATCTCTATGAAAAGTTTAGCTCAATTTTTAGAAGTTATAAGTGACTTGAAAACAGAAGATAATTTTTCATTTCAAGACAGATACAAGAAAAATATGCTGAATAATTTTAAGGATTAGGTGCCAGAAGCATCATTCAAAAACAGCTTTTCATGCTCCAAAAAGTCTGCTTTCAGAACAGATGAAATTACAGCCTTCAAGTAAGGCTGCACAATCCATTTTTCATCTTCTGCTAAGCTAAGGTGGTACACCAAAACACTAAACAAATTTATGATAAAGCAAAGTATTTTGGGCCAGTGCTTTCCCAGCAGGTTTTTTTAAGGAAAGCTGTACAGGACCCTACATTGGTCCTTCTATGGTTCAACCAAAGCTTCCTTAACTAAAATTATCTGTAAGGGCCCACCTCAAAGCACTTCATTCAAACTGGGGATTAATTTTGGGTTCTTCTGCTGGTTACAAACATCCCTGGAAAGCTGGACAAGAAACCAGCAAAGAACTCTTTGGAAAAGTGGTCTAAAATCCCAGAGACACAGAATATCCTGAGCTGGAAGGGACCACTGTTTACACCATTTATGAACCCAACCTACCACAAAACCAAGCCAACAGGAAAGGGCAGTTCCATCTGTTCTCTTTACATGCACGTAAGAAAACCTTCCAGTTGCTAAAAAGAAAAGTTCCTCACCACGTTGATGTGATTTCTTTATTCAAAAGGAAGAACCCAGGACAGAAGGCAACTCCAGCCCACCAGCCCCAGCTTTGCTCTTCCACACAACCCTCAGGAATTCCAGTCTGTCCCAGCACAGCTCAGGTGTGGCAGCAGGAATTTCCATTCCAGTCTGAGCACAGCCCTCGGTGCTGTCCTGCTCCCAGTTCCTCCCAGGGAAGGGAGCTGGGGAGGCAGCAATGTGCACTTGATGCCTTAGGGTTTGCTTTTACATTTTTCAGATTCTGGGCTGTTTTAGTGGGTAGTTCTGGGTTTCACATTCAGTGCTACTGAGTTCTCCTCACAGAGCAGGGACACAAAACAATTCCTGCTCCAGCTCAGCACCAAGGACAACTTTCAGCCCAAGAACAAAACCAAGGGTGAAGGGAGAAGGAAAAATCAGGAGGATGGAGCTGCATAACCTGGAGCTGGAATTGGTCATTTAACCCAAATATGCTGATGGACCAGAATTTAGCAAAGTGTGAGTCCTCGTGGCTCTTTGTCCATTCTGTGCCCATTTTGGGCTCATTTGGGTGTGNGCCAGGCTGCACCCACTGCACGAGAGCCCCACCAGAGAACCAAGCCCAGCTCCGAGGGCAGCACAACACCCGCTGCAGTCCCAGTGGAAAACCAACAACAGCTCTGCTGTGAAACACGTCACAGGCAGAAGGCCAACACCTGTCTGCAGCTGCAAGGTGCAGCTCAGGTTTGTGCCTCTCCCCCCTCGAGTGCAGGGAGTGAGTCCAGAGCCCAGCTCGGATCCCTCCTTTACCAGAACAGCAGAGAGAGGGTTTGGATTCTCTCCCAAATCTGCGTATCCCTCATTAGCCATCCTTTCCCTCCATTAGTGGTTTGCTGTTGTTCTGTTTTCTAAGCTCCCAGCAAATTAACACTAAATTGAATTCTATAGAAAAGTTCTTACAGGCTTTCTCCCCCATGCCTGATTTAATCGCATTTTCTTCTCCTTCAATTCACGCTACATTTAATCAGGGAAATTATTTCTAAGATTGATTTCTGGTGATAATACTTATCACAGTTCAGAGGATTATTCTTCCTGTCTATTTTTAGCCAATTCTCAAAGAAAAGATTTGATCTGGAACAACGTGTGAAGGCCAAAAGTGATATTTAAACAAAAGATAATTTCTTTTCCCTTCTGCTTCTCCTTTACAGCACTACAGCGAGCCTGTGGCAGGAGACACAAAGTCCTCACACATTTCCTCCTTGCACAAATAATACCAGCAAATGGTGGAGAATGCACAGAAGAACTAGAAATAAATCAGTATTATTCATTTGAATTAGATGTATAATAAATTCTTTTTTTATGGACAAACCTACACACAAAGATATTCTTCTACAGTTTCCACGTCCTCTGAAATTCTTTTAAGAAAGGGAAATTTTTATTTATTGGCGTTATGCCATGAATATAACCTTCTGTTTAAAAAAAATATTCTCCATATAAAATCATTGTTTTTTAAAGCCCTCTGCTTCAAATAGTTAGAAGTATGATGGGAGATTATCTGCTTAATCCATTTCTTTCACTTGGGCATTTCAGATTTCATGCAGCTATGCAAAGTTAGTTCTGCTAAACAGACCTGGGAAGCTCCTCAGGAAGTGGAAAAGGAGTCAGGAGAGAAAATGCACAGCCCTGGGGTGGTTGAGAACAAGGGAAAGTGCAGTGAAATTGAATTCCAAGGGACAGACCCGAGTTCCATCTCCCAGCGCCGCTGGAGCGCTGCAGAACCCACGGCACCTTCCTCCCAGCTGGGGGATTTGTCACCCCCTGTCCCCACCCTCGGGGCCCTTTCCATCCTGCTCCAGCCGGGAATGATGGCACCTTCCTCCCAGCTGGGGGATTTGTCACCCCCTGTCCCCACCCTCGGGGCTCTCCCCGTCCCGCTCCAGCCGGGAATGAGGAGCCCCCGGCGCTGCAGCCCTCGGGGGATGCTGGATGTGCCCGGGGGAAATGGAGCTCGCTGCCAGCTCCGTGCTCCTGCCTGACCCTCAGGACCCGTCTGAGCCTTTCCTTGGCTGTTTTCAGCACAGCTCAGCGCCATTCGGTCCCGCTGCTGCCCTGAAGGGGCTCTAAGCGCGTAATTAACCAAATGAGTTCATTTCACTTTGCTCGTTCCTCACAATGGCTGGGTTGGTGCTGTCCCCCCAGCTCGGTCCCTCCTGGAGGAAATTCAGAGCAGCTTCCCCTGGGGCTCCCACATCACCTCAGGGAGGCGATCTGCCTGTAGGGATGGGACACCGAGTGCTCTGGAACCCCCAGATCCGCCATGGAAATCCCCGTCCTGCTCCCAGACAGGCTGGAAAGAAATCCAAGTTTTGAACCTCTCCTCTCTGCCAGATTGTCAAATGGCATCATTTCTTCTTATGTGCAAAATGTGTGTTGGAAGTTGCTCAAATGCCAAAACTTGTCTAATCCTGCTATAATGTAGTAGAGAATAATTTCTAAATTTAGGAAGTAATTGCTTTGCTGTCCAGTGAAATGTACACTAAAAAAATAATTTCCTCTAGGCAAGTCCTCATTATAAACACCAATTCAGACTCCAGTGAACACAAGCACTAAACCTTTGGAAAAATGAAGCTGTGCAATTCCATTGTTGCTGTTTTCTGTTTCCTTGCTGTTTCACAACACAATCCAAACAACAGCCAGTGCTCAGATGTCATCCAACACATACTCACAAAGTGCTTGGCAAAGAAACCCACTCTGTTCTCTGGGGTAATATTTCTTCTTGTGGAGGATTCTGACGCTCCCAGTCGTGGTTTTATTAGAATTCTGAACAAAACCCTGACATTTCGAACTCCTTTGTGCAAATGAAAGGGAGGAAAGGCTCTGGTTTCACACACAGCCTGCCTGGCACTGCTGCCCTCCAGCAATTCCTTGCCAGCCTGGATCCTGGGAGCACGAAGACTTTGATTTCAGGAATTTCAGAGCGCTGAATTCTCAGCTTCTAAAACCTGAGAGAGGCTGGAGTGAACAACCAAGCAAACAAGCTGGCAACAGAGCACTTGGCTGCCAGCCGAAATTACTTTTTTGACAGCCCCACGAGGTGGGTACCAGCCCCACTGCCAGATCCCCACGGGGATAACTGGTGTCATTCCTGCTCTGGAGCAAGAGCCAGCCACGGTCTGCAGCCCCTCACCACCACCAGGTCTGATACCACCTGTGTTTGATATTCTGTGAATTACTACAGAATAAAAAATTCAGCGCTAGACACATTCCACATTTAAATGATTTCACAGCTCTTCAAACTTGGCACCAATCCTGCCGGGGGAGAAAAGGGCAAACTGAAAAACCCAGAGACCAAACTTGCCATAAATTTTTGTAAGTGTTCAAAGAGAACCAAGGGGCAGCCAGGGTGGAGCTGCACAGAGGGGTCAGTGAATGGGAACCACTGAAGAGAGCCCAGGGGCAGTCCCAGCGAGCGGTGACAAGCACTGCAGCGCCCAAAGTGCTTCATCCCCTTGGAATCCTGCCTGGCTGAGTCCTGTTCCCAGTGCTGGGCTCCCAGCTCCTGGCTCCTAGAAACCCCCTCAGCACATTCCATCCCCTCGCTGGCACAGCCCTGCTCCAGACCCGGGCCACTTTTGGAAAGCCAAATTCTTCCTGCGGCTTGTGGAGTGTTGCTGCATGCCCAGGGAACACCTGGGACAGGCTCCAGCTGCAGGTCAGGAATTCACTGCTCTCCACAGGGCTGATCACCTGCTGTGGCAGCAGAACATCACCCCAGATCACAGCAGCCACATTTGTGCTTTTAGGGTGAGCTCCTGCCCGTGGGATCAGACGGTGCCGTGGGCCACTGCCCGTGTCACTGCCCACAGAAAATCTGATCCAAGCTGGGGCCAACAGTGCCACACAAAGTATCAAGGGCATGAGAAGCATCTATCAAAAATCTCTCTTTGATGTCTCCTGTTTATCATGAAACCACAATCATCTAAATAAGATTGCTACAGAACTACGAAATATCACAAATCATGGCTTTGTAGAACTCTACCTTTTTTTTTTGTTTGTTTGTTTTTGTTTTTTAACTGAGTTAATTTCAGGTCATGGCCAATGGCAATCTGAGCATTACCAAGCAATCCACAGAGCACGAGAAAGACCCACAGTGCACAGTAAGTGAGTGTTAGGGAGCTCTCAGGTGTCACAGGTAAATACAAAATGTGATTACAGCTCTGCTTAGGGTGGGAGTGTCTGGGTCAGCACCCCAGGAATGCATGCAGCCGATTCCATCTCATTTGCCAAACAATTCCCTTCTTGCACAGGTGCTGGCAGAGAACAGAGAGCAGAACTCACTCAGCACACTGCAGACTTCTGGCCACTAACCTGGCAGATACCCCCGCATCTCCTCCTCTGAATCGTTCCCTTTTTCTCAGTTTGAAAGGCAGATGATTCCTGTAGGGCTAAAGTGAGGGCCTTGCCTTAGTCCTCAGAGTTTCCAAATTCACCAGCACTGCCTCCTGACAGAGGGGCAGGGTGTGCCAAGAGCCCAAGGAAATTCAGCAGCTGCAAAACCACGAACCTCCAAACTCCAAACTCCTGCCATGCTGGGGTGGATAAGGGGCTATTTGCAGATATTAATATTCTGTGGGAAATTAAGTTATTAGAACTGTACTAGACCATTTTAGCTTGGGCTCTGCTAGGGCCTTCTGGAGCGTGGGGATTTTGGTTTGGTTGGTTTTTTGTTTTTGTTTTTTTTTTTTTTTTTTTGCATTTTGAGCCTCTGAGTTTCTTTTAACTATAGTAGAAAGTTTTTATATTAGGATCTACCTAAGGGCCATTTGAGCGTCATTCATCTGGATTAACCCCAGTCCCCTACAAATAGTAAATCCTGAAAAGTTAAGATCTTTAATTGGGTCATTACTACGTGCCTAAAACTTCCTACCAGATTAACCCAATCACTTCTTCTCTCCCTCAGTTTTGGGGGACGACTCTAATCTCGTCTGACTGAAATTCATCCTAAAACAGAGAAAAAGGGAGGGGGGAGAATAACAGAGTAACAAACATTGCTTTGCTCAGGATAAATAATCACAGAAGCAGGAGGATCCAGAAGCTCCTACCCCACACAAAGAGTCTGAGGAACACAAATGAGAGGTTGCATTTAAAATCCTGTCCAAACTCCCAAATTCAGTGCGCTACAGAATCTCTTACATTCTCAAAAACGTGAGCAGAGAGCCCAGGGCTGGTACTCTGGTGCAGCACAGCTCTGGCCATTTCCAAAGCTGTGAGGAAAGGTAAGTTAATGTGACCTGAATTTCACTGGTTTCCAATCAGCAGCTCCTCACAAGAGCAGACAGGAGCGCAGGGGCAGCTTCCCACTGCCCTGGAAAAGCTGCAGAGCAGCCCCTCAGCCCCAGTGACAGGCACAGCTTCTCTGTGCAACTGGGTGAGCCAAGAGAACAGCCTTCTAAAAATAATTTGTTTAGTTCAGCAGCAGCTTTTGTCGTTATTCCTCTTTTTGCAGCTTTGCAGTCTGTGAGGAAGGCTAATTTCTCTGCGCAGATCCCTGCGTGTGCTCCAACAGCTCCACCCCAGCTCTGATTTTTCAGCCTGCTTAGGAACCAGAAGAGGCATTTGCAGGGTGGGAGACATTAATGGCACTTGAATCAAACCTACTTGAGACACTTCTATTGGCCTATTCTAAAGAAAATATTCAAACCAGGAATTGTGGGGGAAGAAAATGGGAAAGAAAAATATTAAAGCTGTTGTTCAGTGGCAGAAATAACCATCCTGCTTTCATCCTTGATGTCTGCAGCTGGAAAGAGCCTGAGCACTCTGTTCCCAGGCACCCCTCGGGCTGCAACCTGTGGGAATTCCTGGGAATTCCTCCTGGCTGTGCCCCAGCACCCCCCAGGGCTGAGCCCCTGCCCCGGGCCAGGCTCTGCTGCCCTGCAGGACCTGCAGCAAAACCTGCATCAGAACCTATGTCAGAACCTGCAGCAGAACCTGCCCTGCA
>VZTB01015794.1:147535-174817 GCA_013397245.1 Thryothorus ludovicianus
CAGCTGAGCAGGGAAATAGAGGAAAACTTTGACATCACAGCTGGGGTAAAATTAGCTAATGAACTGAGCCCTTGGATTGGTAAAACTTTGAAATTGGAAAGATCTTGATTACCTTTAAAAACCAAATCAATCCATGCTTTCTACTAGAAGCCAACTGATAGAATAGTAACAGCCTAAGTGCTGAAATAGAAAATGCCATGCCAGAAATAAGGGTATGAAAACTGTTCTCTTGAGCTTTCAAAAGCAGATTTTGATGGTCTCAGAGGCTCCAGCCTTTCAAAAATATGAATAAGTTTCTCACATGGGGTATTTAACTGGGGTGAAATGCTCCAAACAGTGTCCCTGCAAATTATCATTGGTTGTCAAAACATCCTGGTGAGAACTCCTAGAGGTGCTTTGAAGACCACACCATCACACTGGATATTCTACCACTTGTCCCTGCTAAGATCCTGAATCATCCTGATGTTTAAATCACATCTGGCACAACATCTCCAGTACATCCAAACGTTCTTTCCTGGCTGCTTTCCTTCCTTCCCCTCCCAAGAGGGCTGGGGAGATAATTGCTAAACTCTCCAGCACTTAAACAAGTCAGCAGATGTTTCATGAGAAAAGCAGAATGAAAAGAAGAATATTCAGAAGATGTGTTTCACAGCATTGCACCTTTCCTCTGCCACCTTTGGCCCAGCTGCTGATCCCCTCCCTGTCCCTCCTGGCCCATTCCGAGTCACAGCAGCCAAGCTCAAACTGCAGCTCCTGCTCCTCAAACTCCTCTTTCCCACCCCAGAGAGCCCTCAATGGAGCCAGCAGTGCTAAAATGTGCTCTGCCCATCCCAGCTCCCGGGTGGGTGAGCTGCTCCCTGCACTTCCTCCTCCTCCTCCTCCTCCACAGCATGCCCAGGTTCCACAGCTGCTCTATTGCCACAGCAGAATTTCTTAATTTTTTTTTTCTTTTTATCCTATCACAACAGGAAACTGGATGTTTTCAAACCTCAGCTTTTTCTGGATATTAACCTCAATTTTTGAACTCTTAACTATTTAAACACAATTTACACTCTCTCACATGAAGTTTACTCCGTGCTGGATTCCTTTCAGCATCAGACAGTGTTGGGCTTAACTCTTCACTTTGTGCATTCAGAAGAGAACTTTCCTCCTGTGCAATCATTTCTCCATTCCCACCCTGGATTCCTGCCCAGGGTGAGCTGTTGGGAGCAGGCATCAGCAGAGCCCACCCCCAGCTCAAGTGGGAAGCCAGGCTGCAGCCCTCGAAATGCCAAGGCACAAAAAAAGCATGCCTGTCCCAATTTCTTCATGTTATTTTGGCATACTTTAGGAAAAAACCCAACAACACATAACTCATTAATTATAACCTTTCAAAAGTGTTTTCCTTTCCCCCAAACTGCTAAAATTTAGCAGAGCTGCAGCCCAAGTTCTAATAGAACTATTTTTAGCTTCTGTCATGCAGAGAACATCATGAAGTAGGTCTCATCCTTCTATTAATGCAAATGTATTTAAGCAGTCAGTGCAGGGAACTTTAAAATATGCTAATCACTGCTCCTTTGGACTCCAGCCTCTGATGTCTGTGCTGATGTGGGCACACCACAGACAGGCCAGGTGAAGGGAGCACCACCTTTCAAAGTGCCAGCAGGTATTCACAACTCCAGCAAGTGACAGCCATATGCAGATTTTATTGCCACGTTTATATATTTCAAGTGCCTCTGTTTAATACTGCTATAACAATCAAATAATGGTCCTATTTTCTGGTGTCTGAGCTGAATTGCCACAGTGTCCTAAAAATGGAAATGCTTTTGGTGATTATATGCACTGGTTTTCTTTTGGAAGGGGTTCAGTGCTGATGGAAGGGACCAGACTGGAGCTCCCTGATAATGCACAAGGAAAAGGAGGCCCTGGTGGGGCAGCAGCTCAGCTCCCCCAGTGCCTCTGAGAAAAGCTCAACCCAACACCACACACATCTCTGCTCACATCCCTGCCCCTGGGTCTCGTTCCCAGCAGCAGGGGAGGCAGTCAGAGCAGGCAGTGCCCTGGCAGGGCTGGGCACACCCTCCTGGCCAGCACACACCCAGGCTGCGCTGAAATCCCGGGATTTTATCCAACACACCCTGAGCTGAAGTTACTGGGGCTCACTGAATTGTTTCTCATCTCCAGGAACGAGATATTCTCAGCAGTGTAAGAGCAGTGAGAAGGACAGAACACCCAGACAGATGTGCATGGCTCTCCATTTCTATCCATGCTGAAAAGTCTTATTTTTAATTGGCAGCGTGATCAAAATAGCAGAAAATATAATTTCGGGCTTCACTCCTCTACCACAGAGTGTACAGCAGTGTCAGATCTGAGAGATTTCAAAGTCTACATCTCACCTGCAAAACTAAACTGGAAATCTGAGGCATGAAGATCACTTTTTAATGGCACACAAATAGGTCAGAAATTAGAGGAGAATGTGCTAGCGCAGATATAAACAAATAAGAGCACAGGATTTTAAAATAACTGCAGTAAGTGAGCCAGAGTAGTGCAGACAGAGCCACGTGTGGCACGAAAGCAGAGCCTGGTGGGCAGAACCTGGGCGGGTTTCACTGAGCAGGGAATCCTGCCTGCCCTCAGGAACAGCTCAGCCAGAGATCAGGGCTCATCCCCATCCCAGCAGAAATCCAGCTACACGCCTGTTTTCTTATCTCAGAAACATTCCATCAGTGATATTATCCTGGGATTTTTGCAGAAGATCAAACCCCATTAAAATGCATCTCCCAGTTATCTGTGCAAATATTGGTTAGGCCTAGGCTCTCATTTTATCTTCTGTTAACTGAAATGTTACAGCAGAGCGTTTGAAGTGTTTGCACTCATCTTCTCTCCAGGGGAGGGTGCCTGTGCCACTTTGATTCTGGAGTTTTACCTGGTAGAGATGATCTGCAAATCCTCATGGCAGCTACACAAAACCTGTCATCTGCTGCTAAAGAGGGAACTGGGGAGTTTCAAAATATCTTCATGAGTGGTCTTAATGTGTTTCTGCTCCTGGGTTTGGTGTAATCAGTGTTCGAAACTAAAATCTAAATTACCATGCATCCTGTAAAAAGGAGCCAAGCAGACCCCTAAATAATTTGTAAAATAAGTCTCAAGCCAAAATAGAACCCTGTCACATACTACACCTCTGAATTCAGCAGCAGCACTGGGACTAAAGGTTTTTGTGTGGGGTTTAAGATTTACATCTCTCAGTATCATCTGAATGCTTTGCCTCCAGCCACTGCACTGGACAAAAAGCCTTGCAAGATTCCACAGTTTGATTCATTAGGACAAAAGTTAATTAAATCATGTCCTCTCCTCAGGCATACTATTTTGTCTTAAAGATGATTAAACAAGAGACAAATGTAATCAGAGCAGGAAAAAGCAGAAGCCCAAACGTTAATGCTACGGCATGTTTCAGAAAAATGAAGCTATAAATCACCTGGCCTTTGTTTCTGCAGTGATAACGCTGAGATCCCTCAGCTCTGCTGGGTGAGGCACTGCGAGGGGAGCTGGGGCAGTAGGCATTGCATTTAGGAGAGGAATAACATTTCAGCTTGGCTTATGCAGATGGTGCCTTTCAGAGAGCAATCGGCACAACACCGGGTGGGGAGGGTCACGAAAATACAGACTGCACCACCAACACACAGCCAATATGTGAAAAATACATAAACTGTCTCTTAATAGAGCCCCAATTCACATTCCACACGCAGAAAATATTTGAGTGAAGGGAGCAGAGCCCCTGAAGGTGTCCCTGGCTGCCTGTTGGGCAGAGGTACCCAAATGACAGAGAACAAAACACAAGAAGGAAAACCATGAGCTGAAAGCACTGCCTGGGCATCAGAAAATCTGCATTCAATTCCTGAGTCTGGCTCTGGCTTTCTTTAGCTATTAATTAGCTCATTTGGTCTGTTCCTGATCAAGGAATGAGATATCAACGTGCTCCTCTGGCCAGGTTCTCTCTGTCACCTCAGCTATCCTGGAATTGCTTTGGGATGTCCCACAAAGCTGCAGCCAAAAACGCCAAGGCACAGCTGGCAGTGCCAGCACCTGCACAGCTGGAGCAGATCCCTGGGGATGCCCCACTGACCCCGAGGATGCCCCACCGGTCCTGGGGATGCCCCACTGGTCCCTGGGGATGCCCCACTGGTCCCCGGGGATGCCCCACTGGTCCCCGGGGATGGTCCACTGGTCCTCTGGGGATCCCCCTCTGGCCCCCTGGGGATGCCCCTCTGGTCCCTGGGGATGCCCCTCTGGTCCCTGGGGATGCCCCACTGGTCCCTGGTGGGTGTGACCCCCAAGCTGCAGCTCAGCCTGGTCACTGCTGCCCTGTCCTCACCCTGCCCCTGCTCAGCACAGCCAAAACCAGTGGGACATGGGGCTGAAAGTGTCTTTATGAAAAGGTCATGTTCGAGTCAACAGCCTNCCAAGCTGCAGCCCAGCCTGGTCGCTGCTGCCCTGTCCTCACCCTGCCCCTGCTCAGCACAGCCAAAACCAGTGGGACATGGGGCTAAAAGTGTCTTTATGAAAAGGTCATATTCGAGTCAACAGTCTTTTCAATGGTGGGAGTAAGAATATTGTGTTCTAGGGAAGAAAGAAGAAAGGTCAGCCTGCTTTCATGGCTACTAATTTAATCCAATCTTACACTGGACATGTCTCATTGTTGGGGCCTTTAAATACCCTTTCCTGCTTCCACTCATTCAGGAATGTAATGACCTGCTTGAAATACGGTTAGAAAAAAAAGCCTTTTCAAACCCCATTAAGATCTATTTTTGATGGAAGTTTCCTTCATAGCCTGCAGCTAAGAAAAGCTTTTACTATGCTGGCACTGTATCAATAAAGTCCAAACAGAATTCTGCATTTGCACAGGTAATAGCTGATCTAGAAAATACCACTGGAAATGGAAAGCTGTACAAGACACTGCAATGAGATAGAGATGATGGTGGGACAGTAAAGCTGAAAGGAACCCCAGCAGGCCAAGGGAACAGATCAGGATTGTCCCACAGCTAAAACTGGCTTTACTGACACACAGGCTTTTTGTCTCTCAGCAAAGCCACTGCTGAGACACAGTGCCAGGGGGGAAAAACTGCACCTCGTTTCTCTGACCTCCAGTGGAAATGGCTAAAAGTTGTTGTTACTGATACAGCTACAGAAATTCATTAAAAATTAAATAGGAGAGAACAGCAGGCTAAAATTTAGCCCCAATGCACTGTAAGTACAGTATGGAAGAAACATGATTTAATATTTTGTTGGGAAATTTTTGCCCTGGTATCAGAGTTTCTGGCTCTCTCACTATCCACACTTCAAACCCATGGAGACAGCAGTGTTTTGAGAGAGGCTGGTTTGGGGTTTGCCCTTTGTCCAGAAGGCTGCTGCTGCCCAGCAGAAATGAGTAAAATGATTGCTAATCCCTGGGATTTCCTGTGTCCCCTCAACCCCTGGCTCAAGGAGCAGTGAGAAGGGCTCTGGATGCTGCACACAATCTTTTCTCTCTTCCATTCTCAAACCCAAACCAAAGCTTCTTGGTTTGCAGCACTTTGTGCTTCCTGGAGGCACAAATTATTGGTGTGGAGGAAATCACCAGCGAAACCCCCGCTGGCTCCAGGGGTGCCCCAGGTCGGGTTTTTGGAAGGTGCTGCCTCTGGGTCTGCAAACAACACCCTCCCCTCAAAGGCCTCCTGCCAGGGAAATCTGGCACAACATTAAAAGATTGACTCCACTTTTCTTTACCAGAAATGTCTTTCAGCAAACCTTAGCATTCAGCTCACATCACTGCTGTGTAATTATTCTTTTCAGAAGCAGAGATGCAAAGAAGGCATTAACAGCCGTTCAAAGTATCACATTTATGCACTTTTCTCTTGTCATATTAAATATAATTACTTCTGATGCAATCAAACTCATGTCCTTCAAATGGATAAATCCAGCACCAAATTTAGAACCTCAAGCTTCAAATATCAGGCTCTTAAAGCAAAGCTTTAAGCCTTTACTTTCAGTTCAGTGAGGTACAAAGAAGAATAGTGAGAACATAAGGTTTAAAAATGGCATTTTAAAACGAATTTTCTTTAAATTATTCTGTTGGTTACTGGGTGCAAAGTGCTTTGAAGATCAGAGGTGATCTATGAACTACATCTCATAACTCAGCACCAGGAGATGGGCACCAGATAAGTGACCAAACCTGGTAAAAATCTCTCCTCTAAATTCAAAAAGGGCCTGAAAATCAGGACATTTCAAACACACAGAAATGCAACCAGAAAACACGAGCTGATATTGAGAGCCAGGTGTCAGGATGGAGGCACCAAGCTAGGCTGGGATGTGCTGGTTAGAGCCACAGGCTGGGCACAGGAGCCTGCACTTGTTATTCCTGCACCCAGAACTTGGCACTGGAATTATTCATTGGCACTGGAATTATTCACTGCCACTGGAATTATTCATTGGCACTGGAATTATTCACTGCCACTGGAATTATTCACTGCCACTGGAATTATTCACTGCCACTGGAATTATTCACTGCCACTGGAATTATTCACTGCCACTGGAATTATTCATTCATATCTCGGGCTTTTAAATGCTCATTCCAGACTCCTCACAAGCACACGTGTGTTCAGCGTTCAGGGCATCAGTGCAGAGTGCATTGCTCCAGGAGGGGGAGTGAAACCCTCCCAAAATCTCCCCTCAGCAATCCCCAACCTTGTGTATTTGCAAATACAAAACCCAGAGGCAGCCCAAAGCAGCAGCCTGGACTGCAAAGCAAAACTCCAAACGCAGCAGTTGCCATAAAAGTGGAAAAGCAAAGATGGGACTTACTAAAAACTGCCAGAGACGATGCTTTGGATTTAAGGTGGTGACATGAGACTTTGAAACCTGTGTCTCTTCTATAAACTGGGTCTGATCAAATATTTTCTGTGAAGTTGCAGGCTGCAGACATGATGCATCATTTCCGAACTGTGCAGGATAAAAGAAAACGAGTCAATGGCCACTTTGTACAACTGCATTTGCACTTGCTCTCCTGCTACACAGGGTGTTTCCTTAACAGGTTTTTCACTGCATGTGCCCCCAAAAGCTGCAGGGAATTGATGGTTAATTATCCATTATATACAACAAAAACCAATCTAAATGAATAAATTCAGCCTTGCTGAATAAACATTTGTGTCATGGCAGGCAACAAGACTGAAGTCCAACAAAAAACTCCAAAATAAGCCTGAAATGGTATCATCACTGGCACACTGAAAGAAAATAACTTCAGAGGGCAAATGAAAAAAACTCAGACTCAATATCTTCTCTAAGAAATGCAGGGACATGGAACCAAGCAGAGAAATTCTGTCCAATATTTATCATTACAGTTTGCAAGTTTGCCAGGATCTCTCTTTATATTAACAACACATTTCCAGCAGAGGTTAATACAAGGCACCACGAGAAATCCTGGAGGGTTTTTGCTGTCTCACCCACTCAGCTCAGAGTACGCCTGAGCTTAATAGGGATCTTTAAATTTGATATTTCAAATCTTTTTGGATGGAAGCAGTGAAGACAACATTCTCAAGTTCCTTTTCAAAAAGGTTTGGGAACAACCCCCTCAAACCCACTACATTTTCCTGCCAACATCCTTTGAAGTCCACACACTTCCGAGAAAACTGGAAGGATCCTCAGCTTGGGATACTGCAAATCTACTTAATTCTCTGCCAAGCAATTTTTTTGTTCTGGCCAGCAATCAAACACCATTTGTAAAATGACTCAGTGGGACCATGAACCATGAGAGGGATGGAACCCAAACCAGGGGGAAGCTCCCCCAGACCTCTGGGCAAGATCCCAGCTCAGCTCCATAACCCCAGGAAGATCCAGGGAAGCAATTCTTCCCTCAGGCAAGGCAGCTGCCCTTCCTCACACCAGCTCAACCAATTTTAAAGCCACCTACAGCATTTTAAGGTGCTTCTTCAAGAAACACAAAACCTAGGGGGAAAGTCTCCTAAAAACAGAGGGACCTTTGCAGTTAATTTGTGTGAGAACTTTTGCTGTGCCCTCACTTTTCCACTGAGTCTCCACAATTCCAAACCATGTGCTGTGTCCAAAGGTGCCCTCCTCAGCCTGGCACAGCTCAGGCCGGTTCAGCCAGGGCCACAGCAGGGTCCCAGCCATGCCCAGCAGTGCCACAGGACCCCCTCCCAGCCTCTCTCTCTGTTTCACCATCCCAGGCACCTGCAGAGTGCAAATCTGCCCGAGCTGCCTCCCAGCCCAGCACCCTCTGCAGCCTGGAGCTGTGCTGAAACCCCGACTGTCACAGGAAGGGGGACAGCATGACAAGCATGAATCAGTTCTCCCAAGGATTTTATTTTTTCCCTGGAATAGAATTCTAAAAATGCCTTTGGATGGTGTCCCTCCGCACACAAAATGGCAAGGCACACGAATTGCATCCTATAGGCACGAGCTAAATACCAGAGGCTGCAGTCTAACAGATTGCAGAGTTGATGATAGATACTTCCACTCATACCCCCACATTGCCAGCTATTTTTAAATGCCTTTACTTACATAATGTTTGGTGTCTTCATCAGCACAAACCCAATTCCGGTGCCAGCATCCAGGCTGTGCTGGTGGGACATGGGAACTCACTCAGGGAAGGGAAGGCTGCAATCCTCTTGGATCTGCTGGCCTTGGGCCTGGAGCTCAGCTCTTTTACTTATTCATGACTTTCCTGAGCAGAACCAGTGGCTGCCTTGTGTCAGCTGAGCAGGATCGTAATTCAATCCTCCCTGGACCCTCCCACCTGGCTGATTCATTCAGGTGCAAGCTGACTGCTAAAGAGCTCCGGTGACTGAAGAGCCTTTGGCTGGGGAAAGATCTATTTTGAGCAGTCACTTCAGGCAGTGCAAGTGAGCACATTTGGTTTTGAGAGATGGCACCATCTCCCTCAGCCGAACAAAAGCAGTGAGGCACAGCCACACACAGGTTCTGCTGCAAGGATTGTGTCAGGGGGCTCTGGGGGCTGGATGGGCACGGGGCTGAGAAGTGCCAGTTCACAGCTGCAGCTCGGTGCTCCAGCACAGGATTTGCAATCAAAGTGTTGTTTTTCAGAGTTATCACCATTCCTGTGGAATTCCAGCCTTCCCTTAGGGCTCTCTGAGGATTAGAGATAAAGAGTTCCCTGCAGTTTCACAAATGTGCAGCTCTGCTCTCTGCAGTGTCTCCATAAATGCAGGTGAAAATCCTGCCAGAGCCATAACCTGAGGATTATAATCCTTACAGAGTTTTCACTGGTGAAGTTTCAGGTGACTGGAGCTGCTGGAGGAGCTGACCTTTCACTGCTACACACAGGGGAGGAGAGTTTGCTGAGGAACTGAAAAGTCTTTCTAGGAAAAGTGCTCACAGCTGTGTGGGAGATAAACTGCACAGCACAGGTCACAGAGGAGCCAAAACATGGGTCACACTCAGCTGGTCAAACGAGTTTGTTTTTAACATTCATTAATTTGAAAGATGCTGTCGCTGTCTTCTCTTTTCTGATCTCTAACTATACATTAGAAATTACTCAGCAGCTGACTGGTCCTGGATTGCAAATGGTGATCAAAGAGCAGCAGCCAGGTCACACAGAGGACAACAACACCAGCATGGAAGGCAAAGTGTCAATAACTGCAAATTATAACTCTGCTGAGGCAATTCTTAAATGTTGAGCTTGTAATGGAAGACACTGCAATAAATCTTCATAAAACACATTTCAGTCTTTCCTCTTAAATTGAAAGGATTTTCCTCACCTCCCTCTGCTTTTAACAAGTCATTTTCCTTGTGCTTCTATCAGAGTATAAATATTCAGGATTAGTGAAATAATCAGCAACATTACAATGTGCAGTGTTTCTGCAGCTCTGCACTGTGTGGGTGTGTGCAGAGAAAGACATTTAATACAGATGCTAACCAAGCTGATTTATTTATTTACTGCCTATAATCCATTCATTACAATTTATTACTGTCCTATAAGTGTAAGCAGGTAACAAGAAGGTGAGCCTTGGATTAGGAGCACTGTCGATTTTTTAGGTTAAAATGCTCCAAACTCCTCAGCTGCCCTGTGGCAGTGCAGGACAGGGGCAGGGGACACACAGGGACCCAGCACAGGGAAATATTGCAAACCCCAGCTCTGCACAGGCTGCCACGGGGGTCTGTCCATGGAGCCTCTGTTGGAAGATTCAAAGCTCGGCAGGTGCAGGAGCCTCTCCTGGCATCCCTCCACCCCCGAGGCTGCTCCCTGCAGGGCGCTTGGTTTGGGGCTCTGGTGTTAAATTCAAATATTGCTTGTCAAAGCTGAGAACACGGAATTGCTTTGTTGATATTTGTCTCACAATTTGAGAGGTTCTCTGTGTGTTTTGGTACCATTGCATCACATTTCAAAGTCACAAAACAAATTAATTAGTGCGATCGTGGCACCTTGTCCTTAATCTCATTAGAAAAGACTAATGGCTAGAGAATCAATTATTTCATACAGATTACTGCCTCAACACCATCAGCCTTCACATCACACGGGCTCATCCTGAATTTTCAATTCTGTTGTAATTTCCTCCACTAGTGTAATTACAACCCTTAATTAAGTCCCTTCTTTAATCAACTTTATAGCTATGTCCATTCATTTATGGCTGTGTATAAAATAAGAAACAAAGAGCAGCTAACAAAGCTGGAGGGCCAACACCAGATTGCTGCAATTCCCAGGATCTGGCTGCCCCAAGCTCTGCTCCAGGAACTGCAAGCATTCCTTCCCTTGAAATATTCACATTACAAATACAAAGAAACCCAAATTTTTTGCTAAGGTGTACAAAACCATGGTACAGTTTTCAGTCTGCAGTTCCTGGAAATCCAGGGGATTTGTGATTACATTGACACACTTCATTGTTTTTCTCCTGTCAGTTCAGTTTTTGGGGGTATGCAGCTGCTATTCCAGAACAGATTATTCCATTTCCAAAGCAATAATTGAGATTTTCCAGCTTCACTCTCCACTATCATCATAAACAGTTTGTATTTCTTTCCAATGCAGTGTGGCATTAACAAGTTTCTCCTTTGGTCTGGACACATTTCTACTTTTGCTTTTTTTGCTGATTTTATTTTTTCCATGATGGTAAAACAATTGCTTGTCATTTCCTGATAAAGAGCCCAAGTGGTTTTTTTTCTTCAATTCTATCTTTTATATTCTCATGTGTAACTGATAAAACTATCCAGTGACTTTTTTCTTTAAGATCTACCAGGATAAATGTACCAAAAGGAAATTAGCAACAAAAATTAGAAAAGCCAACAGCCTCTCTGTATGCAAATTTCTTTTCTTAAATACTAAAAATGAGACCACGGGAATCCTATTTCACTGAGCAAATTAACAAAAGGTCAGAAAGCTTGATCTTTGTCACTGGTGTACTCTGTCTGGAAACTGAACTGCCATTTAAATATTTATAGGGGAGAGCTGTAATTGCAGGTTGAGAGCTGTGAGACAGCTCTGTATGCACAAAAGAGGAAACTGAAAATATTCATGACATGGGAAATATTCCACAAAAGGAAAATTTGGGTGAAGGGAAGGAGCACTATCCTGGAATTTCAGTAATTTATGAATCCAGACACAAAGGGAAGTGTCCTAAAGCCTTTTATTCTTGGAGTTTGTTACGGGACACAGACACTGGAGGGAAATTCAGACTTTACCAGCCACTGAAAACTGAGGGGAAAAGGAGTTCCAAACAATGACAGGGCCACAGGCAGTACATGGAACCAGGTTTCATTCTTATGAATATTTATTTATGAAATAAAAGAGAAGGAGCAGCAGGTGTGCAGATGTCAAAGTGCAGAGAGCAAACAGAGATGTTCAGACCCTGCTGCCTCTGTTACCTGGGCTTGCCACAGGACAGAGCCCCTCCCAGCAGATTAAGGACTGCTGCACAATCCTCCTGCCTGATTTTAGTGCCTTTAATGGAACTAAATTTACACTTCTCCCCGTAGCTGAGATCCAGTTTATTGAAGTTTCTGTTCAAGTTGTTCTGTTTGGCACCACGGAAAGGCTCAGACATGTCCCAGCCAATCCTTCCCACACAATCCCAGATAACACAAATGCTCACTCTGCCTCCCCCTGCGCTCCCTGCCAGCCCAAATGTGCTTTTCCCACTCGGGGAATGTTCCCATTTTGGCCTTATGGGAAATTCCCTGCAGCCACAGGAACTGCTCCAAAAGGAGGCTCTGGAACCACAGCGAGCAAAGGGCAGCACAGCAGGTGCTCACACAGGTGAGATCCTGTTTTGAGAGAAAAATGCTGAAAGAACTACCTTGGATGCTTGAGAGGGAAGCAATTATGAGATAAATAAAATCTAAACTCTAACAAAAATACACCCAGCGAGCTTGATAGGAATTCTTCTGAACCATCTGAAGAGAATGAGTATTTGTGTTTCCAGAAAGGATAACTACCCTGCAGGGTCCCACCCATTTATCCCGTGGTACTGGCAGCTCTGAAAGCAGGAGATCTGTCACTGGAGAGTGGAAAGTGGCTCAAAAGAAAGAATCACAACTTCTTGTCAAAGAATTTTTGGAAGCACTTAACAAAACATGCTCATTGGTTAGACAAGGCAACATCCCAAAATACTCCGCTGATGACACCTGGTGGAGTTGCACAGGGTTTTCTGCCAGCTCTGAATGCATTTCAGACTGCAGGCAGCCAGGGCACCAAGCTGAGGGACAATGGGTCACGGGAGTGGGCTGCTACTCTGAATTAATTTGGTGTTTTGTAAATTATGTTCTGTCATGTCCCTGGCATTCCAACAGCCATCACTGCCAGCTGTGCCATTTGTCAGCTGGAAGCCCCAGGCTTGTTTGAGCATCCATCACCCCTCTCAGAGTTTCTGTTCCAGTTTGGGGCTGTGGGGCACTCAGAGGTTGCCCTGCCAGGGACGTTCCTGGCTGGAACACACCCAGACACACACTGAGCTGCACCTCCAAACTCAGCACCCCGGGCTTCCGCCAGCTCTGCCACCTGGGGTGAGAGGGGGGGCGGCACTGCCTCTGCTGGGTGAGGTGGAAGGGGACAGACAGACAGGCAGACAGGCAGACAGACAGACAGGCAGACAGACAGATGTCTGTGCTCCCTGGGGCTCTGGGGTGGCAGGATTGCCAACTACAGCTCCTCGCTGCTCTTCCCAGGGTGGCATCCTTGGATTCTCTTTCTGAAGATGGGCAGGACAGCCACACCAGGAGGGAGCTGGGGAGCAGCAAAAAAGGAACCTGAACTTCCCAAGGAGCTGCCAACTTGAACCTGTTGATTCCAGCTAAAATGAAAACCCTTCCTCCTCCTGAACCTGAGCCCTGGTGACCAATCCCCAGCTCCAAGTGCACACAGACACATTCTCTGGCCTGGCTGTGGAAGGCTGTTCTCTTTGATAACTTTGTTCCCCCACCAGTTTGGGCTGCCAATGAAACACCTCTGGTGGCTGCCAGCTCTTTCACAGGGTCAAGAATGAATCAGTAAGATGTGTTTGCCATCAGACAAAAAAATCCTCATTTCTCTGCTCAAACATCCTCCCAATGTCAGCCAGACCAAACAATTCCCACCGTGACAGCAAAGAGAAAACTGAAAATGCAAAGTTTAGCTTGTGGCTAATTATACAGATCTAGCTTTGGGTGAATGCTGATCTTGATTGTGAATGGGAAGATTGTTGATTCGATTTTTTAATAAATAAATTTAAAAATTAGAGCTCACTTGCCACTTGCAGCTCAAAGTAAGAAAGAACAATAGGAGTACTGGAGGCTGTCCAGGCATGCAATCGCAGCTCTGGAACAGAAACACCCAGAGTCTGCATCACCAGAATGATAAAATGAATGCAGACAGTTGACAAGGAAAAAATCCTGATAAGGATTAAAATACTCACACCAAACCAATGGAAAACACTGCAGAAAAACTATTATTTACTTTGATTTGGTAAGTGAACCATGTGGCAAAGTGGACTACTTCCTTCCAAATGAAGGAACAAAAATCAGCCAAGGACTGGGCTTTTCTTTTTACTTTTTTGATTGGAACAATAAAATCTTCAGCAACTACATTAACCTACAAACTATTAAACTACATTCCCCCAGTTTCCCACACCTTTTTCCATGTGAGATCACCGTGGCTCTGTGCTCCCTCTCTTTGGAGCAGACGTTCTGTGAGCTCCTTAGCACACAAACCCTTCCTCCACCAATGGAACTCTTCACATCGAGCACTGCTGGGAGCTCCCCTGAGCAAACTCCTGTCTGCAAAAGCCTCTCCTCACTTCTCACACCCTGCCCTGAATTTTCCCCTTTCATGCAGTCAATATCACATTGGCCTGCCCTTTCAGTTTAAAAATTTCTCAATCACTCTGATTTTCATAATGGCTCTGGCTGTAGCTGACACCAATTCTCCAAAGCACTGCAGTCTTGAGGGTTCCCATATTTTTAGCTACTGTGCCAAATTGCTCTGAATTTAATTAGTTAAACACCTATCTGCAGAAATCTATCCTAAATTCAAAGTGAGACTCTGCTGTCAAAGTTTCTATGACAAATTCAAAGCAGCATTGGTACCTTCTGGGCAGGAAGCTCTGATGCAAATGACTCGTGTCGATGTGTTAATCCAAACACCACTTCTGGCTGGAAGTCTCAAAGAGCAGAGTCTCACAGAATGTGCCAATAAATCCTGTGGCCAGAGCAAGAAACGTGATTCTTGGGAAAAACACAGATCTGGCTATCTAGATGGAATAATTGCTTTATTTATTACTCTCTAACACTCTGATGTAAAACTTAAAAGGTTAAACTAAGATAAAGAGGCAATCGACATATCTATACTATTATTTATTTCAGAAAGCATAAGTATCAAATAATTTACCTAATTTACAAATTAGGAAAAGGCTGTTGAGCATAAGGCTGGGCTGATTTCCCCATTTTTTCCACGCTGCAAACATGGACATGCTCTGGAAAGGGGGGTAAGGAATGCCCCGTGTGCTCAGAGTGCACAGAACTATTCTCACAGACTGCAGGGAAGCTTTGCTCCAGCTCTCAAACCTGGATAAAGCTCCTGGCTAAGAAAAGAAGCCTTAATGAACATCAGATACCCATTAATGTTGAATCTTCTAGAATATTCTTTTTAACAGTAAAATTCACAACATCACATATATTAAACACAGATTTTACATTCAGATTTCATAAAAGTACAAAGGACGTCCACATGACGAGGCTGTCACAGCTGCAGCCTCATTCAGCAAAGCTTTTCTACCTCAATTTTTAGCAACAGGTATGAACAAGCCCCTGAATCTCCCTGCAGGAGCTCCACACTAGCAAAAATAATATCTACCTTTTCCATGGGGCTGCTGATTTTTATTTAAATGAATTATGTATCAGCCAGACCAGTTTTGCTTCCATTTCACACATGTAACTAATATATTTCTTACTGGAATTATCCCACAGCAATACTACCACAAGTTTAAGGAGAATCAGGCCTTTAAGCCCTAAGTATTATCAACACAAAATGTAAATCCTTTAAAAAGGATTTGAGGTGGCTTTTTATGAGAAAATGACAGTCAGGAAAACGCCTGACATAAACAACAGGACAAGAGCTGAAGATTCATCTCTGAAAAGAAATCTGAGCCCCAAGCTGGAGTCAGGGCTCATGTGAGAGCAGCTGCTGTCCCTCCACAGCCAGCCCACCCCGCCTGGACAGCCCCGTCCTGGCAGCAGCAAAAGCATCACCCTGGCACAGCAGAGCCTCCCCTCATGGGGCACATCCTGAGCTCTCTGAGCCAGGATCCACATCCTGAGCTCTCTGATCCACCACACACAGCCTGAGGATCCCAAATCCACACATCCTAAGCTCTCTGATCCACCACACACAGCCTGAGGATCCCAAATCCACACATCCTGAGCTCTCTGATCTAAACATCTCTGAGGATCCCAAATCCACACATCCTGAGCTCTCTGATGGCTCATCTGAGCCAGGATCCACATCCTGAGGATTCCCAATCCACACATAGCCTGAGGATCTCTCTCACAGAGATCCACACACATCCTGAGTATTCCCAATCCACACACATCCTGAGGATCTCTGATCCAGCACACACATCCTGAGGATCCCTGATCCACCACACCCATCCTGAGGATCCTAAATCCACACATCCTGAGCTCTCTGATGGCTCATCTGAGCCAGGATCCACATCCTGAGGATTCCCAGGATCCCTGTAGCCTGAGGATCTCTCTCACAGAGATCCACACACATCCTGAGTATTCCCAATCCACACACATCCTGAGGATCCCTGATCCACACAATCCTGAGGATCTCTGTGAGAGAGATCCACACAATCCTGAGTCCCTGATCCACCACACCCATCCTGAGGATCCTAAATCCACACATCCTGAGCTCTGTGATCCAGCACACCCATCCTGAGGATCCCCAATCCACACCCATGCTGAGGCTCTCTGGTCCCTGCAGCCTCCAGGGCAGCTCTGGGAACAATCCCATGGGAGCAGCAGCTCTGCCTCCAGCCCCAGCATCAGCCACCACCGGGGCTCTGCTGCTCGTTACAATCGGTGGCACGGCCACGTCCAGGTGCACCAAAGCAGAGGTGGGACCTGCAGAGCCAGAGCGTTTTCCCAGCGCCAGCCTCTGACACAAACCCTGCTGGCCGTGTGCCTGAGCTGGCAGCCTGGCAGGAGAGCAGGGAGAGCAGCCCTGCAGCACAGGGGCTGAGCCTGCAGAGCTGCCCTGGGCTCCACAGGTGAGCAGCCCTGCACAGGAGCTGAGCCTGCAGAGCTGCCCGGGGCTCCTCAGGTGAGCAGGGAGAGCAGCCCTTCAGCCCCGGAGCTGAGCCTGCAGAGCTGCTCTGGGCTCCTCAGGTGAGCAGCCCTGCACGGGAGCTGAGCCTGCAGGGCTGCCCGGGGCTCCTCAGGTGAGCAGCCCTGCAGCACGGGAGCTGAGCCTGCAGGGCTGCCCGGGGCTCCTCAGGTGAGCAGGCTGTCACCTGGCCAGCCCCGAGAGCTCAGCCCCTGCCCTGGGAATCAGGCAGAGCTCTGCCCTCACTGCTCTTGACTCTGCAGCCCCACCTCAGTATGAAAAATACACCTTTCCTCAGGTGGGAAGAATTTGGGATCATCTACATGGAAATGATAAACGATGCACCAACATTTATTAGCATCGAACATTTTTCAAAATGTACTCCAGTCACTGAGGTTAAAGATGTTCATAATTAAAAATGAACCCATTTCTTATATGAAATCAAAAATATAAATCTTCTTGGGATTATTTTGTTTATCATTAGAGGTACATAAACACCCACACTCGAGTTGTCTGGGCCCTCTGGCAGTCAATGAAGAAATGGGCACTGTAAGCTGTAATTTATATCCACTCTAAGACAGGTACTAAAAATAGAAAGCTTTCTTTCTCTATCTGATTTTTAGAAGTTATTCCTGCCTGGGCATTGGTCATTCCTCATGGTCCCTGTGGTGGTGCTGAGCCTGCCCCTTTCTGGCCAGACTAACAGCAAATTTACCTTGAATTCCCTTAAATGAGGAATCATTTAAAGCTCACCTGGACCCCCCACATCTGTGCTGGCACCTTCATTCCGTGGGGAACACTTTGAATAAAGGCAAGTTAAATAACTGTGTTATCACAGCTCCAGAATTAAGCCCAGAAAGTGAGAATCAATTTACTTTGACTTTCCTATTAAGTTATATGAAGATGAGTTAAAGGATTTTCTCTTTCTCCGGCCTCCATCTGCGTCCTGTATAAGCAAAAGGGGAGAACTGATGATATGCAAGGCACATCTATCTTCCTCTTTGATCCAGTTAATGAAATTGAGATTCATTGCAATTTCCTGCTTTCCATCCCATCCCATTCCATTAAGGAATGTGGTTACTTTGAAGATTCCTTGAAGCTTACAGTATTTTTCCCTAGAACTAAATTCTATTTCTCCTGGATATCTCACTTCTTTATCACTGCCAGTATAAGTTGTTAATGTACGTCTGTCTGAAGTGTTCTCAGAGCCACAAACTTCAATTCTGACTTGATATAAAAACTTTCCTAGGAAATGCTTTTTGCTGTTTCTCTCCCTCACTCAGACAAGAATCACACATTTGTAACTGCTGGTGCAAGCCCTGGAGCAGCACTGAAATGCTCAAACCAGATGTGCTCAGATGGCTCAGGAGGTGTCTCCATGGAGCTGTGGCTCAGCTGGAGGGTCAGAGCTGGCTCAGGACAGCCCCTCTCGCCACCAGAACGTGGGATCCACGCTCCTGCCATGGCTGGAGGTGTGCAGGGAAGAGAAAAACACTTCTGCTCTGAGAGGTGAAAGCCCCAGGCTGCTGTGGCTGTGCAGAGTGTGCAGCTCCTGTGCAGAGCCTTCCCTCTGTCCCACGGGCCACCCCTGTCCTGTGGGTCACCCCGCACAAACAGGGCAGGTCAGGACAGCAGCCATGGCAGGGGGGCTGGAGAGGGCCCTGGCAGGTGACACCAGTGGCACAAACAGGGCAGGTGACACCAGTGGCACAAACAGCCCAGCACAGCCCCAGGTGAGAGGAGGAGTGAGGCTGTGAGAGCCTCACTGCCACTGTGCCAGCTCTGGGGAGCCTGCAGAGCCTGGGGAGCCCAGTTTGGGCAGATCCTGCTGGGCTGGACCCAGTTTGGGCAGATCCTGACGGGCTGGAGCCCAGTTTGGGCAGATCCTGCTGGGCTGGAGCCCAGTTTGGGCAGGTCCCGATGGGCTGGAGCCCAGTTTGGGCAGGTCCTGATGGGCTGGAGCCCAGTTTGGGCAGGTCCTGCTGAGCTGGACCCAGTTTGGGCAGACTCTGCTGAGCTGGAGCCCAGTTTGGGCAGATCCTGCTGGGCTGGAGCCCAGTTTGCTGGGACAGATTCTGCAGAGCTGTCCCAGGGGTCTGGATCCCCCAAACCCTGCGCTGCCACTCCAAACACCCAGAGGGGTGATGGGTCAGAGGCTGTGCACAGCCGCCCTGGGGTGTTTCCCAAATGTTCCTCTGGTTCCAGGACCCCAAGAGCCAGTCCCAGCCCCACACTGACCCCCCACACCCCACAGGCCATCAGGGCACGCTCCAGTCCAGCTCTGCAGGAAAGCTGCTGGTGCCAATATTGGAACACATCCTTCCAACTGAAAATAAACACAAAAACCCCAGAGCACCACAGCTCCTGAAAGGCTGCACCTTGCACATTCTGCTGGAAGCTGAGATAAGCACACTGGAGGGGAGCTAGGAGAGCTCCAGACGGGAAAGGTTAATATTGCTGTGGTGTGGC
Organism: Thryothorus ludovicianus; assembly: GCA_013397245.1. Taxonomy (NCBI): domain Eukaryota; kingdom Metazoa; phylum Chordata; class Aves; order Passeriformes; family Certhiidae; genus Thryothorus; species Thryothorus ludovicianus. Next base: position 166,785 of record VZTB01015794.1, read on the forward strand.
TCGGTTTTGCACAGTGATTAGGCTCCCTGCCAGCCTGATTCCTTCAATGTTTTAACTATCTGCAGCTGAGTGATTACATTAATAAACTTCCAGAGCAGACAGCATGCTAAATTCAAGCCACTCTTCATGTAGGAAGAGAATGGATGTCTTTAAATACAATTTCTCTTCTAAACCCTAGGAAGAAAAAAAAAAAAACAACCAGAAAACCCTGGCCTGATTTTCTCCAAAAGAACCCTTCCTTAGAAACCTCCAGCAACCTCTTGATTCTCAGCAGGATTTTTAGGACCAAGAGAATTTCCTCTCAGCTGAAGAAAGGATTTTTTCTTTACTTTTAAGGTTGTAGCAGCAGATCTAACGTTCCTCTCCATCACAGGCCTGCATAACTCAGATCCCAGCCATAACATCCCCAGTAATTACAGTCTGAAGACCTTAAGGTCAAAAGCTTTCACCTGTACTATCCAGGCTAAGAGAAAAAATCATCAGCAATGATCTTAATCAGAGAGGAATAGAAGAGACCAGAAATCTCCAGGTCAAGTCCACCCAAAGTGCTCAGGCTGGGAGCACAAAATCCCAAGTGTGTCTTACAAACAAATTATCAGCTAAGGATGGGGAGGGAGTGAATCCTGCCATGTAACACACAAATAAGAGCATTTTCAGTATTTTCACATTTGGATAACGGGCAGAATGTTTGCTGGCAGCACAGCAGGGAGGTTTCAGCCAGGTGTCACAGCCACAGTGAGTGCCCCTCACAGCACCTGCAGCAAATGCACTTTGTTCTGCAGCAGGAGCAGCTCCCTGGCAGCCCTAAACCTCGGCTGGGGCCTCCCTGTGCCCAGGCAGGAGAGAAAAGGAGGATCTGCAGAGGGGCAGACACTCCTTCCTGCAGGGAGCTGCGCCCCTCTCACAGCACTCAATAAAACATTGGTTTTCTTCCCCACAAAATGTGCTTTCATCCCTTCACTCGCCAGCACACAGCTGCTGGGGTTTTATTTTTTTTGGTTGTTCATTTATTTTTAATTTATGCATCAGGAAATGACTGAAAACGTTACGTGTACATTGTACAGAAACCTACACATCTCCTGGAGAGTTTACTCGGGGGAGCAGGGCTTTGGTGTGGGCAGCACATCCAGTTTGGATTCCCAGCTCTGCCACTGACTCTCTGCAGAAATTTGGTGAAATCCTGCGCCCTTCTGAACAAAATGGGGTAATAATCACTCCACCTAGGAGATGTGCACTGAGACTTCGTTAATTAATGTCTGTGAGGACTCTGAAGTCCCAGGATGAAAGGCAAAGAGCATCACACGAATCCATGGAACATAAAATAATGCATGTGTGGAATAATGCATTTACCACTTCTGGAGTGCGTGCAGCACTTCCCAACCATTCACCCTGTGCTGGTAAAGGCAAACTGCTGCCACTGCTCCCCAAACTCCTGCACAGAGAGGCCAATAAAGCCACGGACTGTGCCTGCAAACCTCCCCCTGCTGAGGAGAGCGTTCACACCACCAGCATCAGACACTGCCTGAGACAAACCTGCAGTGTCCAAACCTGCTCCTCGACTGAGAAAACCAATAAACCAACAGCAAGCAAAGGCAACAAACAAAGAAAACAAACAAAGACACTGCTTTGTGTGTGCTCCATCACCTGCAGCCTGCTCTGCCGCCCCAGGCTGGCACTGGCCAGGGCAGAAGGGTTCCACCATCACCAGGTAACACACACACATCTAAAATAATCCAAAATAATGGCCAAATGTAGATTATCACAGGGGCACTTTACCCCAAATGCACCCGTTTATTTGCATGACTTTCTGTTCTGTCTTTATGGAGGAAAATTGAGTATCTGATAGATCATTCTACCTGAAGCACGTGTCTGAGGGACTGAGCAGGTATTCTTGAGACAGTACAAGTGATAACCCAATGTATAAAATTCTGCTTTTCCCAAGACATCTTTGGGAAAAACCTAAACATGATTAGCAGAACTATTCACAAATATTATGGCAGTGAGAGATTAGGAGAAACCTTGGGCTTCCAGAGCAGAAATAGCTTTTGGTTAGGAACTCTGAATTGAAATTCCTTCAGTCACCTACACTGGTAAAAGTACCAGAGGCACCATGTAGAGACTGCAAAAGTAAAAAGGGTTTTTTTATATAAATAACATTCACGTAGCACTTGGAGAAGGGGTTCATTGAGAATTACTGGATTCAGACAGAGAACAAGCCCAGGAAGCAACTCAGACAAGGTGAAAATTAAATCTGGGTTAAAGCTCAGCCAGACAGATGCTGTGGAAAAGTTACACTAAAGATGAGCAGCTTTTGGCATTTCTGAACACTTCCATCATCTTGGCAATCTCTGGGTGCTTGAATTGGAGCACTCGGCTCTAAGTCTGTGCTTGAGTCAGAATTAGTGATGAAATCAGACCTACCTTGTCATTTTGTCACTATTAGACAAAGAATAAGCTCTTTTAGTGTTTCATAACATAAGCTCCCCAAATTCCTGGTTTATTCATGCAGCCCTTTCTTCTGGCTTGTTCCAGCTCCAGCTCATCCTTCCTGGACACAAATCCTACACTGACACAAAAAGCCAAAGCTTCAAGATGTGTTTTAAGGATCACACACTCTTTGTAAATGGTTTTAATTATTGATGGTGGCAATAATGGGGTTTGTTTCTCACACTTCTCTCCTGCCCTTCCAAATGTTCCCGGTAATTCAAAGAGACACGGAACACAGAGTGGGGTATTGTGATGTTTCCCCTGATGTATTTACTTGCTGTTTTTATTATTTATGTAATAATGGTCTATTAGCAATCCAGTAATGATGGATAGTGACAGTTAAACATTCCTGTGGGGCTCCATCCCCAGAGCAGGTTTGGGAGTATAAAACTCCAAATGCATTTTCCCCATGCACACTTGTGCTGGATTGCAACAGTGGAGATTTACCAGCTCTGTGAGTAAGATACAGTGCACCAACCCTTCATGGAAGAAACCCATTTCAGCCCTGAAGTTACTGCAGTAAATCAGAAATTCTGATAACAGGAATGCCATGGACCCTTAAAAGCACTGCAGCTCACAGGCATGCGTTATTCTGCCTAGTTAATGCCAGCAATTAGGCTTTTAATGAATGTTGCAGAGAACAAAAAATAAATAGTGCTGCATGCCTCAAATCTGCATTTTTCTAACAGCCATGACTGCTGTGAAAATTCCGTGCTCTTGGCAGTTGTTACACACCAGGAACAAAATCTCATTTTTGCTCTCGAGGCAGATGTGGTGTCAAGGACAGCTCCTTTCTGCTCACCTGCGAGTTTTAGTTTGGGAGCAGTCCCCAAATGACAAGGTTGTGAAAAGCTGAACTGGGATGTGTTACTGAGGGCACAGCCAGTGCCAAAGACAAGGAATTAGTACAACTAATTAGTAAAACTCATCGGTGTTTAACAAAGCACTTCTGAACATTTACCAAGTGATTTTAAGGTACAAGTCCAGATAGACAACAGTAGAATCTTTACACACATGGAAGAGAAATAGCTGCTACCTTCCAATTCTTTGTTTTCCACTCCACCTTCTCCCTGGGTGTTTTTTAAGCCTCCTCGTTCAGTGGCCTGGGAAATCCTACAGGACCTGATCTAACTTCCAAGAGAAGCACACAGAGCTGAAGTGGGTAAAACCCCAAAGAGAGCACCAGGGCAAGGGGATACTTTGCTCCAGGCACCTTTCCTGGTGTAAAAGACCTTCTTTCAAACAATAATTTCCCATTCACTACAGCCAGTTCCACCCAGGCATTACAGTGCATAACCCAGCTGCATTAGGGAAAATTTCCTGTTACTTAGCTACAGCAAATCAGAGCGAGAACACATCCTTCCCAACAGCAGCACGGGCCTAAAATGCTATCAAATAAAGGGATATTGAAAAATCCACAACATGGCTTGACTAAATGTTCTGGTAGATTTTTATACAGCAGACTAAATTTTAGTGACACAGAGCACACTGGGCAGGAGAGGGGGAAGACAGCACAGCTGGAAGGGGCTGAGAGGGAGGGTGAGGAACAAGGAGAAGGCTTTTCCTTGGTGCTCCCTGGTTATAAACACATAATATAAATTTGGCTTTCTGCAAATATTCAGATGAGTGTTGTACATATAAGGTTGTTATAAATACATATTATGGTACTGGGGTTTTCTTTTCACACCCATATAGGGTGGATATTCGATGTGTGGTGTGGAAATGGTTTTAAAGATGGAGTTTTCTCTAGGAGTAGAGGAAGTTGATAAAGTGTCTCTGCAGTGAGTGAGCGCTGCCTGGTCAGGATCACACCCAGTGCAGACCCTGCTCTGATCTGGAGAATCTGCTGCTGATATCCCAGCACCGACCATCTGCAGAAATTACAGACCAAGGCCCAAATTAAGACTCATCAAAAGAATTAATTAAAACCACAACCAAGAAACACACAGGCTCTAAAAAGGTGGCACCAAGGACTGACCATGCAAAACAGCTCCCAGAAACATGGAAAGAAATCCTTAGAAAAATTTGAATATCCATATTTAAGGGGGAGTCTCTAAAACAGCAGCTGAGCTCTTGGCTCTTGGCCAGAGACACCCCAGCTGTGTATTTTGCTTTATTGCCTTGTTCTTATTGTCTTTTATTGAACCTTTTAAACCCTACCAAAAAGGTGAGCTTGGTTTTCCACATCCCTGAGCTGCTGGTGCTGCTGCTGTGCCCAGCTCTGGGCTGGCAGCTCCTGGCAGGGGCTCAGTTCTGTCCCTGGGGATGCTCAGGAGGGCTCTGGGGGGGCAGTGTCACCCTCAGGGTCACACACATGCTCTGACAGTGATGTTTAATGAAATGTGCCCGTGTTTATGGACAGTGCACAAATGCTGTGCAGTTCACTGCCTCCTGCTCAGAGCAATTCTCCCACAAAGAATCAATGGAAGCACCTGAGCCCCAGAGAGCCCAGGGTGCCACACCAGCAGGGTCAGCAGTTCAGTGGCCTCATTCACTGCTTGATTCCTTGAGCTCTCATCCCTATGGACAGCTTGTCTTCCTCTCTTGCTCTCTTTTCTAAATTGTTCTGTCTTATTTTAAGACAAGAAAAAAATGGTGCATTTGCAAAACTTTTATCATTATGTTATGACAACACCAGCAGCTTGGAGCTTTATACACTTCATTTCCTTGTAACAGTGTTAAATGCAGGAATTAAAGAGACATTTTTTTCCAGAGGGAAGTTAGGCTGCAAGCTGAGCACAAGGTTTAGGGTTTATGATAATGAGTAAGTATCAATATCCAAGGTGACAAATCGAACAGCTGGGATCAATATCCACAGAGTCACTGGGCACGGCTGCTTTGCTCTGGCTGCACAGGAAATGTCACCTTTGGAGGGACAAGGAGCAGCTGTGAGCCCCCATCCCTGCAGGAGCCCACCTGAGCCACCAGAGCTGTGACACTGCTGTGGCACTGCTGTGACAGTGCTGTGGCAGTGCTGTGGCAGTGGGGTGACTCTGGTGTGACTCTGCTGTGACACCAAGGACCAGCCTCCCCTCCCAGGTGTCCCCTCCCTCCCCAGCAGTGTCCCTACAGGACATTAAAGTTTTGAACAGCCGGGCTGGAGTTCCTGCCCTGCTGGGAGCCCCCAGGGGAGCCCCGAGGGCCCAGGCAGTGCAGGTGAGCACACCTGGGGCACTGCTGACACTGCAGGGGAGGCTCTGGGGCTGCTGCAGGGGCTGCAGGGGCTGCAGGGGCTCCATTCCCCCATCTGTGGGGTCCCACCCTCCTTGCAGCCTGAGCTGCAGGCTGGCTGTGCCCTGTGACAGCTCTCCTGTCACCCTGTCACCGAGCAGCCCTGCCCGTGATTAACAGCAGCCGCTGCCCCCATGGCAGCTCCTTTGAACACAAAGCCAGCAGCTGTACCCACAAAAAAACCCCATAAAACTGCCTGGCACTTGTTCTGATTCCAATTCATCCAGGAGCCACCAATGATGGTGGCACAGCAGCATGAACTGTGCTTCAAATAAACAATAAACCAGAGTTATTAAAATCACAGGGAGTGCATGGTAAACACATTTACACAGAAGATTTGAGGCATGGACAGAGACCCTTGCAGAGAGACATTGATGGTTCCAGTACACCCAGTAGGTGAACAGGGAGCCCTCAGAATACACAAACTGACTGCAGCCGCCCTGAGAGCAGTAATTTTTTTAAAGATTAATACATTTGCACACTCATTACTGCGAGTAGCACATGGCCAGTTAAAGTGAAACAAAGAAAAATCAGCTTTTAGGAGATCAATACTTCCCCCTCCTCCTTTCTTATACAACCTTTAATTAAGAGAAGCAATACAATGGATAAATGTTAGGCCAGGCTCTGCGAGCAGTAGCCATGGATTTCCACTGACCCTGCTGAATGATCTTGGGCAAACAAACCTGAAGCACACTGACAATTTCTCACGTGCAAAATGGACAGAATGGTACCAAGCCATCATTCTTAAGCACTCAGCAAAGACTTTTCTTACTGAAAAGTGTTATTGCAGACTAAGGGCAAAATGCAGGTGCACACAATTAGATTTCAATATGAGATTATAAACTTGTAAGTCTGACATCCTTTTAAAAAAATACTCAAAACCCAAAATTTCATCCAGTTCTTCCTCATTCCTAATTACAACTCTCACTGCAAGACCACAGCAGCTGATTGCCACTGAGCCTTCCCAGCAGATAAAGAAAGTGAGGCAGAAGATCTCCTGTGTTTATCAGGGAACAATCAGAGCCACAGGCAGGACTCAGCCTCCAGGGCCATATCCTGGCCAGGAAAACAAAATGAGATTTTATTTCCTTCAGGGCCCAGGCTGGTCCATCCACGGAGTGTGGGAGCTGCACTGGATGGTGGATAAATGCAGATAAATATGGATAAAGATGGATAAAGATCTTTTAGGCGACAGGAGTGTGGAACTGTGTGTGAAGTATGACCAAGAGATGGTTCTGGCTTGGAGGAAGGAAGAAGAGCTCTTACTCCGTGGGTGGACACGTTGCTGTCATTTACAAAAGTGCTCCTCCAGCAAACCAGAGCCTAATGAATTACCAAGCATTAAAAATTGATCGTCCCTACGTGGCGTTTTTGAAACCTGTATTGATTCATGTTTTCATTTGGCACCAAGCACCAGAGCCCAGTTAAGATGTGTGGGAGGTGAAGGGTGGGGGACAAGCTGAGAGGGTTTCTGTGTCTGTGCTGTGCCCGGGTGGCCTCAGAGCCGGGATGGGCCAGGCTCCCAGGAAGGCAGAAGGGCTGCTAGCACCCTGCATGGAATATTTATTCCATCATTACCTGGCACGGCAGAGTTTAAACCCAGCCCTCCCCGCTCTGCCCTGCAGGGGAGGCAGACAGAGCCGACTGCAAAGCGTCTCAGGCAGGAAGACAATTGACCTGACAACCGAGGGCACAAATCTTGTGCCAGAACAAACCATCCACAAGATTTCTACAGTCATCGTACATAAAAAACCTGATCAGACTGTTGGCTTCAGACAGAGCCTTATGTCAGGCCCAGTATGACACAGGCACATTTTCCCAAACTACTTAAAGGTTATGTAATAGAGATCTGCAGAGCATTAGCAGTCACATGACACGTCCCACTAAGATTTCAAACTGCCACCTACAAAATTTAATTAGCAAGCAGTAAACAAGAGAGGAGGGAAGAAACCCACTCCCGGAGCTGGCAGGGGATAATCCTGAGGTCCTGAGCTGTGGGCAGGATTGGGGGCACAGCCGTGGGGGGAGCGGAGAGCCAGAGGTGGAACTGGGAGAGTCCCAGGGGAGGGAAATGCAGGACCCAGGGGCCAGTGCAGCCCGGCAGGGCCGGTTCCATCGGCAGCTGGGAGCTCCAGCCCTGAACGCTGAGCACCTGCAGCTCCGTCCATCCCCAGGCAGTGCCACACTCGGGGACACTGCACAGCCCGGGGACACTGCCACAGCTTGGGGACACTGCCCAGCCCGGGGACACTGCACAGCCCGGGGACACTGCCACAGCCCGGGGACACTGCCACAGCCCGGGGACACTGCACAGC
>VZTB01015794.1:189763-203466 GCA_013397245.1 Thryothorus ludovicianus
CAGAGCCCTTTCCCCACACAGAGCCCTTTCTCCAGACAGAGCCCTTTCTTCAGGCAGAGCCCTTTCTCCAACCAGAGCCCTTTCCCCACACAGAGCCCTTTCCCCACACAGAGCCCTTTCTTCAGGCAGAGCCCTTTTCCCAACCAGAGCCTTTTCTCCACACAGAGCCCTTTTCCCAACCAAAGCCCTTTTCCCAAAGCCCTTTTCCCACACAGAGCCCTTTCTCCAGACAGAGCCCTTTCTTCAGGCAGAGCCCTTTCTCCAACCAGAGCCCTTTCCCCACACAGAGCCCTTTCTTCAGGCAGAGCCCTTTTCCCAACCAGAGCCTTTTCTCCACACAGAGCCCTTTTCCCAACCAAAGCCCTTTTCCCAAAGCCCTTTTCCCACACAGAGCCCTTTCTCCAGAGCCCTTTTCCCACACAGAGCCCTTTTCCCAAAGCCCTTTTCCCACACAGAGCCCTTTCCCAAAGCCCTTTTCCCACATAGAGCCCTTTCTCCAGCACCTCTGCCCTGGTTCCACCTTCCCTCTGCTGCTGGGGCGCCTCTGCTTGGGCAGCAGCTCTTGGGGCTCAGCCTGCCTGAGGCAGGGATCTCATCGTGGTGGGTTCCTCTCTTGAGCAAAGCTGGGCCTTGCAGTGCCAAGCAGGAAGGTCTTTGTGGAAAAGGGAGTTTGGGGTTTGTTCTTTTCTCTGGCCGGATCTCAGAAAGGTCCAATCACTGATCATTCGCTGCAGTTCAGTTCAGCTTTTCCTTTTCCCCTGTGCACTGCTGTGCTGTGGCATTGGGGGTGTCAGGGTGTGAGAGCAGAGCTTCCAAGGTTATCACAGATGTTAATAAAACAGTTCCCTTTTAGGCACAGAAAAGATATTTTAATGCCATTAAAATATTCCCACATTTACTTTTCTAGTATAAACGGTAGGGAAATCAACAAGGGCACTTATTTATATCTGTGTAGGATGAGAAGAATGCTCAGTGGGAACCCAAGAAAAGCATCCTGGCCCACAGGTCTGAGTCACTCTGCTCAGCACATGCCTGCCTTAGCAATGAACCAGCTTTGAGGAGGGAAATCATAGAAAGCAGCTCTGTAATCTAAACCCAGCTCTTGCCCATGGATATGGGAATCCAGCTGGATTGCAGGGAAACAGAGATTTTGCCTTTATTTTCTCCAAACTCACCTGAAGCTTGTAGCAATTTCTGTTATTATAGGCATTAAAAAATAAATGTATTAGCTGTGATTAAAAATACACGTCAACACTTGCTGTATTTTATTGTCCTGTGAATTTATGTTTTGTTTTTAAGACTGATTGGTTCCATGGTTTTATTTGCCTTACACTGGAAGGAAATCCATGCCCAAAAATCCATTAGGGGGAACTGTAGAAATGGGAACTCTGACAAAACCTGTCTATAAATAGTTCCAAAGTCAAGGGAGCACAAGTGTGCCCAGCTGTCAGCCCTGGGGCTGGGCAGAGCCTCGGAGCTCTCCCAGCCTGTGCTGGGTGACCCTCGGGGCTGGATGGAACCTCCAGGGCACCTTTACTGCCCCCCGAAATTTCCCTCCCAGCCCACCCCCAGCTCTCCAGCCCCATGGCAGACCTGCCCTCCTCTCAGTCTCTGAAAACCCGCTGCAGAAACTGGCTGTGGCCCTCAGAGTGGGTCTGAACCTAATTTTAGGTGAACTTTATTTAAATCCTGCCATCAGTGACTAGTGAGGAGCTGTGTAAACACACAGTGAGAAATAGCTCTGTATTGTAGGAGTAGTCTAAATGTGCCCTTCCACACATGCAAATTAATTTATTTAAAATCAGTGTAGCACTTGGTGGGCAGCTCAGGAGGCAGGGGCTGTTTTTAATGTGGGGAACATGGAAAGGAGCTGGAATAATTTGTGACAATGAACGTTTAGAATGTTTGCACTGGGACAGGAGCATCAGTTCACCACAAATGCTGATGTCAGACGTGGGGAACATAATGACAGACCAGGCAAGCCTTGTGGGAAAGCCAGGACAGACACACAAATATCAAACTAGAATCCTTATTGTGGATCATTTGTTGTGGGGACAAACACCTGAAAGCAGCTGGTTTCCAAAGCTGCAGCTCAGCCCAGGCTCACCACGGTGGGTGCCAGCAGAGTCCCAGGGCTCTGCAGCAGTTTCTGTGCTGGGTTGGTGCTGTGACTGCAGCCACACAAAACCACGGCGCTGCAGCCTTGCAGCCAGGGCAGCAGAGCACAGCCTGAGCCTCTGGAGCTCACAGGGAGCTGCATTCCAGCTGTGCTGTGCCACAGGGTCTGTTTGGGCTCACAGGGAGCTGCATTCCAGCTGTGCTGTGCCACAGGGTCTGTTTGGGCTCACAGGGAGCTGCATTCCAGCTGTGCTGTGCCACAGGGTCTGTTCCAAAAGGCAAATCCACTTTGGCAGCTCTCTGCCCAGCTGGAGGACTGGGGGTTAATGAATTGCTTTGCACACCAGAGGCATATCCTGCCCCACAAAGCATTTTATTGACAAGGTTGTGTATAGTTCCTCCACATGGTGAGGTTTTTAAAATATTTATTTAAAAGAGTTGCCTAAAGCTCCACCCCTTCAAAAGAAAACTGAGTTTTCAGCCCCATTCTGGCATGCCCTGAATTGGAAATGGTTTCTCACCACTTTGTCTTCCTCCTGCTCTTTAGTCAGGGGCTTATCCACTTCAGACAGGGATCGATTTGAGTGGGGGACCCCAGCACAGAGCAGCCACTGTGCCCAGTGTGGCTGCCAGAGAGGGAAAGGGGCTGGAGAGCATTGCAGCCCTTGGAAAGGGGCTGGAGAGCATTGCAGCCTTTGGAAAGGGGCTGGAGAGCATTGCAGCCTTTGGAAAGGGGCTGGAGAGCATTGCAGCCCTTGGAAAGGGGCTGGAGAGCATTGCAGCCCTTGGAAAGGGGCTGGAGAGCATTGCAGCCCTTGGAAAGGGGCTGGAGAGCATTGCAGCCTTTGGAAAGGGGCTGGAGAGCATTGCAGCCTTTGGAGGGAGCTGGATCAGCCTGTGGGATGGACTCTGGGTGAGGTGAGCCAGCACATTTCAGAGCCACAGCTCCAAGGGAACAGGCACAGCCCCGGGATATTCCCTCTTCCCTTCCCTGTGCCTCTGCCTCCTCCTTCCCTGCCCCAGCACTCAGGGCCTGGCTCTCATCCCTGGGCTCTGCATGGGTCCTCTGAACTGAGGCAGCTCGTTTGTACTTGTGCAGCTATTCCAGAATCTCACTTTATTCATAATTAATTGTAGGCTCACCACTTAACTGCGTTTCTTTTAGGTGTTTTTGCATAGCAGCCACGTGAACCCCAACACTGTATTGCTTAATAAGCCTTTTGAACTTTTAACTTTTATGCAATTCCAGAAGGGTCCCACGTTATATATTTAAAATACACTCCAGTAAAATGAAGAAGTGCCCCTGCAGGTGCTGCTTGCCTCAGAGGGACAGCAGGAGGGAGGGGAGCAGCCGCCCCTCGCAGGCTCCTGGGGGAGCTGGTTTGACCCCAGAACACGGCCAGCCACGCCAGGACAGGAATTGAGCAGCTCCCCTGCCCCTGGAGGGGATCACAGGGTGCATCCCCAGGCAGCTCCCACTCTCCAGCCACTGCCAACAATTCTGAAGCAGAATTGTTTATTTTAGCAGTGGGTTCACAGAGTGAAATTGTTATCAGCTGCTGAAATGTTGACGACGCTCCGAATTCCTCCTGCACAAATGAGCTCTTTTTAAAAAAAACACCCTGCATTTGAAACATCACCATCATGGCTCCCAAAATGAAAATAAACTGCAAGTCAGGCTTCAGCTCCAGAGAGAGCATCAGTGCAGTGATGGATGTGTGGAGATATTCCAAAGTGCCTTTGCAGGAACAAAGCCAGAGCAGCCTCTGACAGGTGCAGCTTCACTTCACCCATCACTGCCTCTGTCCCACGTGGCACCGAAGGAGCCCCTGCTCCAGCCGAGGTGATTTCCACGTTTCCAGTGCCCAGAAGAGGCCCCAGATCGGTGCTTCACACACAGCACAAAAATGTGACGTTTCCCTAAACAAAAACCGTGCAAAGTAAACATAGAGAAAATTGTATGGCAACACCCTGAATTATTGAACGGCTAGCTGTGCAGAACAAACATAATTAAAGGGTCTCATTATCTTCTAAATAATCATTGTAAATAATGCTTTAGATAATTACTTCATTAGTTCTCAAAACACTGGCTTTTATTCTCCTCTGAGATTCTACCCACTAACTCTACTCTGAATAAATTGCCAAAAGGGAAAAGCAAAAGCAGAGCAAGCATGTGAGCTGGAAATGCAACGTGTGCTTGTACGAGCTGGTTCCAACCCAGGATGTTTTGAAATGGGTTTTCTGCAGATTTTCAGATGGTTAAAAGCAGTTTGTTTGGATTTTTTTAACGCATGCATTTCTTTCCCCAGGCTGCTGCCTGCTGCAGCCAGGCTTTGCTTGCAGCTCTATTTGCCCACGTAAAAGAGAGAACCAAGATCAGTTTTTATCAGGGATGAGTGTCCCTCTTCAGTAACCCACAGTGCCATTTGCTCCACTGCAAACACCAGGAAGCAGAGTCCATATTAAATGCAATTACGCCTGGGCAGAAAATCTCAGACCCACAATGAGATGGCTCAAGAGCTGAGAATGTCTGCATTTGGAAAATAATCTTTTTTTTTTAAGAGCATTCTGTCAGTACTGGCAGCAATTAAAGTGATGGCATAAAAAAGTGACAAGTATTTTCCTGGTCAGGTCCCAAGTCAATCTGGAGCACTGCAGAGAGCTGAGATTTACCAGCCCTGGGATTTTAAAAGGTCTTTATTAGAAGATCATTAAGGAAATTTAAGTAGCAAGGGGAAAACAGTGCAGAGCAAGGCAGCAACCACCCAACCCTGAGCTGGAAAGGGCACAGCAGAAAAAATCAGCAGCACTTGAAACTCTCAGAAGGGAATGAATCTGCTCAAAAGTGGTTACCGAAATTTTTGAAAGGAAGGTCAGCAGCAACCACAAAGTCTAGAGAGAACTGAGACATATTTTGTGAAAATGAATCCTTTTTTGTGTTTTCTGGTGTTTGTGTTGCTTCTGTGGTATCTTTTCACAAAAAGACTCCGGCAGCAAGGTGATGGTTTGGGGTTTAGCACATATCAAAGGCCCTACAATATTTGCTGCAAGTGTGGAAGTTTCAGGTTTTTCTCCTTAGGATTGAAACCCCTCTCAGGCTGCAGTTCCAGTGGGGAGCAGCCAGCCCTGCCAGCAGAGCCCCTGGGCTGGCTGGGGCTGCCCAGGCTCTGGGAATCACTGGGATCACTGGGAATCACTGGGATCACTGGGATCACCCTGGGAATCACTGGGATCACCCTGGGAATCACTGGGAATCACTGGGAAAACCCTGGGAATCACTGGGAACACTCTGGGAATCATTGGGATCACTGGAATCACTGGGACTACTCTGGGAATCTCTGTGATCACTGGGATCACCCTGGGAATCACTGGGAACACCCTGGGAATCACTGGGATCACCCTGGGAATCACTGGGAACACCCCGGCAGCACCCTGTGCTCCAGCAAGGACCAGGAGCTGTCCCAGAGCCCCCCACCCTCCCGTGTGACACAGAACCCCCCAAACTTCCCAAACCCTGCGTGGGAAGGGCAGAGGAGCCCCAGGACACAGACAGACAGACAGACAGACAGACAGGCAGAGTGGCTGGGATGAGTTTATTAGTGCACAGGTTAGAGATCCACCCCCACCCCACAGAGGTCCAGGTGGAAATTTCTGTTCTGCTTCCAAACAAACTCTTGAGGCAGCGCAAGGGAAATCTCTGGGGTGGCCTGCTCAGATTCTGGGCAGTGATGGGCACATCCCTGCACCCCAGAGCAAGAAACTCCAGGGGACAGGGCCAGGGGCACGTTACAAAACCAGCTGGTGAACAGCAGGAGTGACTTTTTCCCCCCCCATCTAATCTGCGTGTCTGTATAAATAATATTTACTGATAAAAATCTAGAAAACTACAGAATAAAAAACATTTACCCAGAATGAGCATTAAGGCGACCAATCCTTCCCTACTGTGCATGTAAACTTCCTCACAAAGGTCAGTGAGCATTCTGGACTCAGAGGTAAAAGAAATTTGTTCATTACTGAAGCCGAATTTTTAGAGCGACTTCTTTTATGGCTGAGTTGTAAAGAGACCAATAATAATAATAACAATAATAACAATATTTGTTTTCTTTTCCAAACATGTTTGACATCGGAATAGCTCCAGCATATTCACAGTACACCTGGACAGCAAAGCAGGAATATTCAAACATACAATAGAAACTGTAAACTTTGCTGAAGTTCATGAAGTCTGAATTCTGGCTTACTGAGTAACTTTGATCTCAGACACTTTCAACAAAACCCAAATTTAAGGATTCTGAACTTGCAGGACTGAGTTACTGCAGTCACCATGAGAGCTGAATATCTGAAAACATTGATGAGTATAGTTTTAGACTTTGCTTAAAAAGGCACAAATTCTCCTCTCCTGTCTCTCAGAGTGTAAATATATCTACATATCTACATGGATATGCTTAACAGTGAGGAGCCACAAACCCAAGTTACAAATATTTTACACACAAAAATACAAAAATAACCTGTAACACCAAATGCAGCTTTTTGGGACCGTGTGAATTCTCTGAAGCTTTCAGGTGGTGCAGGCTGGGGTCACAACAGGCACGGGGACACCAAAACACTTCATCCATGTCACAGCCAGCAGATTTTGTAACAGGTCAGTGTCTCAGCTCGGGTTCAGCTCCAGACCCTTCTGGGGGAGCTCATCCCCACGTGCCACACTCACACATCAACGTCAGCAAACTCCAGAACAGGAAATCTTGATTTGGCTTTATGTCATATCCATGGAAGCAGTAAGGCAAAACTGAGCCACCTGCACAAGAATCCCCTGCTCTAGTGCAAATTCAGCGTTTCAGAGCTGTATGCTTTCACCAGAAATGTTGCAACTAACTTTTTATTAACCATGAAGGAAGTATTTAAAGCAATTAACCTTGAAAGAAAAAATAAAAAAAACTGGCAAATATAAAAAAAGCTTTTTTTTCTTTTTTCTTCTCAAGTGTAATGCACTAGGCAGTTAAATGAGTAGTCTTTTCAGGGTAAAATATTTTAGCACTTGTTGGAGAAAAAGCATAAAGTTTAAATAGGTTAAGGTGACTAAATAATTAATATCTTTAAACACGAGGCTACATCTCATAAAAATATTCACAGGAGTGCTAACAAAGGCAGCACTGGCAAGGTACTTAAAGTCATGATTAGAGTTAGGTTAGCAATAGGAAAAAAAGCCAAACAGTCCAAACTCAGTAATAGTCTCTCGACTCCCTATTTCATAACACTGAGATGTGAAAAACCCCTAAGTTCTACTTTAGCTCAAAACAAAGTTTCAGTCTTACAAGTGTCTAGTTTATGATGTAAAATCCATACACACCCTAATACATTCTGATCTTCTTTTCTGAGTAAACATTAAGAGTGATTTTGCTTTCATTTTTACCCATTAGTGCCAGGTCGTCGTGGTGGGACAGAGTAAGGCATCATCTGTGGAAAAGGTTTGGTTTCACTGAAGATGTTTTGGAGTTCCTGGAGGTTGGTAACTCTTGGAATGTGCTTGCTAGGACAGAGTTGTTGCTAGGATAATTCCAAGTATCAGAAGCAATACAGTTACACATATTATTATGAACATCAATTTCTGCAGGGAAAAGAGAGAAAAGTTCAGATTGAAATACTTCACCAGAGAGAGAATTGTTTAAATATATAAATATAAATACAGAGCCACAGTAACACCCAGGCTGAGTGCTGGGATTTTCTTTCTAAGGAGCAATCACTGCTGATTTCCTGTTCCTAACACACATGGAACCACACGACAGAGCCATCTGTGCTACCTTTCTCTATTCTCCTCTACAGAATAATGCTTATTACTCATGCCCAACCTCTGCAAACATCATTAGAAACAGATGTAGGTCACGTCTGAGGAACTGCTCACTGCCACCCTCCTTGGATAAATATTTGCAGCCTGCTCAAACCTTTACATCTGCACCAGGCCAGTAAAAACACTGCAGGCAATAGCTCAGAGGAGCTGCAAGGGTTAAAAGAGGAGAGATGGTTCTGTGTAAATGCCCAAGGTGTGACTCTGGGTCAGGAGTTTCTGACTGCAGGTAGGGACAGAGAGATTCTGCTCCCTGCCCACAAACTAGAACAGAAACTCAGGGGAGTGTTAGTACAGAAATGTGCATTCCTGCTGAGCTGCCTGCACTGCACCTGCCTGGGGCTCTGTGCATTTCTGCTAAAAACTGCATTTCTGTGGGACTCGGGTCACTGCTACTGCCCACTCAGCCTGCCCAAGCACTGTCTGGCCAAGAAATGGCATTTCACTGCAGCACAAACTGAACACTGCAAGGAATCTCTGTCCCAAACACACTCATCTCCACTGGGCCATTCCCTCCAGCATCAATAAACAAACGAGGAACTCGCAGATGTCCTCCAAGCCATAACAGCCAACTTCATGGCTGCAGACATCCACTTCGTAAAAACTACTCAAACCCACAGAAACCCCCACGGGATGAAGTTCCAAGTGCATTTAGTGTTACACATGGTTTGCTGAGGTGAACTCAGCACAGGAACAACAATCCAGGAGCTGGGAGCCAGCCCTGGGCTGTTTGCTGCCATTGCCTGTGCTGGGGGAGGCAGTGGCTGCTCTGTGTGCCCTGGGGTCCTGCAGGGTCCCTGCAGCACCCACATCATCCACCAGGACCTGGCAGGGTCACTGCAGGGTCCCTGCAGCACCCAGAGGATCCCACCAGGACCTGGCAGGGCTTGGCAGGGTCCCTGCAGCACCCACATCATCCACCAGGACCTGGCAGATCCTGCAGGGTCCCTGCAGCACCCACACGACCCCACCAGGACCTGGCAGGGTCCCTGCAGCACCCACACGATCCCACCAGGACCTGGCAGGGTCCCTGCAGGGATGCTGGGAGCAGGGCCAGCAGGGCACTCAGCTCTGAGGTTAGCAGAATGAGAGAGACAAGGAGAGCCAAATTAGTGGATTAGTTACTTACTGCCACAGTGGCAGGAAGCCATGCATGCTGAGGTTATCCAAGCATCACCGAACACCCACAGACAAACCAATAATTAGAGCTACTATGGCAATCAACACCACTGACACAATGATAATTATCCACATTTTCTGTCAAAAGACAAGGTATTGTTAATATCAAGCACATTAACACTTGCATTTATTTTCAATTTTTCAAGTGGTTTTTAGATCCACAAGCACTTTTATTAAAGCCTCCTGTATTCTTAAATTGAGATAAATTTATCTGCATAATCCTGCAGATGTAAGAACTGACATTTCTGAACAGGTAAACTCATGTGGCTGATGCCTGTGCAGTTATCAGAGATGATACAAGCACCATTTCAAACACATGGAGTGGCTCTTCCAGCACTCCTGAAAAGATCTTTTGTGAAGGACCAGCTGTGTTAGCTTGATGTGGATCTCTACAGAAAATGAATTATTCCCTCAAATCCAGCTCACCATAACGAGCCTCACCGAACTGCACAGCACATCAAAAGGGGAAGTGGGAATGTAAAAATAAACTACTCAGTAGTCTGATATCAGAATATATTATTTGGTGTCTGATGGGAAGAAAGATACTGAAACAAAAAAGTGCCATGGAAAGTGCTGGAACGTTCCTTTGGACTCAAGTCCTCCACAAATTCAGGGTCATGGCACAATGCCACACCCTTTCCAGAGGAAGAGCCCCCTAATTTATCTGAAAAACTAAAACTTACAAGCAGAATTAAAAACAAATAAGCCTATTTCAGTAAAAGCACTTTTCTTTTTCCTGCTAGCAAATAGATTTTATAGCTTTAAATTCAGGTAAATGCACTTGTGATAAACAGCCAAAAACTTTTAAGGTTATTTTGAATCTGAATAATTTAAGGAATTATGAAAGCTGATAAGAAAAAGGTGAATTTATCCACATTAATTCTTCTTCTGGGGATTTTACACTCTGCAATGGCAGCTCTGAGTGGAAAATCATGACCCCACCCTCAGCTGTGCATGAACTGCTGATCTGTTCTCACAGTCCAAGAAGTGTCTGTCCTTTTGTAATAATTTTCAATATTAACTACAGCAAAATAGTTCCCATTGGAAAAGTTCCTGTGCTAAATTAAAATACTGCCTAGCACAATTACAGCAAGACAACATACCCTGCGTGCCTTGCTTTGATATTTTACTGCCTTTTTTGTCTCTTCCTTTGCATGTTCCACATAATCCGTCGCATTCATCACGTTCTTTTCTATGTTGTTGATCATTTCACCCTTAAAACGAGATTTTGAAGAAAAAACACATTATTGGAATGCATGGATCTTTGATTAAGGAATCTAAAAGAAAGGCTCTAGAACACCAAGAATCACTTGCACAGATCAATGAGGCACATACTGGGGATGCTGTTTTCTCTGCTTTGGCACATAAAGGAGGAAGGGGATGAGAAGCAAGGGCTCCCAGCTCCCACCAAACAAGGAATGCTCGTGAGCAGGGCAGGATTTCTCCCTGGTGCAGGAAGGGAGCACCTGCAAACATCCCTGGGGTGGGAGGGATGTTTGAGGGACACACTGGAGGTCAGAAACCCCTGGGTGCCTGAAGTGGGAGAGGATTCTGACTGTCTCCACACAAGGTGTCCAGGAAATGCACACTGTGAGCTCCCCAGAGCTCAGGATGCCAATGCAAGACAAATTCAAACTAATTATGAGGAATGGCATTTGCAATGGAATGGAGGACTGGTGCAAAATGACAGTAAGTCTGTTACCTGTGTCTCTGTCCATCAGAAGAAATAATCAGCAGCAGTAAACAAAGCATTACAGAATGATGCACAAGTAACTTCTGTTCGTGTGTAATTCAAAAGAAACCTGCTACCAACTTCTCTTGGCTGTATATTTAATATTAAAGCAACAGAGGACTTGTAGAACAAAATCCAACTACAGAAAACAGGCAAGTTTCTCTAACTTGTTTTTCAGGCAAGTTTCTCTTCTAACACTATTCTTTTCACTTTCCTACAGAAGTCAAACCATTTTAAGAGCGAAGTTAAAAATACTTTTGTTGGATAATTGGTATTTAAAGGCTAAAACCAGAACAGATTTATGTACACGTCAAAACAAAGCTTGTGAATACAGGAGATGACTTGAAGGACTTGTCCAGCCCTCGTTCACATTGGGGAGCACAGAACTGCACTTCTGCATGCAGTGCAAGGTGCACACAGCCTTGCTCACACACCTGTTATCCCACTGAGCCTGAGAATCCAAAATCCCCAAGGTACTAACAGCGTTCCACGAGAGAGTTTTCCTTACTTAAACATGCACAAAGATGTTCCAGCATATTGCAATCAATCACCTTGAATAAAATATTAAATACACTGACTGGAAGGCAGGTCTGTGGTCAGTTATTGAAAGCACCACTGAGATGGTGAATTTGTCCACAACAAAACAAAACACCCCCAGTGATTTAACTCCATAGACTCCAATCCCAGAACCCCTAAATCTGCACTGAGTACAACAAACTGCTCCTGCAGCTTGCCAAGAGGAAGAGAGAGGGAACCCCACCCCACTGATGTGTTTGCAGGGCTCACCCACCTGGGTCTCCACAAACATTGCCATGTCCATGAACATCTCGTGGAGCTCCCTGATGCTGGATTCCAGCTTCATGATGTCCTTGTGGCGGGACTCGATCTCGTTCAGGGCCTGCCTGGTTATCTGGGAGTCTGAAATGATCTTGGGGAGGGCAAGGAGACAGGGACACACCTCAGTGCCAAGCACCTGGAAAGGGCAGGAGCAGCACAATAGGAAATACCTACATCAGAAGTGAAAATGGAAGGATTCCCACTCTCCAGCATTTCCTCCAGCTCCTCATCTGTGGTGGTCTTTCCAGCTAGGATAAAAACAACAGGATTTATTTAGTATTAAACATAACATTTTACCATTCAGAAGGATGACAATTCAGAGACAACTCTTGCACAGAGAATTTGCAGGATAAAACCCTGTAGTGTTCAGCCACTGCCAAGGGCCATTTTGCACATAACAAAACCCAGAATATATCGAGCAATAATCAGAAAGCAAATGTAGATTCAAAGCTACCATGAAGAACCCTGGTCAGGGCTGGTTCTGCCTGGCTGGCTGGGGTCTTTCCTTTGTCAGATTCAAGACTTTGATCAGAAACAATCTGCATATGGACCCTGTTTAGTGAAGTGTTGTTCAGAACAGTATTTATGCAACACTCAGTATTTACCTAATCCATTTAATCACAGCACATCCCCACCACTGTGTGGGCAATGAAACCTTGACAGCAATTTGATTTTACCAACCCAGGATTCCGTTCCCATTCCACAGAGAGGATGACAACCCTCAGTGCACCTCCACCCCTGCTCTGGTGCAGTTTAGTATTGCATGTTTGGGCAAACTGCATCCCACGGACACACTGGTGCAGCAAATGCAACACATTCAAAAGGCTTGGACTGACACTGAACAATTACCTATCAAATCCCTGTTCTTCCAATGAATAACAAGCTGAATACCTGCACCAGTTTATGGAATGCTGTTCCATCAGGTGAAAGCTACAGCTTGAATATTATTTTCTGATGTTAATACTCAAGACTGCTGCAAAACCTGCTTCAAAATCTGTAGTGTTTAATGAAAGCTGAAGGCGCTAATTGGGTCATAACAACTTCAACTTAACCATGTCCTGAGGTACCAGGGTCCCTCCCCTCAAACACAAAGAACAACTGAGTCTGCCTAATAAACATACTGAAATGCTGAACTGGACCATTAGCATCAGAGGCTAATGACAAATTTGAAAAGCACAGGAAAAGCAAAATTTTCTTATAATTTGCCAGTTTCCCTATTTGCATTCCTTGTTTCAGCAATGTATATATTCACTTCTCTAGAGCACATACTAATTTTAGGCATTTTTTAGACACCTTCCAGGATACATACTGTACTTCAAAGTAAAGTCAGGAACCTTTCTAAATACTCCTAAAAATGAATTGGAAGTAAGTCACATGTGAGTCAGTTAACAAATTATTAAAGCACATATAACAGCAGCACTGATTTTATGCCAGATGAATTTAGCAAGTGTCCTTGTAGACAAAAATGGGACCACATAAAAAGAGCTGTTATCCTGTTAGGCATGTTAATTTTGGAATGGCTTTTAATAACACTTGCTGTTTCAGAATGCAGCTTTTCTTGATGCTTCATTTAAAGCTGCAACATTGGAAGTAAATGAAGCAAAGGAAAAAGATAACTTCTTTAATAATTTTCAATCTAAAGGAAATCATTGAGTTTTCTCTCTTTTCTTTACAGCTGTTCTAGAAGGAGTAATACCAAGGGGCCAGGCAGTAAAATGGTTTCTTTTCTCTCTCACTGAGATGCTGTCCAAGATCTCCCAGGCTTTGTAGCACATTTAATGAACGAGGAACAGGGGAGGCAGTGACAATAAAGAGCAGATTTTGCTCTGGAAGCACACGGGGGGCACTCACTGATCTCCAGCTGCCTCTGGATCCGGCCCTTGCTGCGCTCCCGGAACAGCGTCTGCGTCTCGTTGTACTCGGTCATCACCTCCACAAACTTGTGAGCCAGCACCGAGTGCTGGGGACAGGGACAGACGGGGGGACAGGAGGGGA
>VZTB01015794.1:222839-245536 GCA_013397245.1 Thryothorus ludovicianus
GGGGCTATTCCGAGCTGCAGTTCCCATCTCGGCCACGCGGTGGCGGCCGCGGCCCGCGCGCGGCTCTCGGGCCCCTTTGGAAATGGAATTTTAATGGATCCTTATTGATCGGGATCGATGGATCCCTATTGCTCGGGATCAATGGGTCCCTATTGCTCGGGATTGATGGATCCCTATTGCTCGGGATCAATGGGTCCCTATTGCTCAGGATTGATGGATCCCTATTGCTCGGGATCAGTGGATCCCTGTTGCTCGGGATCAATGGTTCCCTATTGCTCGGGATCAATGGATCCCTATTGATGGGGAGTAATGGATCCTGATTTCTCAGGATCAATGGTTCCCTATTGCTCGGGAATAATGGATCCTGATTTCTCAGGATCAATGGATCCCTATTGATTGGGATCAATGTGATTTAAATGGATCCTTATTGCTCGGGATCAATGGATCCTTATTGCTCAGGAATAATCGTTTTATTCTCTCCAAGCAAAAAATCCTCCTCCTAAAAACACGGCACAGATCCCCGGCTGTTGCAAATCTGACCTGCTGGGTTTTGTAATGCCATTTCCACAGGAACTGGGCTGACTCCAGAACTGTTTCTCCCGTATTTAACTCCACAGATGGATGTGCTGGGTGCTCCTTGATGCTTCCACCTCCTGCTCTTCATCCCAGCTGACTTTGCATATGCTAAAAAAGCCTTAGAGCCCAAAAGGGAAATGCTTAATCTCTTGAAAAATCAATATTTCTAACTAATTAAAAGGGATATGGATCAGGTTGCATCAATTGACTTTAGCTGCAATGACATCTGAAAATGTCATTTCTTTATGGAGCCTATGAAAATCACTGAGAGATTGACAAATCCTCTAGAAAAAGAAAGAGGGATTTCTTTGATCTCCATATCATATCCATTTTCATAGTCAAAATCTCATTTTGAATGGTTGATTTTTTTCTAGTTTATTTCCTTGCAGTGTGCATTAAGAACAGTGGCAGATACAAATAGGATTTTTTTTTTTCTTTCATTTATTGTTTTGAAAATAGGTTTTCAGGCAGTTCCATGATTTCAGGGCGTGTCTCGTGGTTTTGAGATCTTCGGGATGACTGTTGCAGCCGACAGATGTGAGTGATTATTCAGATTATAAAGCACTGCAGCAGTGGGGATGAAACCAGCAGGAATCACTGAGGAGAGGCCACGGAGAGAATCTGAGCTGCTTTGGTTGGTGCTGGCCCAAGGGCCAGGGCTCAGCACCTGGGGTGAGGTGACTTCTGCTGGAGTTCACTTTCCATTACTGAGCTCCTGAGCTGCATTTCAGATCTGATGACTCCTCAGATTTCAGTGGCAGCGTGGATTTGGGAGCCTCTGCCAACCCTTCAGCCAGCTCTGAGAGCTTCCCCACCCTCTCGTGGCTTTGGCCACTTCCATCCAAAGCAGGAAACTGCAGAAGCCGGAGCTGCCATTGCCCAGGGGATGAAGAGCCTTCGGTGTAAATGTCTGGAAATCCTCAGCTGCTCCTGCTGAAGCCCTTTTCCCTGGCTGCTGGCTCCTCGTGCTCTGCGGGATCTCCTCCCAGAGCAGGCGCTGGAAACCCCCACGGAGCTGCTTTACCCCAAGAGGCAAAGCTGTGAGACTGTAGGAGAAGGGCTGGCACAAATCCTAGAGGCAACATTTGTCATGCCTTAGGGATTATTCTTGTAAATATTATTTTAATATTTGCGTAATTAAGAAGATCTGACTACCTGAATGATCCCAAAATGTACCCACTTACAGATGGTGGCTTCTGGCAAAAAGGATTTGGCTTAATCCCTTTTAAAAAAAGGATTTGTAAAACATTTTAGATATACAATTATCCAATTTTTGTAAGCTTGACATTAAGGCTCAGATAATCAAAGATTTGATTAAATTAAATCTTTGGGATTAGCACAAAATCCCAAACTACTTTGCAGAAATCTGATGTTTTCTTCAGCGCATGGAGTGAGATATTCCAGGCACCACCAAGATGCAAAAAGAGTCCAATGAACAGAAAATAGACAATAAAGGCTAATCCAATAACTATGTTAGGAACTGGGACCTCATTTAGGGAAACTTTAAATGTATAATTTATGGTGGTTTTATCTACCTGCTTAATTGGTCTTTGAATCATCAGTGTCTTAATGTTTTCATAAGGAATATCTATATCCATATATATTAAATCAGCTTAATGTTACATATGTTGCACAATAAAAGTTTTTTCATTTGATAAGGCCTGAATTTTATTGCCAAAATGCTGTCTTTTGTTTTCTGGCATCAGCCAGCAACTTCTCATATTCTTAATTAGAAAAATATTTTTCCGTGATAGCGTTAGCCTTGCTGAGTTAACTCTGTGATTTGTGTTTGTTTTCTTTTTCTGCAGTCTGAACTGCTCAGTTTGTCCTTCCCAGCGCTGTCAGCTCGAAGATTTCATGCGATGCTCTCATGAGGAACGTGACCAAAACATCGTTAATTGCTTGATTGGTTAATTGATTAATCCTGGGGAGTGGAGCCGTGCAGCGCTGCCCCTTGGTGCCCTCTGTTCGGGTGTTCTGGAGGTGCTGTGGGTATTCAGAGGGTATTTAGCTGGTATTTCAGAGGATATTTAGGGTGTTTTGGAGGGTGCTGTGGGCATTCAGAGGGTATTTAGCTGGTATTTCAGAGGATATTTAGGATATTTTGGAGTATGTTGTGGATACTCAGAGGGTATTTAGCTGGTATTTCAGAGGCTGTTGTTTAAGTGAGAACTGTAAAGCCTCAGTTCCTGCTGCCTCCAAGGGTTTTTTTTTTTGCATTTCTTTGCAGGTTTAGAAGCACTTCCCACATGGAAACAGAACTTGTGCGCTGGAAACCGTAAGAAAAAGCCCGACTCAGCCTTTTCTAACTCATGCCCCTCCACCGCATCAATACAGATTAATATGACAATACTATTTTAAATAATCGATTTTTGCACTTTTTAAAAAGCAAGGGTGTCCCGGCTTTTAGTGAGGTTTGCTTTTTTTTTTTTTTTTTTTTCTGCATTTCTCAGGAGCNCATTTTTCTGCGTTTCTCAGGAGCCAGGGGCCTCCAGTGTTGTTGGATCTCAAATGAATCTCCCGTAGTTGGCCAATTAGCATCGCCCATTACCGTGATCTGATTGTAATTCATCAAGGAAAAAGAGCCAGAAACATTCCTCGGTCTCTTCGGAGGTGATGCAGCTGGCAAACGATTTTTTAAAGTGCAAATCGACCCAAATCGCACCCATGTACACCTGAGCAGGTCCCTGAGCAAAGGACAGATGGAGGAGTTTGCACAGCTGCGGGGTGATTTGTGCAGGTGAATTAAATAAACCCCGATAGGAGCTCTCAGCTGGGATGCCCATTAGCAGGAAAATTCAGTAAAACAGGAGCGGGTGTGTGCTGATAAATCAGCTGGGATCGCTTCTCACAATGCCTGTTACTGCCAGCAGCTTGACCAGAGCCCTTTAATCCAGAATATTTACTGGTGTGTTAGGAGACACCGTGATCTGAAAGAAGTTTTACAAAATCCATTGATTCCCGAAATACTCTCCTCTCAGAGGTTTGCTGAAATATTTCAATCCCAGTTATGCAGCAGCTCTCAGATGGTAAATCGGCGATTCCAGGGAAAACGAGGGAAGAAAACTCCCTTAGGAATTGCTGAATTAGGAATGCTACCTCAACACAAGCAGGGCAGTGACCACCGGGAGAACGCCTGACCCCGGGGCTGTGGGTGACAACCAAGGACCTTCAGTGACCCCACCCAAAGGCTGTGAGTGACCCTCCCTAGGGGCCATAAATGACACCAGGGGCTGTGGGTGACCCTCCCCGGGGGCTGTGGGTGATCCCCAAGGACTATAAGTGACCCCCGGGAGCTGTGAGTGACCCCAAGGACTTTCAGTGACCCCAGGCGCTGTCAGTGACCCCAAGGACTATAAGTGACCCCCAAGGACTATAAGTGCCCCCCGGGGGCTGTGGGTGAGCCCTGCTCCCCCCGGGGCTCCTCGGGGTCCGTGCCCCGGGCTGGGGCATCCCCCGCCAGCCCCGCCCCAGTGGCTCCGGTTCGCTCTGCCCGGGCTGTGCTGGAGCGGGGTGGCTCTCAGGTGTCACGGGAACACCTTGAGAATTCATTTCTGCAAACCATCTCCCATGTCTGCTCGCAGTTCGCTGTTTCTGCAGAAATTTCTGGCCGTGGACTTGTTTGCTTGGATTCTCACAATTGTTTTGGTAAGCGCATTCTCTCCCTTGACAGGCCCCTCTTGGCAAACATCTCAAATTCCTCTCTTTCCTTCTTTACGTTTTCGTTTTTTCTCAGGATTTTTCGCTGCAGCTCTCTATTATTTCTATGAACGGCTCTCCCTGTCACGATATGATGCAGAATTCGTAGGGTTTACACAGAATTCCTCCTCTTCCTTCAGGACACCGAGGTGGCCAACAGAAGTGAGGGAGGAGGTCTCCAAAAGCAAAACCCGGGCTGGTTATCGCTGCATTTTTGTAGGAACTGAAATTCAAAATCTTCAACATTCTTCTTTTATGGGTCCTAAATCAGGATTACAAACAAAACTCACATTTTATTTCAATAAATAGAATTCTTATAGGTCAGAATCTTGTGCATTCATTGATTTCAAGCAAAGACAATTCTGCTGCAGGACTGGGCCTGGAAATATCCAATATATTCACGTAACTTCTGGCAAAAGAAAAGGTAAACAAAATAATGTGGATTTTGTTGAGATATTAGCATGTTGTGGTTCTGATTTGTAGTTTTGGATATTGCCTACATCCCCTTGAATTGGCTCATGTGAGGATAAAGAAGGGGTTGATGGGGAAACACAGGGGAGAAATTAACAGGAGGGAAAACTTACCAAATTTTTTTTAAAATATTACTCTTTCAGTTTATTTGTCTGAAAATAAAGAACTCTGAAAGAACTGAAAACAAGATTTTATCACAGAAGAGCACATAGGGACTATCAGCTAGTTCTAGCTGCTACTTTTCTTTTACATGTAAAATGCTGATAAATATTTGTGACATGGAGTGCAATTGCGAGACTCTTATAAAATACTTACACGTAATTATTTTTATTAAAATAAGAAGTGGCAGCTACAGAAGTTTTTTCCTGGTTTGTGCAGCTCTGTGGAGCCGGCAATGCCTCAGTTTCCCCTGCTTGGTGTGGATAATTAAAGCCAACCCCTCGGGGCGCCGTGTGATTGGAATCAGCGTTTCTCCGGACAGAAACACGGCCGTGCTTTGTTTGGGGAACGGGTTTCAGCTTTCCTTCGGGAGCGTGTCCGGCTGTGCGAGCGCTCCCGGCGGCTTTGAGCATCCCCAGGGGCGGATTTTGGGGCCGGGGCTGCGCTGGGACCCGCAGGGGAGCGGCAGCAGCGGGGTGGGAGTGGATAGGAATAGAAATAGATATTGAAATAGGAATAGAATGGAAATAGAAATGATGGGACAGGGCTGGAGCAGAGAGCTGAGACATCAGCGAGCGCTGCCCCGGGACCGGGCTGCGGGCGGGGCTCGGATCGCCTCCCTTCGGCTCCTGCGGCCCATCCCAGCTCTCCTCAGCCCACTTCAGCCCTTCCCAGCCTAGTCCAGCCCTTCCCAGGTCACTTTTACCCTTTCTAGCTCAGTTCAGCCCTTTTCAGCTCGTTTCAGCGGTTCCCAGCTCCCTTTAACCCCTTGCAGCCCGTTCCAGCCCGTTCCCGGCTCTCCCCGCCCCGGGCGCTGTCCGGAGCCGCCTCCGGCCCCGGACGGGGCAGCGGCAGCGGCGGGGAGGGAGCTGCGAGCAGGATCTCCTCTTTTTGGCACGGATTGCTGCAGAAGTATTTGACTGCTTTCCACGGGACAGCGCAACTTCGGGGTTTGGTGCACATTCCTGGGAATTCTCCTCCGGTCACGGTAATTTATTCAGAGTTAAATGAAGATTTCGAAGGGTGAAGCAAGAAAATACTGCTTGGAGGGTCTGGAAGGACGTTTTGCCATCACTGGAGGAATGGGCTTTTCGAACCTTCATGGAAAATGTTCTTTTTAACACCAAAAGCCGCAGAGGAAAACTTATGATTGAACTCCTACAAGAATTTGATTTCAACTGTACTTTTAACCTTAAATAGACCATGGAGAGTTTGTTATCTCTACTCTGTTGCCACTATTCTTTGTTGATTTTATTTCAGCAAAAATATCAGGTAATATTCTGAATCCAGTCAGTATTGAGATGTGCTTGGATTCCTCTTAACAAGTTTTGCCTCCCCGTGTCTCATTATTTAATATTTTATGTGCAGGTGTATGGAAACTATTCCCAGCTACCCAAACACCCAGGTAAGGAATGCTCTATTTACATTTTGCGACAATGTACTCGAATATTTATTTGCTTTTTTTGCAGTTTGTTCTTTTTTAGTTTCCTTAGTAGCCCCAAAGAAGCTGAGCCCCCGTTTGAATGTCAGCTGTGCATTAAAGATGGAAATAGTCCCAAGTATCAGAGTCCCAGTCATTGTGAATTCAGAACCCTGAGTATTCTGAATAGAAACACGTTTGGAGAAAAATGCCTCTGTTTGGTGTGTGTGAAAGTCCCGTACACACTTGTTTGCCAAACTTTCCCCGAGTGTGAATTTCCGAATCCAATCTCCTCGTAGACTTTTCCTCTTTCCCCTCGATGTTCAGCATTTTGGATTCAATGATTCCCAGCTGCCTGTGCCCTTTGCAGGACCCTGCCGTGGCTTCAGCGCCCTCCCCTCCCAGCCCTCCCACTCGGGTTTAAATCGGTTTCAGAGCGGATTAGGGATTCCTCCTCTGATTCCAACGTTAAAAAACCTCAGAGCTCGGGAGGGTCTGTGTGTAACTGCAGAATTCTCCTGTTTATAGAAATAGTTTAACCTCAAGCCTCATGGTGGTGTACAAGCACAATTTTGCTGCTTTACCAGCCCATGTGGTGCTTTGTGCTTTTCAGTTTTTTTAACCACGTGTGATTATTCTGAGGTGCAGCAGAGCGATGGGGAGAGGTCCCGTCTGCTAAATGTGCTGCTTCAGCCTGATTAATTGCTTTTGCTCCACCTTTGCCCAAAACCGAGAGTCGTGTTTGCTGAAAATGAGGGTGTCTGGCTGGTGGGACAGGAGGGGAGCCCCTGGTGCCCTGGGGGGAGTTCCCAGGTTTGGTGGTGCGGGGGATCCCTGTGCTGGGTCCGAGCCCTGGGCCGCTCTTCGGGGCGGGGTCCGTGCCCCTGGGAAGGATTTTGCATTCCCAGCAGGTTTCCATTTCCAGAGGTTTTAGCTGAGTTCGGGCTGGAGCTTGCAGGCGATGCTCTGTGTGTGCTCGGGGCTCGCTCTCTCCGGGGCTGGCACTGTCCTTGTCCTCCTCCGCAGCTCTGCCCTCCTCTGCCTTGCAGGCAGCCCAAGGAGGGGCAGCAGCACAGAGCCCCGTTTCCATTCCATGCCCAGGGGACATCCCCATCCTGTGTGCTTGGGCTCCCCTCCCTCCTCGAGGGAAAACCTCTATGACAACGGCAAACATTTATTTAGGTGGGCTAAGAATAGATCCTGAATTAATGAATTCAGTTATGAATCATTTGTTAGATATCTCTGGTATAGTTGACTTTGGAAACGAGTCTGAGTAGTTCTTGTATCCTCACAAGATGCAGAACTCGGAGTTCTTTTTCCTCAGAGCTGCACTTGCTTGTTGTGAAGTTTAGCAATTTTATCAACTTTGCACTCAGAATAAAAAATAAATACTAAGATCCCATCAGTGTCACCCCTCAGAAACTGTACCCGGAGCGTGGAGGCCATCAAAGTGCTCTCCAGGGTGAGCATTCGACACTTTAATAAAGACTTTGCACCTTCAAAATACGTGGGTTTGTGCCCAGGGCATTGAAATGACAGAGCAAGTATCAAACAGGCAAACTTTGATCTCAACAGTGAGGAAAGGTGTGGGATGAAGTGCAGGAGCTGAAGGACACTGCTTGTGACTTGGACAAACGTTCCCCTGCCAGCTTCACACCTCAGTCTCTTCAAAAATTGCTGGGGAATGAAAAACGATTGTAGGGTAGAGAACAAGGGATTTGGTGTAACAGGAACCCCGGCTCCCTTTGTCCCTGTTATCCCCTGTGCTGTCCCCACCTCTCCAAAGGAACAGTAACTCTGACTAGCAGGATGATGTGCCATGGTGCAGTCTTGGGAAAACTTCTGTATATACTTGGGAAAGTTTATCTATCAATAACTTGGTACATCTGTACCAACTTGCCCACACTTTCTTAGCTGTAGGACATGCTAAATTTATTTCATCACATCTGATAAAATTAATTGTTTCGGAAAGAAAGCCTTTCTTGCAGCTAGCAAGATAGTAAGGAATTACAATTCATGTTTTTCTACACTATTAATGTTCTGCCCATAAAATAGAATTGTTATCTTAACAGAAAATTTAGTTGTTTTGGGTAGCCTGTTTCTGATAAAGTTTAAGTGCCCCCATGTCCCAAAATCTGTTGCAGCTCTGGTCAGTCAGAAATGCCAGTGGACACCTGCAGGTTTGCCCTGGCTCCTGTCACTCAGGAGGACTCGCAGGAGGGTCCCAGCAGCCCCAAAGGGGCTGTCCTGGTTTGGGGCGGTGGGGAGGGCTCTGGAGGAGCAGCTGGGAGCTCTCCCGGGAAAACCAAACTGCTCTGGGGGAGCAGGAGCAGAGGGGTTTGTGAACACTCCCTGGAGGGCTTTGGGCTGTGCCCTGTCCACCACGAGCTGGGAACCTCAGGAAAATCTGGAAATGGCTCTGGAGTGGCTCTTGAGCTGTTCCTGCCGTGAATGCTGCCGGGCACACCAGCACAGATTTAGTCAGAGATTGTTACACGTTTTAAGTGCAATTAAAATGAAAATCAGCTGGGATTTAAGAGCAGGTTTTGTGCAGTGGTTAATCAGGGACAGGGCTTTCATCTCCTCTGCTGCTTTGATTTATGATCTCGCTTGTGTGCCACACTTGATTTACATAAAATATTTTGGTTTACTTGACCTTTTAACCTCTTTTATGGCTATTTTCTGTGGAGACTTGTTACATACCTTGTTAGTCTTTTATTTAATACTCTTTTAACCTGTGTTTCTTGCAAGGCTTCAAAGTGCTGGCATCAGCTTCCCATTACTGGCCACTGGAAGATGTGGATGGAATTCGCGAGTTCCGGGATACGAATGGAGGTAGACAAAGAACTCCCTGGCAGTGGCAAGAACACAGCTCTGGCTGTGATCAGAGGGGGCAGGAGACAAGAGAGGGCTGAACTTTTGTAGCTCAGAGGTTGAGCTTTTTTCCCCGGTTAAGGTTTTTGCAGGGCTCTGATAAGCAAATGATGTTGTATTTGTGAGCTGATTTTATGGAGTATTCTCCGAGGTTTTATGGGCTGTCTGCACATTGCTGGAGTTATAAAGAGAAAAGGTTTATGATCCAAAGAGCCATTGAAATCACGTTGTTATTGGTTGGTTTGGTGCATGCCCTGCATGCTCTAGCACGCTCAGGGGCTGAGGTCTCTGCCAGCAGGGAAGATGTCTCCTGCCTTTTGGTTTTGGAAGCAGCTGAATGCCCAAACTCCTTCTGCACTCTGCGTGTAGTGTCCCCAGAAAGAAAAGTGTAAGCTCTCCTCTGGATACCTCTCATTTTTATCTGCTTTTGGATATTTCCCTAGGAGCAGTGTTGCACCACGAGTTCATAATAATTCAATTATTTTACCAACTGGGCAAAATCAGGAGAGATTTGCTGAGGCAAAGCTCTCCCTGCTCTGCCAGTCAGTGTCAGGGCAGTGGGGTCCCAGGGCAATGACATCCAAGGGCTGTTTCCAGGGGGTGCAAGCTGAATTTGGGTGCAGTTGAGGAGCTCCAGCTCTGTGTCCCTGCAGGTGGAGTGTCCAGCTGGGCTCTGTCCCCCCGGGCACTGCCCAGGAGCTGCTTTCTCCCTGCTGGCCCTCTGGGGGCATTCCCAGGGCTCCCCACACAATATCTGCCACGTGCCAAAAATGGCAAGGACAGTCTCTGCTCCTAAGTGGGGGAAAAGAGCTATAAATACATAAATCCCTTTATTGTTCAAGTATTTTAAGCCTAGACTTTGACCTGTCATTCCACAAAATTTCTGAAAGGAATGAAATTGCCTGACCAGAAATACCTGGGCAATGTTGTGCTTCCATTAGGAGCTGATGGCAGCATTCCACTGACTTCAATAGAATAATAATTTGGCTTACAGAAGTTGCCACATAAGTTCTGTAAAAGTGTGTTAAAGTAATTTTCTGACCCTGGACTTCACATGGTTTCAAAAAGAGTGACATGCTCTGTATCTAGCACTGAGTTTGGCAATCATGTTACAGCAAAGTTCTTCTGAAAGTGCTTGAAAATTATGTGTATAAAATACAGCTCTTGGAAAAGGGCAATTGGTGTTAGATAGGTTTTCAAATTTTGTTTAATGGTATTTCAACAAAGAAATATTTTCAGTATCTTGGAAGAGAGAAAGCAGAAGAGATGAAGTTCTGATCCTACAAACCTTGCTTACAGGAACAGGACTGGCTCACAGGAGCAATTTCTTTGGACTCCTACAGTGACAGGGTGATAAAGGAATTTATAAATGAGCCAGCTGCAGGACTTTGCTGAAAAGTTTGGTGGATTTTGTGTTGCAGTTACTCGCAGGGGATATCAGTAGCCAGAGGTGTCTGGGGCAGCTCTGCCCGTGCTGAATTCTCTCCTCAGAGCTGCCCTGGTGGCTCAGAGCCCTCCCCGCTGCCTTGTGCCTCAGCAGACACCGATATCATTTCAGCTGCCTCCAGCAGAGCTTTTATGTATCTGATGTTTCACTTTGCTATACAAGAAAAGTGTTCTTTATTGCTGTAATCTACTCCAGGTGACAATTTGCTTGGGTTTGGTTCCATTCTGATTGCACAACTCTCCTGTTTATTGCAGAGTCTTTCTTAATTTTCCACCCATCATATCATGCAATTATTTTCATTCCATGTTTCTCCTCTCAAAGCCTTGAAGCACCATAATCTGTCTGTCACGTTAATCCATTTTATTTGTTGAAGTCATTGTGTGTGAAGCCAGATTTATATCTCTCAAAGCATTCGTGTGGTGAGAGTGTGTCAGCAAATTAATGTTTTGGAAACCTCAGCACTAGAAGCAATTGAAGGGGAACAATCAACTCAAAATATAGCAAATAAAAAGAAAGTGGCCATGCTCAGGTTTTTCATCTGACCCCTTGTTTTCCATGCATTTTTATCTGGAGGTTTTTGTGTGTTTTCCTTTTCCTAAGAGCATTTGTCCTTTTGTTCTGTGAGCTCAGTGGGTCTAAATCCCAAATCAATGTCTCTCCATCTACTTTTATGGGCTTTTCATCAGGCTTTATTTGCTTGCCCAGGGTAAACAATTACAGTGTGCAAGATACTGTTAAATTTTCAAAATCAGAAAAAAAATTGGAGAATGAAACTTTATTATCAGACATAAAAAAGTTGGAGGTTTCTTTATATTTGGATGGAGTTTCTCATATTTTGCTTTGTGCCCATTGCTCTGATCTGCTCACTGGGTGCAGATTGGAGAGCCTGGCTCATCTTTCCATCTCCAGCTGAGAATTTTTACAATTGATGAAACCCCTGAGCCCTCAGCTCTGCAGGCTGAGCAGCCCCAGCTCTCTCAGGGTGTCCAAAACCAGGCATGGGGCTTGGGCTGCCAGAACTTCTGCACCACTGGAAAATGATTTTTACTGTAGGTGCAGCATGCCTTGCCAGCAGGAATGTATCTCAGAGCTCTTCACCTGCAGTTGAGTTTTTTAGTTTGTTCTTTGCAGTAACTGTGAAGAAAATGTTTCTGTAGTGCCCCTGCATTTCCCCGTGCAGGTGTTTGTGTGCTGAATTCAAAGGCCCCTCACCAACAAATCTGTGATTTGTGCAGTGCTGAGAGATATGGACTGGCCAATTCATTGCTGATTGTGTTTATTCATTGTTTTGCTTATTTGCTTATTTTCTTTTGTTGTTCCACCCAGCTCTAAGAATCCACAACTTCACTGTGCTTCCTTCCCATAACTCTACCTTTGTAAATACCAATGACTCTGCCTACTCTAACTTCTCTGCAACTGTAGGTGAGGATTTACTCGTTTGGTTTGTTGTTTTTTTTTGTTCTGCATTTGTCAGGCGTGGATGGTTCTTGTAACGCTGCGTTCAGAGTTAGCTCTGAGTTTTGGTTCCAGTGGTTATGTGGTAAAAGTGCCATTATTATTATTATTATTATTATTATTATTATTATTATTATTATTATTATTATTATTATTATTACTACACTTTCATACCTCATTGGGACCCACCCCTGCAATGTTTCCTGAATTACTGGAATTCTGGGAGAGGCATCCCCATGTGACTCTCACAGGAGGACAGGGATCCTCCAAAACCTAAAACTTTTCTATTAGGCTTAAAAGAAACAGAGGTGACATTTCAGAAGAACACATGAGAATAAACAGGTCAGTTTCTTTCTTGTCTTTCAAGGCTAAAATGGAAAAGAAGCCCTCAGTGTTTCACTGTTTTATGACAGTTTTCAGAGGACACATTAAGAAAGGCAAATGCAAGCAGATTTGCACAGCCTGGAAGTGAAATGTTGTCAGTCATGACAACTTTGGTTAACATGATGGGTTTTTTGTTTTTTGTTTTATTTTTAATGAGTAGTCAATCTCGCTCTGTATGTCCTTTTATTAATTTTTTTAATATCCACACATGGGAGGTCAGAGGGAGAACAGGAAATGACAACTCACCTGTCTGGAAGCCAGTTTCAGCTGCAGCAGCTCAAAGCCTCTGAATTTCAGTAATTGCATTTGTGCTGTGGCTGCAATTGAAATGTGACCTCGTGCCCACTTTACCTCAGGTTTTAACTCACATCAAACTGTCAGAAAACCTGGCCTGAGGAGAGGAATGGAAATGGTAAAACTGTCACTTGGGCTGCTCAGATAGTAAGAGTTTTATATTGGAATACTAAACCCAATATTTTTTTACTCTCTAACAGTAAAAGTGTGCTGGCAAATGGGAACTCTATTAATGATGAACTTCAAATGACCCTAATTCCTCCAGTCCTCTCTTATAGCTTTATAGACCATCTGCACAGTTCTCCCACAATAAAATATGTTCAATATGAACATTATGGGGGGTGACCCCAATAGCAAAGTGCTGTAACAGAAATGTGTTACCCCACGGCAATTTTCCTGGAGAGATGAATTTATAATTCAGGTGCCTTGAGAAGAACTTAGAAATGCTTCATTTACTCCATAGCACACACTGACATTTTAAAAGAAACTAAATTTGTCTGTCAGTTGGAGGCAGGACTTGATGGTTTCTTCCTCAAAGGGAGGGGAAGACACCTGAAAATTGATATTTAAACAAGGATTTGGGATGAACTGAGGGAGCATTGGAACTTGCATTCATTCAGAAAAAGAAAATGTCTTCTCACTGCTGGAGCTCCCTCGGAGCATCCCTTCTCAACGTTTTTCCAGCAGAAATTGTGGAGAAGGGCCCAAAACCCAAGGTTCTGAATCCTCAGGGCCATTGCAGAGATGCCCCCGAGGCAATGGTGGGAGCAGGAAATCCCACACGGGGTTAATGCTCTGTCTGCCCAGAACACACCATCCAAAATCCACGGCTCTGTGCAGGGCGGGGTTTCAGCCCCGCAGAACACCGTGGCTGTGATTGCTGATTGTCATTTCCTGTTGTGTTCATTGCTGAAATCAGCCAGGAGAACAATTCCCCATCATCATCTGTCAGCTGCACTCTCAGACCTTAACGAGGCTCCTGGATAAACAAATTCCAGGGTTTTGTTGTTGTGTGCTTTAGCTGGTGGGAGATGAACCAACAAAGTGCTTTTCTTTGGGAGGGAGCAGCAGAAAATCACAGATTTGTCACCATCCACAGCAGACAGGGCAGGTGCCTTGGCAAGGGCCAAGGACAGCACAGAAAGGATGGCTGGAAAGGAAATTATTGCTGTGCACCTTGTCAAGGGATGTTTCATTGAGTTATTATTTACTGAAAATGGGAGTTGATCAGCAACTCACCGTTTCAGAAAATAAAAAGAAGAAACACTCCTCTGTTACATTTTAATTTAATTTAAAATTTAATTTAATTTAAAATAAAATTAAAATTTTATTTTTAAGATTTAATTTAATTTAAAAAAGAATTTCTTTATTAGCTCAGCCTAACAGTAAGACACCTCTGGGAAGTGTCTGGTGTTCAAAACTCTGGAAAGCATAAAGTTTACTCAGATTACCTTAAAATAGTCATTTTTGGGTGTATGGGTTCTGTCAAACAGTCCTAGAGCTGAGTGAGTATGAGTGTAATATTTACAAACTTGAAATAAAAGAGGTGCCTGGGTGGTCTTTAAAAATACAACAAACCACTGAAAAAACAGAAACAAAGAAACTGAACAAACCAAAACTGGCAAACGACCAAAAAATACCAAAAAGAAAAACAAAAAAAGTAACAAAACCACGTGGCTGGAACGAGATAAACACCTGAGCTATAGGAGTCTGTTAAAATGATGTTTCCAGGAGGTTTTCCTTTGTGTGAAAGTTAAACTGGATTTTGCTTTTGCTTCAGATATTGTAGAAGGGATGGTGAACAAAGGAATTTACGTCACTGAAAAGAAAGGAGTCACCTTTCTCTTCTTCGGGAGCTACCGGAATTCTTGCATCAGCAACCCAGAGGCTTGTGGGCCCGAAGGTGAGAAATTCCTCAGTTATGATTGACTTTTCTTTTGCTGCCAGGGTATGTTTTTCAATAACCATTGTTTCATTCCTCCTTGGAATGAAATCTAAAACTCAGGCTTGACACTTTATTGACTTCTAAAACAATTGAGGGTTGATTGCTGAAAATTCAGTCTTTTCTGACTGCAATTGAAGTTAGAACTGATCGCCAACACTCAGGTTCAGTGTGAGCTCTTTGCAGGAGGGGGCCTGGGGTTTTTCCATTTGTCTCTAGAGACAGGAAAATGTTCAGGTCTCTGGTGCTGTGGAATCCCTTCCCTGTGTGTCCCTTGCATCCCTGGGGTTGGGATCACACAGGGAAAGGTTTGATGGGTTAATTTAAATTGTGTGTGGCACCAGCCCAAACATTTGCCTGCTCGGTCACCCAGGGCATTCCCTAGAGATTCAGAATCCCATGGCAGTGGGATTTTCCTGAGCTCCAGCTGCCCCTAAACTCAAGCAGCTTTGTTAATATTGAATTTTCTTGCTTTCATTGATTTGTGCTGTCCTTCAGGTGGGTAACTTGGCTTGAAATGGTCACTTTTGTTTGAGCTGCTGCTGAGCTCTGGGAGCACTCAGAGAGCAGCTGGTGCACAGCTGAAACCTGAGAGGGTCAGAAAAAGGGACTCAGCTCTAGGTGGGTTTTCTGACACCTGCTGTATCTTTTCATACCTTTTTTAACACCACTGGGAAATAAAAATAATCAGGAAGTCATATTCTTTCCACATCTGTAGTATAACATAAAAATCAGAATAAACTATTTTTGTAGTACCAGAGCACTCCCAGGATCTCACAAACAGGAACATGAAAGGCACAAAACCCTGAAAAGTTCAGGAGAGGAAATGGGAGGAGAAGAAATCATGCAAATAATAAACATGAAGTCACTGCAGCAGGTACCAATAAAAGGAAAAAAGGCAACACCCTCTTGTGTAAAAAGCATGTCTGCGTTTTTTGCAAATCAAATGCACCCGTGGTGAGGGTAAGGTGGAATTTTATTCCAGCTGCTGCTGCTTAGGCACCCCTTGATGTGTTTGTGTGGAAGTGGGGTCAAGCACACTTAGCCAGGGACTGCCTTTGGGAAGGGTGCTGGGATCTTCCCAGGTGAAATACAATTACCCATGAAACAAAAATCCCAGTGTTTCTTCTCAGGCTGAGTTTCACAACATTCCAGGATTATTATTTTTACTTGAGAAAACAAATTCTCCTTGTTTTTGAAATGCTGAAACATTCTTGCCCCGCTTTGCTCCTTGTCAAGAAATCTTTAACCAAGAATTGCCTGTAAGCATTTTTGGGCTCACTGGAGTGGCATTTTCGGTCAAAAGAAGCATTTGTGGAAGAAGCAGGAGAATGTTCTCTGGTTCCTTGCCTTGGGCTCCTTTGGAGAAGCTGTGTGAGTGAGGTTTGATTTGCCACTCGTGGGTCACTGAAGCCTTCTGGGGTAGCCTTCATCAAGGAATGCCACCTCATGGAAATTACATTTATTCACTCATATGTGACCTGGAGAGCTGCTCCATTTACAGGAAAACAGTGACATTTCCTGTGGGATTATTTTGGATGAAGCTAATCACCTGTACTTGCAGGATTGCGTTGTATTTTTGGGATCATTCTTTTATTTTTGTCCAGGTGGGGATCTCAGAATCTTTTCAGTGGCTCTGCCTGTGGAGTTATCCCTTCATTTGACACTTTGCTTTCGGGAGCTGGTGGTGCACGGAGGGTGAGAGCAGAGTTCAGGAGATGCAGCTGAGAGCAGGGGTGTGCTGGAGCCAGCAGAGCTGCAGGAGTGGGCGCTGGTCCCACCTGGGAGGGGTCTGGGGAACACAAAAGGAGTTCAGGTGCCCTTTGGAGCTCCGAGGGCTTTGCTTTGCACGGGAGAAGCTGCTCGGGACACTGCGGCCACTGCTGGGTCCTGGCTGTGCTCACAGGA
Source organism: Thryothorus ludovicianus (assembly GCA_013397245.1). Classification (NCBI taxonomy): domain Eukaryota; kingdom Metazoa; phylum Chordata; class Aves; order Passeriformes; family Certhiidae; genus Thryothorus; species Thryothorus ludovicianus. Next base: position 239,469 of record VZTB01015794.1, read on the forward strand.
TGCAAAATCAGGGAGGGATTTTTTTATTTGGTTCAAGCTGTTGGAGCATTGTTGATTTTCAAAATGCTGTCCTGGTTTGTGCCAGCAGATGATCTGTCCTCAGAAGCATTCCCTCTGTCTCTATTCTACACCTTGGAGATTTTTAATTGCACTCTTTTTTTTCATTCAAGTCTCGTGTCCCTTGCTTTCCTCAGGAGTAACATTTTCCTTTTTCTGGAAGACTCAAGACCAACAGGCCAAGCTTCTCCCTGCCTCTGGTGGACGAGTAATTTCCAGTGGCTTCAAAATCTGCTCGAACGAAGGGGAAGGCTCCGTGGAGTTTTACACCCGTGGGAATGCAATGATGAAGTGGAAAGCAAGCTTTAGTCCACCAGGTAAAGTTTATATGTTAAAAAAACCCTAACAATTTCTTGATTACATTTTGCTTTATTCTTGGAGACAGAAGCAGTGAGAGGATCACAACTCCAGGAAAGAGAAGCGGGTGCATAAAAATAGCAACAGACCTCTGTGCTTAAGAATTCTCTTGGTGTGGGGAGGGAGAGACAAGAAAACTGAAAAACAGTGATGTATTATAGAACATTTGCCATTCTCTACCAGCCCTTGGGTCCAGCTTCCAGCCGTGTTGGGAGGGGAGCCCTCGCTGGCTGCAGTGGGTTCATGCATGTTTGGATGGGAACACGAGCAAAGAATGCAGATTAATCCCTGCCAGCTCCCAGGGTATTCCAGAGCTGGTGGGCTGCTCTCAGCTGCCTGCTGAATTAAGGCTTTATTTGGTAACTCTCTAACTGCTGTTTGGTGCTTTCATGATTCTGTTTTCTGTTGAGTGTCAGGTTTTCTATGCCAAGCCATAGCATTAATAAACATTTTGGTGTATCACATTATCTCACTGCTTCTGTCTGAACCGTGTATTGCTGGGAGCACTAATAGCTGCTGACTGGAACAAATTCTGGTCTTCTAGTAATGCTGATAGCATTCAATAAATGTTTTCTTGCCCCTAATTTGGCTACCTATGTGTTGTTAAAATAGGACCCAGGGTAGCAGTTTCATAAACCTTAATGAATCAGTTTAGAAATCTTATTTTAAGAGAAAAGCTGCAGATGGCAAGAAAAATTCACACATTTGTGGATTATCCAATCCAAGTGAAAATAAATATTGTGTTTTCTGCCTCTCAAGCATAACAAGGAAACTATGAGACCTTTGGAGAAGTTTATTTGCTTGTTCTGCAGTCTCGTGCTGCCCTTGCTGAGCTGAGTTTTGGGGCAGCAGAGCAGAGACCTCAAATCTTGGCCAGTAGGGCTCAGCAGGTGGAATTTATGGAGCTGCAGCCAGCCCAGGTCCAGACAAAGCCGACGGGCACCTGCCAAGGCGTGGGAATCCCGGGGGGAGAGATGGACAGCACAGGCTCAGCATTCCACAGTTCACCTCCAGCCCCTCCAGGAGGGGAGCTGGGGACGGAGCTGGCTCACGGGCTGTGCCCTCGGTGCCCCGCAGGTCCCTACTGGACTCACGTTCTCTTCACGTGGCAGTCGAGGGAAGGGCTCAAGGTTTATGTGAACGGCACCCTGAGCACCACGGACCCTGCCGGGAAGGTTTTCTACGACTACGGCGACGCCGGCGCCAACCTCCTGACGGGGACAGGGGGGGACCCCGGGCGGCGCTTCGTGAACGGGGCCTTCGACGAGTTCATCATCTGGGAGAGGGCCCTGAGCCCCCGCGAGGTCCGGCAGTATTTCACTGCAGCCGTGGGTGAGTGCACCCGGGGACAGCCCCGGGGACGGCGCTGGCCTGGGCGCGGGGTCAGTGTCCCTGCAGTGTCCCCCCGCAGTGTCCCCATCATTGTCCCCTTCAGTGTTCCCCTCAGTGTCCTCCGCAGTGTCCCCCCATCAGTGTCCCTGCACTCTCCCCATCAGTGTNAGTGGCCCCATCGTTGTCCCCCCTCAGTGTCCCCCCGCAGTGTCCCTGCACTCTCCCCATCAGTGTCCCTGCAATGTCCCCCCTCAGTGTCCCCCCATCATTGTCCCCCTCAGTGTCCCCCTGCAGTGTCCCCACAGTGTCCAGCTGGCCTGAGCACAGCCCTGTGCCCTCACCTGCCTGGGTTCCCTCACTCCCACATGGCTCTCCCCAGCAGGGAAGGCATTTTTCATTCAGTCCTTGGTTCTCTTGAAGATAATTCACCCAATTATCACCAAGAACGTGCATTATTTCTACTTTTCTACCAATAACTCAATTTCTATTCTTGTAACTCTGCACTAATCCTGACCAATGGTCCCCAGCACTGCAGAATGTGGAGCAGGTGGAGGAGGACGAAGAAGCCCAAAAACCACAAGGATCCTCCATCCTGTCTCCATCTCCTCACCATCCTAACAAACCCAAACATCTCCATTTCTCACCCTGTGATAAATTCCATATTGTGCTACAGCCTGATTTCCATTCCTGATAATTCTGCCTCATCCCAAAGCCTGGGAAGCCCTGTCCATGGGCACAGGTTAAAAGCAGGATTTGTCAGAGGGTTTGGATCCTTTCAAACATGCAGAGAAATACTCTCTGCGTGCTGGGTTCCAGCAGTTTGCAATCAAAGATTTAATTATGTAAGACTTAAACTGCTGCAATGCTCTTCTGTAACAAGATGATGGAATAAAACTGATGAGAGAATCAAAAATTAAACTTGTTAAACAAGGCTGTGTGGGTACAGTACTGCAAATAAATAAAATCCACAGAAGAGCGAATCTGCTCCTTTCAGTTAGAACTGATCCAGCCTGAGGTGGGAATATGTATCTAAAATTATGTATCTGGTATAAAAAATTCAGAGTTGTTAATGCTCATTTGTGTTTGTATTTCTCCAGGTGTGCAAGTTCTGCTTTCTTCAACACTTCCATGGTCTCTGATGACGACCACTGCAAAGCCCGTGGTAGGACAGCCCTCAGAACTCTTTTCCATAATGTCAGAGTGTGCATAAATCACAGCTACAGACCCTCCTCCCTGCTTCATGCTCGTTAAGGGCACTTGTTTTCATATCTTAATTATAAATTTATAATTATAAAATAATTGATAATTTTGGATGCCCATAGGCAGAAGTTTAACCACTGTGGGAAGATGGGAATACAAAGGAAATTAATTGCTAGAGTATTTATTGCTACATTAAAAAGAAAAAAAGGTAGTAACTTCTGAAGTATTCCTATTAACTTTGAAAAAAAATATAGGATGCTAAAAACCATTTTGATATTTTTTCCTTTTGTTTCCTTTAAAATTAGAAAAAAATTCCTACCAAAACAAGAAAATTGGTTTCCATCTGTTAGATAGAAGTATAATGAAAAAAATGATTTTTCATCTGGAGAATACAGCAGTTACCTGTTGTGGTGCATTCTCACGTTCCTGCTCTCTGCAGTGGCCAAGTTCTGCTGCTTTTCTTTCTTTCTTCTGTCAGTTCCTGTCCACAGAAACTCATGTGGATAGACCTGAATTGCCAATGAAAACCTTAATCTCTGAACCTTCCTGGGATAATTTGGGATATTCTGTGCTGGTTGTGTCTCTGCTGGTGGCTGTATGGGATAATTTGGGATATTCTGTGCTGGTTGTGTCTCTGCTGGTGGCTGTACAGGATAATTTGGGATATTCTGTGCCGGTTGTGTCCCTGCTGTATGGGATAATTTGGGATATTCTGTGCTGGTTGTGTCCCTGCTGTATGGGATAATTTGGGATATTCTGTGCTGGTTGTGTCCCTGCTGTATGGGATAATTTGGGATATTCTGTGCTGGTTGTGTCTCTGCTGGTGGCTGTACGGGGTAATTTGGGATATTCAGTGCTGGTTGTGTCTCTGCTGGTGGCTNTGGTGGATGTCCGGGATAATTTGGGATATTCAGTGCTGGTTGTGTCTCTGCTGGTGGCTGTACGGGATAATTTGGGATATTTTGTGCCGGTTAATTTGGGATATTTTGTCCCTGCTGCAGCTGCCCACCAATGCCTACCTCCCCATCATCTCGGCGCTGAGCCAGGGCCGGGGCAGTGTCCCCAGCTCCCTGCTGGGGCTCCTGCAGAACGTGTCCTCCAGCCTGCCCAGCCAAGCCCTGTCCGAGCACACTGCCCTCAGCCTGGCCCAGGTGAGTGCCCACCTGTGAGCTTCCCTTGACTGCTTGGGTTTAAAAGGTTCAATGAGAGACAAGAAAGGAAAATTTGGGGCCATCAGTCTCTGGCGGAGAGCCAAGAGCTCACCTGCTGTTTCAGAGACCCCCCCTTAAATATGGATATTTGAACTTTTCTAAGGATTTATTTCCATGTTTCTGGGAGTTGTTTTGCATGGTCACTCCTTGGTCCTGCCTTTTTAGAGCATGTGTGTTTCTCAGTTGTGGTTTTAATTAATTCTTGTTATCAGTGTTAATTTGGGCCTTGGTCTGTAATTCCTGCAGATGGTCAGTGCTGGGATATCAGCAGCAGATTCTCCAGATCAGAGCAGGGCCTGCACTGGGTGTGATCCTGGCCAGGCAGTGTTCACTCACTGCAGAGACACTTTATCAACTTCCTTTAGTCCTAGAGAAAACTCTATCTTTAAAACCATTTCCACACCACACATCGAATATCCACCCTATATGGGTGAGAAAAGAAAACCCCAATACCATAATATGTATTTATAACAACCTTATATGTACAACACTCATCTGAATATTTGCGAAAAGCCAAATGCATATTATGTATTTATAACAATTATCAAGGAAGACTCCGAGGGGCTGGGTCTCTTCTCCCAAGTAACAAGGACAAGAAGAAATAACCTCAAGCAGTGCCAGGGGAGACTTAAGTTGGATCTTAGGGAAAAATTCTTCCCTGGAAGGGTTGTCAAGCACTGGAAGAGCCTGCCCAGGGAAGCGGTGGAGTCACTGTCCCCACCGAAATGGGTTCAAGGAATTTATTAGATTCGGGTTAATCCACAGAGGGGGAAAAGCAAGCGGGTGTTTTGTGCAGTCTGAGCTGAGAACGATGGGCATCTCATTCCTGCAGGCTGCCAAGCCATTACCGCAGTAATCAGCTCTGGCCTCGCTGCTGATTGTTTCCCTAAGCCCGAGGGTAATTCCAGAGCGACAAGGGCGCTTTACTCAGACAAAAAATACAAATAAACCTTCTGAAAACGACAGGGACAGCCATCGAGAGATTGTGTTAAAAGCTTACTATTTGCAAACCCTAAAGCTTGGATTTCACGGATCACAGTTTAATATGTAGCAAAAGCCCTTCTGAAAAGCTTTAATGCGTTGTTTCCTTTGTTTTCCTCAAAAATTTGTGCGGGCTCCTCGCTGCAATTGGAACGAGACCCTGCCAAAAACTCTGTACCTGCTTCCCACCTCGCTCCAGCCGCGGTTTGGGTGCTCGTTCGTGCTGTCTGATGCTGCTTTGTTTGCCGTGACAGTGATTTGCAGGCAGAAATGTGGGACATGATTATGTTTAGCAGAGCTATTTTGGGAGGTAAATACAAGAGAGTCCTGATCATCCAGCCGGCTCTGTGGTTTGCCTGATGGATGGCGAGGCTCTGCGCTGTCTGCCGCTAATTCTCTGAAAGACAGGCGCTGATCGCGCCTGTGATTTTCTGTGGAGTTATCTCTGCCTGATTGTCCTCTGCCTCACAGCACAAGGAAATTTGATTTAAGTGATATGCAATAAACTTTCTGATGACTGACGCGCGTTTGTAATGAATCGCTTCTGACAAATCTGACTTGGGTTTTGTTAGGCGGTGTCTTCCACATTTCACGGTGGAACTTTACTGTATTCATTTCTGAAGGCTTTTTAATAGATAAGTTCAAGCTGGAAATGTGGGGGTTTTCTTTTAATTTTCAGTGCAGTTTTCTGTGCTCCCTTTTCTCCTTCTGTGTGTGCACATCAGCCGGGCTCCCCAGGGCTGGGGCGGTGTTTGGCTCAGCTTGGGCAGTGTCCCGGCAGTGTCCCTGTCCCCGGCAGTGTCCCTGTGCCGGCAGTGTCCCTGTGCCCGGCAGTGTCCCTGTGCCGGCAGTGTCCCTGTCCCCGGCAGTGTCCCTGTGCCGGCAGTGTCCCTGTGCCCGGCAGTGTCCCTGTGCCGGCAGTGTCCCTGT
>VZTB01015794.1:245555-257719 GCA_013397245.1 Thryothorus ludovicianus
CCGGCAGTGTCCCATTCCCAGCAGTGTCCCTGTGCCGGCAGTGTCCCTGTTCCCGGCAGTGTCCCATCCCCGGCAGTGTTCCATTCCCAGCATAGTCCCATCCCCTCAATGTCCCATCCCTGTCCTCATCCCACCCCTGGCATTGTCCCATCCCCGGCAGGTCCCAGGCCAGGCTGGGCAGGGTGTGGGGCAGCCTGGCTCCGTGGGACGTGTCCCTGCCCCCGGGAGAGGGGCTGGAGCGAGATGATTTCTGAGGTCCCTTCCACCCCCAACCCTCGAGGGCTCTGCAGAAGTCCCAGGAGTTTTGATAAAGTGGAGAATGAGCTCACTTCAGCCTCAGTCCCAGCACTGGCTCAGCTGTAATGACTGCACCTTGGGAGTTAACACCCTGCTGGGACTGCCAGTAAAATAATTGTTCCTTTGGAAGTCCCCCAGAGCATGGTGAGGATGCTGGCAGGTACAGATGGATCTGGGACTGGAAAGGAAATGGGCCTGTCATCTTAACATAAACCTGAGAAAATTCCTAGCAGAGATCTGCCCTGGATCCTTGCCAGGAGATGTAGCTGATTAATAAATAATCGAGATTTATTTGTCTTTCAGGCATTTTTAAAAGCTATTGAAGACTTCATGTTACTGTCCAACTGGATTGATGGACCAGAGGTAAGACAAGTGGGCTTAGATTTGTGATTTCCTTCAGTTGCATAAATTCACACGGATGAGAACAGCTCTGGTTGTCATTATGGCTTTGCTTGCTGAGACTCTTTGGCACTGTGACTTATTTTATCATCTGTCATTGATGAAATACCTGCAGGGTGAATCCAGATATTTCCTGTGCTTTTTCTTGAATCCTAAGAAAGAACAGATTCAAGGGAGTGTTTTAAACTGAGAGAAGGAGAAGTTAAAGCACAGGGAGGTCTCATTGAAGCCTAAAATGCTTTTAAGACAAAAGGATGTCTAATTGATTTAAGTTCTTAGCATCAAATCCTTGATCATTTCTGGTGTAAATGGATTTCAGATAAAATAGATTTCCTTTTCACTGAAACATGCATTAACTTTGAGATTTTATTAATCACATTTCAACCTGGAGGGTTAAAGTAGCTTTTATACTGAGGAGCATTTGAATAGAGGTGACACTGCAGTGTCTCAGCTTGTGTTCCAAGGAAGATCTGATACCAATCTTTATACATTGTCAAAAAACCTCTGCACAGCTCCTGTTCCCACTGCGCTGGATCCTGAGCATGCCTGGCTGTCAGGTGCTGGTGGAGCAGCACGTTGCAGTGTTTTGGAAAGTGTGGCATCAATTTGTGTGGCACTTTGTGCACTGAGGGTGGGAACTGCCCTGCCTGGCTGGGCAGAGGTGTGGGGGCACCCTGGGCTGTGCACTGGGAGCTCAGTGACCCCTGCACCCTGCAGAGCAGCTCCCTGGCTCTCACCCCGTGTGTCTCCCTCCCCAGAGCCCCGTGGTGTTCAGCAGCCTGATCCACACCATCGACACGGTCATGGCTCACCTGTCCCTCAACCTGGACGGGACCTCGCTGCCCCTGACCCTCGAGGGCTCCTCGTCCGTGGCAGGTGGGGCTGGGCAGAGCTGCTCCCTCTGCTCCCTGTGTGTCCCAAACCCTCCTGTGCTTGCCCCTCTCCTTTGCCAGCATGCAGGAGGAAAGCCAAACGCATCATTTCCCTCTTTGGAATGAAAACTGAGTTTAGTTTGCAGGAGGATGTCAGCGCAGTCAGGCTGGAGGTGATGGGCTCTGGCTGTGCTTGAGCTCCCCTGGGGCTGTTCGGGGAGGAATTCAGAATTCAGAATTTGTATCATGTGTGAGGGATTGAGTAATGCTGTGCTAATAAAGGGCCTAGAGCTCATGCAGCCCGTGGAGGTTTGGCTGCTGCAAAACCTTAATCTTTGCAAGAGACTGAAAATAACAGGAAATTTTTGACCTTCTCGGAGATTTTTATTTTACTGCTGCTTAGCATCTTAGCAGCCTTTTCATCTGCATCTTTGGATGCTACAAAGGTGTTTAATCTGCTCTGGCTGCCTGCCTTGCCCTGTTGAGGGGTGAGTAACCCGAGCAGTGCCCAGGACCATCCATCACTGCCTGTATCTCCTGCACTCCAGGGCTCTCATGCAGGACTGAAATGGTGCCTGCAAATGTCAGGAGTGCTGCTGGCCTGTTCTGCTTGCCCTGGGTGAGGTGATCCATGGTTTAATAACAGTGCCCAACCTCCTGCTCTGCCATAAAGAGTCAGATGTGAAAGGCTGTTCTGGACTTGGGGGATTTACCATACTGTGTGCAAACATCTGGGTTTCAGTACAAGACTTGCAGGAGCTCTTAGGGAGGTCTGGTTAAGCAGCCAGGGAGGTGAAGGGGCTGTCGGTTTGGTGATGTTTTGTTTGGGTTATCCCTCAGATTACACCGTGGTCAAAATGCATCCTCAGAGCCTGAATGGGTCCCACTATCGATTTCCATCTCGAGGGCAGAGTTTTATTTCCATTCCCAGTGAAGCTTTCCATGGAAAAGGTAAGGAAAAGATTAAAGAGAGAAGTGGACTCCTGTGCACAGGGTATCTGAAAATGATTTTGCTTTAGAACAGGTTTTGGTTCCCTTGATTTTTTCCAAGTAAATGGAAAAATCCACTCCTGTGGATTGCACCGAGTCTGAGGAAGCAGCAGTGGTCCTCTCATACTAATGAGCAATTAATGTGGTGGAGTTTTCATATTAGTTGGATGAAAATTGAATAACAGAGCTGAGCACAGAGACTGAAGCCATTTAATTCTGACACGTTTTTACATCAGAGGAGCCATAATTTCGTAATTATTTTTTTAATTATCTGAACTGGTAATTTTTAAGAAATTCTAGGATGTCAGACCAGGTATTACCTATCCCTTCATGCAAAATTGGTCTTTTATATAAAATTAAACTATAAAATACCGGGTTTAAGCAATACCATTCCAGGAACAGAATGAAGATGCAGACTACACTCATGCCAAAAATGCAGAATTCAGAAATCTATACCTATGCTAAAATTTTAAAAATCTCAAAAAGAACAATGGCTAAAATGTGCCATTAGTCGAGATTCTAAAATAACAATGTTTGAAGTTAATTATCTGTGCTTTACTCAAAGATTGAAGGAACCCACTTATAAAAGCAAATTATTCTCTCCTCAAATCTTTGAAAATCTGACTTATGAGCCCTAAATTCCAGCCCACAGAATTTACTCACCCAGAGCCTTTCTGCAGTCCCCTCTGCAGAGGGATGGTCGGTGCCTCTTTCATAAAGTGCAAAGTTATCTGAGAATAACCTGCAGTGAGAAATTCTCTGATAATTACTGAACTGTCTGCCTGATTTGTGGTGACAGCTTTGTTTCTTTGCACTGGCAGGGGCTCTGGCTGGAGACTGCAAGTCCTCCCAGGTTTGAATTACTATAATTGCAAACCAACTCCTAGTGCCAAAAATAGCATGAGAAGAATTCTTTCCTTTCCTGCTTATACAGTTCCTCACCACGCAGATTTTCTTTGATTTTCCAGAACATTGTCATGCTTTGTATCCTGAAATGATCCAGGGCATTGAATGTTTTACTCTTTTCCAGCTAAAGCTCACTTCTGAGCAATTTCAGCCTTCAGGCCACACTTCTACAGTGCCCAGATGAGCTAACCTAAAAAAATCTGTTACTTCACCTTAAACAGCTGACACTATAAATACTTGGAACCCAACAAAAGGGATAAAAGTAAAAGGAAGAAAAGTAAAAGGCATCTGTGTGGCTCACTGTGAAAACACACATCTGTCTCTTCGCTCAGATGCTGGAGAGCCCAAAATTACCTGGAATGTGGGCAGCAAGCAGAACATTGGGGCTGAGTTTCACCAGCTGGGGGGTGGCCTTGGGACCCTCGTGGCTCCCAGGGAGGCTCTGCTGAGTCCTGTCCCCCCTTCTGCAGCTGGGGGGGTGGGAGTGTGCTCTGACTGACCACTGATGGCTTTCACAGCTGATTTTGGAGGTGCAGCTGCACAGTGCAGTGCAGGCATCCTCCTATTGTACTTGTGGGGTCTGTGCTGCACTGTGTGCTCACACTCTTCCACTCCCCAGAACAATCAGAACCCTGCTAGGCACAGATGTGAAGTCAGTCAGGGCTCCCAGTTACTGCAGAGCTCCAGCCCAGGGGGGAGTTGTGGTGCTGAGGAGTGACCCCTGCTCCCTCTCCACAGCCTGGATCACCATCGTGGGCCTGCTCTACCACAACATGCATTTCTTCTTCCACAGCATCGACCCCGAGCACACCAGGTGAGTACCTGAGCCTGGCAGGAGGTGCCAGCCTGTTCATCCCTCTGAAACAGCCGTGTCTTTATCAGCTGTGGGCAGAGGAGAAGCCACGACCCTGGCCCCGCAGTGTGGTGTTTAACCAGACAGAGATTGCAGTTTACACTACGTGTTTTATTACAGGTTGCAATAATATAGATTCCCATAGCGACATGTTTGTCTTTCTCTTCTCCTTCCATTCATCAGATCTGCTACTAGAATTTCATAATTCAATCTGTCTCGTAAAAAGAAATTACAGGGTTTTTTCCTAGCACATATGAAGATAAAGCTTGCACTTAAACTAAACAAGTAAGAAAACATAGCATCCCTCTTTAGACAAAATCTGAATCCTAATCCTAGAAACCAATAAGGCAATTCTATAACAGAAGACCAGGCAATTCTTTAAAGACCTTTTGCTTTATGTACTACATCAGTGAAATCATTAGCAGATAAGATAAAGTACATGCAGAGCTGTATAACCCTCTGCAGTACAACTCCCCAGGGGATTTTTGCAAGACCATTCATGCAAACCATTTTGAGCAGTGCATGACTGTGTTTTCATGAGATTTTTCTCTGGGCTCTGTGGATCAGGTCACACTGTCAGTCTTGCCCACTTGGAGTTTTTGTGGGGCTGTTCCTGCCAGCAGGAAAGGAGCAGCACCTCAGCTGCCCTGGGTGCAGGGATTTGCTCCCTGTCCCTGCCCAGGGATTCCCTCCTCCCCTCCCTTGCCCTGCCCCAGCCCCGGGGCAGCTCCCAGGCACTCCTTTGTGCTCCTCGGGTGAAGAGCCCTGCTTGCCTTATCCAGGCTGGATCCCCATCCAGGCTGCTCACACTGGGATAATCCCAGTGTGAGCAACCTGGATGGGGATCCAGCCTGGACCAGGCACTGGGATTATCCCAGCATGGTCAGTCTGGATCAGGCACTGGGATTATCCCAGTGTCTGATCCAGGCTGGATCCCCATCCAGGTTGCTCACACTGGGATTATCCCAGTGTCTGATCCAGGCTGGATCCCCATCCAGGCTGACCACGCTGGGATAATCCCAGTGCCTGATCCAGGCTGGATCTCCATCCAGGCTGCTCACGCTGGGATAATCCCAGTGCCTGATCCAGGCTGGATCCCCATCCAGGCTGTTCACTGGGATAATCACACGGATTCCTGGGTGATATCTCTGTGTCAGCAGGGAGCTGTGCTGATGTTTGCCCTCTCTCTCAAGGAAAGGGCACTCAGCAGGTGGCTGTAAGGGAGCTCTGCCATCAGCCTGCAATATTTTGTACTTTCATGAAGAAATTGAGGCAATAATTTACAATAGCCTATGTTTCACAGAGAGGAGGATCAATGCAATTTCTTAAGGTAATAACAGGTAATCTCCGTTTTTCAAAGGGACAAAGAGAATTAAAATGATCCTGACTTAGGTCAAAGTTTAGCAAACACAACCAGGTCAAGGATGCTGCATATCAGAGCTCTGTATTCCTGTGCAGTGTCCCAGATCTGGGGCTCTGGTACAGCAAATGGAACAGAATTGTGATCTTGGAGTGCATCCCCTGCAATCTGTGGGGCAGAACAACCTGGAAAGCCATTCCTGCTCCCTGAGCTGTGTTTGTCTCCAGCACTCGTTCTGAGAATGAAGGGCCTGTCCTGTCACAATGTAAAAGAGAAACACAAAGACACGGAGAAGAAATGTTCCCTAGATTTCTAGAATTAATTCAAACTGCTTGAAGTGTTTGCAGTATGCAATGCACTACAAGATCACTTCTGTAAAGCTGTAGATGCAGGTCTGCCCAAACCAGCATCCAAAAAGGTAATAACTCAGGGAATGCTGCCTTAGCAACTTTTCTTCTGTGGAACCAAACCCCAGGTACTCAAAGATGTTTTAAAAATAAGTGTGTGCTTCACTTCTGCTTGCTTTTCTTTTCTGTGCTCTACTATTATAACTTCTTTGCTTGCTTTTCAATAGAATAATTTTTTTCTCAGAGTAGTTTGTTTTAAAGAATTCACTTTTTGTTCCTTCTACCACTGGGCTATTTAAACACCTGTCATTTGAAACCCGACCTTTTTCTTTTTTTGTGGGGGAAAACCAAGACCAAAACTCTTGGAGCTTTTGTGCTGTACAGACAGATGACTTCTATTTTCAGACTGCATAAATACCAGTTTCTAAAGGGAGCAACTTTTGATTCTTCACCCAGAGAAAATGAAACCCAGCAATGTTTTGAGCCCGTTCTGCTGCTGTTCACACGCAGTTTGTGAAAGTGTGGACCTGACACCCAGGGCCAGGGTGGAGAAAGGCTCCTGCAGGCTCAGAAACTCCACCCCCTGCTTCTGATGAAGATTACTTCCCATTCACAGTTCACTGAGGTCTCTAAAGTTAAAACAAGAGATAAAGGGTGTGGAAAAAGCATCCGTGCTCTTAATCTGTGAGGAGAAACCTCAGACTGTTGGATAATGAGTTTAACTTTACGAGTCCTTATCTAAGTTTATATTCGTTGTACCAGAGTAGCAAATTCTGCCTTCAGGTGAACAAGTTCCATTCCCATGCTGGCTACTGGGAGCAGAAGTAATCTCTGATACTGATGGGTTTTTTAAGGTCAGAACTGAGGGCTTGTGCTAAACGAGTTCTGTTCTGTGACCCTGCCAAGGAGCTGAGTGAAGTTATTTGAACGTCTGACACGAGGTTTTTTTTTTTTGTTTTTTCTAAAATAAAAACAAGAAAGCACTGCAGACAGGTGCTGGGTGTAAACAAGGTGGTTTTTCATTTGCCCCCAGACTGGCCCTTTCCAGTGGTGGGCTATGTTTGGAAACCCAAGCTGGTGTTTAACTCAGCAGCTCAAGTTTCTCGTGGTAGAACCCATCCATCCACCTGCTCAAGAGACAGATGTCAGCAGTCATTCAATCCTGCAATTTGTGACTGAGAGTGTAAAAAATTCTAGCCTGAGACCAAATGGATCTCAATTACTCCTAAATGTGTGAAAATGCCAATCTCATAAGTTTTACCTTAAAATAATCAGGTTCTTATGTACTTCCCACTAGAATTACTTCCCAGATGGCCTGCTCTATTTCCAGGACTAATCAGCTATTTGGTCAAAGTTCAGCTGTTTGCATTGTGGCCTGTCTTTCCCTCTAACAAATCTAACTGGACATCATATAATTTTCTAGGTAAAGCTATAAATCACGTCTAAATACATTCCTGTGTTTCTGTGCATTCTGTCTGTGTGTCACACACTGATTTGCCTGTTTGATCAGCCAGCCTGAAAGCCCCTGCAAGTTCCCTCCTCACTTTGCTTTGGGAGTTTAGATCCCTCATGGGATTCTCTCTAATTCCTTCAAACTCTTCCAGCAAGGTTTGTAGACCTGTGCAGAGAGGAACAGAGTGAGGGAGGACCTTTGATATCAGACTCCAGGTGCCCAGAGCTGTTCCCTATAATTTGTAGTTATGGTTTCTTGTCCTGTAGGGTCCTTTGGGGCCAGACCTTGGTGCCCCAGAGGAACTCATTGGCTTGAATGGAAAAAGGAGGTCCTGTGTTCCTTTGCTATGCATGAACTAAAAAACCCAGTTGTTATTCTCCTTCCTTAATACATTTCCTTCTTTCCAAGGATTGCTGAAGCTGCTGCCTACAAGGGTTCCATGATCTCAGCCAGCAGCTCTCTCATCTCTCTCAAGGTGGAACCTCTGCCCCAGCTGTCCCACAACCTGTCTGGGGCTCCCCTCCTGACCATCCAGCTCGCCCACAGGCTGGTGAGTGACCCCAGGGCTGCCCTGGGCTGCACGCAGACATTTCCTTGTGTTTCTCTCTTGGGGTTTTTGGGCATTTTTTAGTGGCCATTCAGATGCCATTTGTGGCTACAACGTTGTTTTTCCCCCTGTTATGGTTTATTTCTTCACCGGTGCAAAAGGCTGCTGAGTGTTGGAGGGGAAGGGGCCGGTGCAGATGGAGGCTTTTGTTTCTGTGCTCTGGGTGTTTGTGCAGTCTGCAGCAGACTGGGATGAAATGCTGCTGCTCACTGGAGTGCTCAGTAACAAGGATTCTCTTGTGGGTTTTGCTTTTTGATCTTGGTGCACACTGAGATAACTGAGGGGTTTTGGTGGTTTGATGTCGGTGCAATGGAGAAGAGTTCAGACTCTGAGGTGCTGGGGGGAGGCATTGCAGCATCTCTGACCCACTTACAGCCTGGAATGGCAACGGCAAAGAAAGATTTAAATTCTTAAACATTTCCTAGAATACATCTCTTAGATGTTCTTCTGAATATTTTATCATATTTTTCTTTTAAAGCTATTTTCAAGCCAGTTTATCTTCTTTCTGTTGGGCTTTTGATAAAGCTGGAGTAAGCTACAAAAAGCACGAGGAATCCCTAAGGCCCAGGAGTGAAGTGTGCTTTTTGCTGAGTGTGTTTCAAACTGAGGGCTCCTAAATGTCCTCAGAGGCCTCTTAGAAATGGGCACTTGTTAAGAGTGAATTTTGCATAGATCGTTTACAAAATGCACTTTGCTTTATTTACCCAGGTAACATCATGCTGTAGTTATGATGATTTACTAGACAGATTTGTAGGTTTTTCCCTTTCTGGGAAATGTTCCTTTTATCAGGCATCTTTCTTTGCTTCAGCCAGCAGAACCCCTGAGAATGTGGAATGGACATGGCTAATTGTAATCTCTGTAAAGAACATGGCTCATTGTAATCTCTGTAATGAACATGGCTAACTGTAATCTCTGTAGGGAATATGGCTCATTGTAATCTCTGTAAGGAACATGGCTCATTGTAATCTCTGTAAGGAACATGGCTCATTGTAATCTCTGTAGGGAATATGGCTAATTGTAATCTCTGTAAGGAACATGGCTCATTGTAATCTCTGTAGGGAATATGGCTAATTGTAATCCATGTAAGGAACATGGCTCATTGTAATCTCTGTAAGGAACATGGCTAACTGTAATCTCTGTAAGGAACATGGCTAACTGTAATCTCTGTAAGGAACATGGCTAATTATAATCCCTGTAATGAACATGGCTCATTGTAATCTCTGTAAGGAACATGGCTCATTGCATCCCCTGCCATGAACATGGCTAACTGTAATCTCTGTAGCAGGTACAGGTGGATCAGGAGTTTCAGACTCCCCAGACCAGTCTGTGCTTTAGATTTGGTGTTAGAAGAGCGCTGGTTTCTCTCACAGAGCTCTTCTGGCTAATTAGCAAAGCAATCACAATGTGTGTGCAATTTGACAGGAAGACTGCTTGCCTCTGACATCTCTCGCTTTCAGAATGTGATTGCTCATTTGGCTTTTAATTAATGGTCAGCTCTAGCATTAAGGAAGGGGTAACAGATTATTCCAGCAGCGCCTGAGTGTGGCTGCACTGGGCCAAATCTGTTCTCTTGTGCACTGCTACGCCTCCAAGGAACTCCATGGAATAATTTCGAACCATATAAATTTAGACAACTGTAAATTTACTTAAGGAAGTGAGTTAAGCAAGTGTACAGAAGTAAATTCAAGTGAATTTACTCCAGCAGGTTGGGAAATGGCTCCTTGTCCCTGGAAGTTTTCAGCTGACAGCAGCACAGATCCTTTCTGATATTGCTTCACTCTGAAGTGGTTTCCTTTGGCTGGGTAGGGCTCCTCATGGAATAAAATGTAAAAGAAATTCTGGCTGCCAGATCACTGTGTTAAAGTGGGTGCCTTAAAGAGTAACAGTTAAGCTTTTTATCTAAGTTTGTGATTGAATAATACATTCAAACTGAGAGCATAAAAACTGGCTTAGAAACCTGTTTAATCCATTTAAATACTGCAGTAATGGGAGAAACATTGGAAGTGCATACCATTTCATTCTTATAGCTGTTTGCTTGTTCCACATAATGCTCTCAGTTTAACAGAGGAAAAAGTAAAAAATACTAGGTCCTTACAAATAGTTTTTCTTTATTAAAGTTTGAGCCTGACTTCTTAATTCCTCTTCTTCTAAGCATGTAGGAAAAATGCCAATCACTGAGCACCAGAAAACAAAAGGAAGCTGGAATAAACCAAGTCTATTTTAGGAAATAGTTAGAAAGAGAATGCCTGTGAACTGAATATCACCTCTTGAAACAAAACTTCACAGAGCATTTATCATTCCACAGCTTAACTCCGGGTGAGTTAAGCCTCCCTTTAGGCAGGGCTTTCTCTGAAATTGTCTGCATTTCTCATGTAGCTCTGAGGACTTGGTGAGGTGAGTAAGCTTCTCTCTGGCTTTGAACCAGGAGATATTCCAAGCTGGGACTGATGTCTGACTGTCTGATCAGCCAGGGAAGGATACAGGGAATATCTGTGAGAGATGTGTCAGTGCTTCCCTTTGCAGGGAGCCCCGTGGGGCAGAGGCTGGGGGCTGAGCTGGGGCTGTGGAGCTGAGAAATCACCTCAGAGTCAATAAAAACCTCTTAATTGAGGGTACATGGGCTAGGGGGAGCAGGCTGGGCTCTGCCAGGAGTTATTGGCCGTAATTGCAGCAGTCTCTGTGCACACTGAATGGATTTAATTTCTCTTTTTCATCAACAAAGTTTTGCCTGAGTTAAGACCTCTAAGACACAAAATTTAATAGAGTAAATTGCAATAGACAATTGTTATTCAGGAACACTTCAGGGACAGGCATTTCTTTGACAGATTTAAAAAGTGGTGATGCTCTTGTCACCAACTTGGATGGCTGCTGTGTCCAGCAAAACAGATCTCAGAAATTAGCAGAAATCCACTAACACCTCCAAGGCGTGGGGAGGATGTGAGCACTGATGGTGGCTTGAGGCTGGAGACAGCTTAGTCTTGACCTGTCCAGATGTTTCTTAGTGAGGCAACAGTACATTTTGTGAAATGATTATCTGAAAAAAAATCTGTTTCCAGCAAGATGTTTTTCATAGCAGGAGCAGCTAGAGAAGAACTAACATTTCACTTCTGTGATCCAAGAAATTACAGCACAGGGTAGAAATTTAGAAGAGATGAATGTCAAGGCTGAAATGCAGCACAATGTGCTCTGGAAAAAGTCAGAAGAGGCAACAGAAGAGGAAATTGTGTCAAACAGCACCAGTGTGTTGTAAAACCCATATGGGTACATAGCATAGACTATGTAGCATCAACTTGGATTTTTGCCCATGCTGAAGTTACATTTTGACGCTCCTGAGGACAAAGTAGCTGTAAATGCTCCTGTTTTGGGCAGTTTTCAGGCAGCAGAAGCAGCAGCCGGGTGTAAATCCAGGCGCGTTTGGTACAGAGGGCACAGAGGTGCCACGGACAATAAGGTGATGGGACAAGAGGGCAGCAGGCACAGCCTGGGAGCTGCTCAGAGCTCTGTGGGTCCCTCACTCCTGACTGGCACTCCAGAGAAAATTGCCTCATATCTGCAAGAGAGCTCCTCGTGCGCTGCTTTCAAGCACTCGGAGTTTTCTCCAGGGCTTTGTTTTCTCTTTGCAGAAGGGGAACATGTGCAGCTGCAGTTCTGGAGAGTTATGAGCTCCTGGCTGTTGCACCCTCTGTGAGAGTCCTCACATGGAGATTAGATGCAAATTGGGAATTCTCACTGCAGCTGCTTTTCCCTCAAACAGAGTTTGGGGCAGTGCCACTTTAAAGAGTTGTTTGCTTCTGGGAAAAGGCAGGTTTGCCTGAGATAGTGCAAGGAACTCATCCAGCCTGGCTCCATCTCAGTCCTTTTCTCAGCGGGGTCCATTCTGACAAACACAGCGCCTGGGGAATTGTCTGCCTGACTGTGAGGTGCTGATCTTTCCTATTCTCACACTGAATCCTCAATCAGCTGCTTCTCTCCTGATTCTGAGGAGCTGCCTCTGCTCTCCCTCTGTGCAGGGAGTGCTTCCCACCAGAGCCCCACTGGGACCCTTCCTTCCCTCCATCAGTGGGGCTCTATCAGCTCCTC
>VZTB01015794.1:258051-275813 GCA_013397245.1 Thryothorus ludovicianus
GATGATCAGCTCCTCCTATCGATGATCAGCTCCTCCTATCGATGATCAGCTCCTCCTATCGACTATCAGCGTCCCCTATCGATGATCAGCTTCCCCTATTGATGATCAGCGTCCTCTATCGATGATCAGCTTCCCCTATCGATTATCAGGATCCCCCATCGATTATCAGCGTCCCCTATCGATCACCAGCTCCTTCCTTCCCCAGCTCCTGCTCTGGTCCCCTGTCCCGTTCCTCTCCTGGCTGTTCCTGCAGGACCAGCAGCAGCACCAGGGTGCCCTCAGCCCTTCCCCACCAACTCTGCCTGGTTCACAGCAAAGAGCTCCTCATCTGTCTCTTTTCACCGAGCTTTTGCCTTTAAAACACCCCCAAACCTCCTCCTTTTCCCTCCCTTTCCTGGGCAGGCAATATCCCATTTTGCAATGTTTGTTGAACATTATTACTGATAAGAAAATAAAGAAAGGGAAGAACCAATTCCCATTTGTACACAAATATTAGTGCTACCATGACAGAGACAAATCAATGTGGAGCCAATTAATTTTTATGGCAAGTTAAGTGTTGGCTAATTTATGTATTGATTGAGGAAAAACAATGAATCTTGCCCACACCTGCAGAACAAAGGTGCATCATTTTTCACTGGATGGACTTTGACAGAAAGAACTTGACTAAAATACAATCAAAACTGTGACTCTTGCAGAATGTACCACAATTAAGCAAAAAGAAAAAATAATCATAAAACTCCTGATTTCAAAATCAATGCAAAGTTTTGCACTTTGTTACACAAGTTAAATCCTTGCTATAAAGAATACAGGAACTCCATTGAGTTCACATGAGAAATGAACACACTTGCAGCTACTTTTCTTGTTTCTGGGCAGCTCTAAAACCCCAGCAGTCATGAGGATGAATTACAGCCCCTCTTAACAATACAGCAAGAGTTTTCTATTGTCAGCGTTATTAACAGAAACAGCCCAGAACTTATTTGCTCATAGGACTCCATTCTAACAGCTTAGAAAGGCAAACTAACAAAAAAATATAGATTTTTGTCAAGCACATAGAAGATGGCCTGCTCTAAGAGCAGGGATTGCTTTGTGATAAGCTGTAATTGATGGAAGGTTTAATTTCTGTGTCAGAACGGGTTCAAACCTTTGGAGACACAGACCTTGGCCTGTGTTAGCTCTCGTGCACCATGAAACAAGCCCTCGGTATTTCTTTGTGAGACAAAGAGCAGGATATGGGCAGTAACAGGACATTTATCAATTTGTATTTCAATTTCATAGAATATTAAAGTTTTTGAATGTGGAACTCCCCTGCTGGCTTTCAGTTAAGAAGGACTGGACCAGAAATATTTGGAAGTTGCCTGTTGGCCTGTCAGACACATCAGATGTGAATGATGAACCTGAGGGAGTTCAATTTGGTTTTGTGGAACTCAGAAAGTTAGATCACCCTAATGAGGGTTGAAAAGGTGTCTCAGAGGCCCAGGTATCTTTAGTCCAAAATCTACTGATTGATGTCAGAGAAATCAGACATTGATACGTATTTTTGATATTGGTTTAAATAAATTCTCATATTTAATGAGAGCAATTCTAATCTGGTTCCCTGGTAAATATGAGGTTTTTTGCTTGTCATATCTGTATTTATCCTAATTTAGCCATCCTAAAGGCTGCTATTTATTTATTTAGGTGCATGCCTTATGTTAATTTAAACACTGTGTTGCTGTAAAACAGGCACGATAATTTGGGGCTTGCTAAGCCTGAGCACTTTGGTGGAAGGAGGATAAAATGGAACTTCCCAAAATCAAACTGGTGTCATCCGTGTGACCCAAAGTGCACCGTGGGAAGGACTGACGGGGTCAGGCTGCTGCGGTGGGAGCAGGGACAGACCCCGTGGGGATTTGGGGAGGGGTCAGTGCCTGGGTGCTGCCGAGGATCCCCCACTCAGGAGCCCCCGATGAGGAGCCAGGCTGAGCAAGGGGCTGGGAGGGGAGGGCAGGGGAGGACAGGGCAGCCCCAGCTCTGCCCAGAGCCCCAGGACTGGGATAGCCCCGGGGTCTGGGGGTGCCGGGAGCCCCTCGGGCAGGGGAAGGGAGAGGCTGTGCAGGGCACAAAGCTCTCCCTGCCCCGGGACAGGCCGTGGTGGGGCTGGCACAGACAGCTCCAGGCTCCCACTGCAGCCCCTTCCCTTCCCCAGAGAGGCCCTCGGGCAGGGAATGATCAACTGACTGCCCAAGGAGGTCTCTGATTAATAAAGCTGCAAGGAAAAAACCAAAAAACCGTCCTGTGGCACCTCAGATGGGTTCACATTAAACTGTGTGTGAGTTATGCTGCTCTTTGTCAGCGTTTTTTACAGCAGACTTTTTATTTGCCCGAGGATGTTTTAAATAATTTCAATAGCAGGAGCTCCAGTGCTGTCTGTGTTCTTCATTCCTTGTTTCTGTCTGCTGTGATAGTTGACATCAAATGCAGCTTGAATAGCCAGCAGAATAATGTTTGGAGAAAGCACCAGACACACCAGGGAATTTAGTTTTCCTGAGTGATATTTTAATTAGTCAGCTACACTGATGAAATCTTAGTGATTCCCATTTGTTATTAGGGATGGTAATGCTACCCTCAAAAATTTTGGAATTTCAGATTTGCAAGAAAACTTTTTTGTTTTTTTTGTTGTTTTTATTTCCACCTTGAACTCAAAATAAATTTTCTTGATTTTTGCATATGGCAGACATGGTAATTTTTTTAGGAGTATTACTTAAAGGTCCTCAGAACTGGATTTATTTTTCTTTATCAAGAAAGTCAGCTATGCAGTGCAATGCTATTAATTTGCACTCCAACTAATTAAAAAGCTAGAAGAGTACTGAAATTTCCTTCTAACCTCTGATTTCTCAGTTTCACCTTCTGTGTAATTGTTGTTTTGTGATTCATACAAAACTTTTCCCCTAGATTTATTCAGTGCTAAATCCTGATTTCCACTGATTTTGATACATGAAACTCTTTGTATTGATGTGATCTATTTCCTAGCCAAATGCTTTTCTTTGTTCCTGCTCAAACTGGGGAGAAAACATCATTATAGAAATGGGCTCAAGCTTTAGTGGGGCCAGGTTCTCACATGGAGTCAGCAGAGCTCACAGGGGGTAAAATGCTGCCAGTTTGGATATTCCCAGGTTATTGAGCAGCCATTGCACCTCCAAAACGGCCCAAACTTTCCCAAAAGTGACTGCTGCAAGCCTGGTGAGCTGTGCAGAGGGAGCCAGGCTGTTTCTGCAGTGGCTCAGCAGAGCTCTGGAGCCTCAGCTGCTGGAGCTGATGGATGGAGCACGCTGCAGGGAGGAGGCAGCAATGTTCCCTTTCTTGGTCCTGGCTGCAGCGTTGTGTCCTCCCACGCTGTCACCCAGGAGCTGTGACAGCCCCACGTGTTTCTTCTGGGCAGTGCAGTTGGGCTTTATGTAAATTCCTCTGAGGAGCAGAAATATTTACAGTGAACACTCACCAGGGCTTAGTAAAGAGTTCGTGGGGGCGAAGGAAGGAAAATATCCAGGGAATAATCCAGAGCAGCACAGGGAAAGCCAGCACAGCCCTGGCAGCTGCCAGTGCCACCAGCAGCCAGGGCTCAGCATCCTCAGGGACAGCTCCTGCTCAGTGGCCAGGGCTGGCAGAGGGTCCTGACAGAGCCTGGGGTGAGGCCGGGCTCACTCGGCATCGCCTGGGACACAGCTCTGCTCAGGGGGGCTCAGGGAGGGCCAGGGGGACTCAGGGAGGGTCAGAGAGGGTCAGGGAGGGTCAGTGGGGCTCAGGGAGGGTCCGGGATGTTCGCTGAAGTTCAAGGAGGTTCAATGAGGTCCAGGGAGGTTCAGTGAGGGTTGCTGAGGTTCAGGGATATTCAGGGATGTTCAGGAATGTTCAGGGAGGGTCTCTGAGGTTCAGGGAGGTTCAGGGATGTTCAGGGATGTTCAAGGATGTTCAGTGAGGGTTGCTGAGGTTCAGTGAGGGTTGCTGAGGTTCAGGGATATTCAGGGAGGTCCAGGGATATTCAGGGATGTTCAGGAATGTTCAGGGAGGTTCAGGGATGTTCAAGGATGTTCAGTGAGGGTTGTTGAGGTTCAGGGATGTTCAGGAATGTTCAGGGAGGGTCTCTGAGGTTCAGGGATGTTCAGGGATGTTCAAGGATGTTCAGTGAGGGTTGCTGAGGTTCAGTGAGGGTTGCTGAGGCTCAGGGAGGTTCAGGGAGCCGAGGCAGGAGCAGGGCACAGCTCCAGGGCTGGATCTGACAGGGACAGTCCTGCCCTGCCACCCTGTTGGGGATTTCCTGCCAACATGGATTTGCTGCCTTGCTTTGGTTGTCTGTTTCTCTTCAGGCCCAAAATGCACAGGGATGAGAAAGCAGCTGGGGGATGTTGTGTGCAAATAGTTCAGTATCAAAGTCCCACAAAATCCTCTGAAGGCAGAGTGCAGGGAACAAGCTCCTTCAAAATGTGCTATTAAATCTGATCATCTATTTTAAGAAACAAGTAGCCTTATACTTATTTAACCGCCTTCAAGTACGTGATGTCACTTTAAATCAGGTACTTCACAGTGAAGCACACAAACATCAGACCCAAATACATCCTGTGAACATAAAACCTGAGGAATGATAGAAGAATTTCCTATAAAAAATTTATAAAGAATTTGCAGAGACTTAGTGCTTTATTGTGGTAAATTCTGTACCCAAGGGAACAAAAGCATAACTTCAGTATGTAGTATATTTTTATATTGTGTATTTTGATTCTTCATAGTCTACAGACTGTTGATTAGCTTCTTACTTCCCTTGATTTGAGTATTTTGTATATCCCAGAACTAGATTTACATATTTGAGCTCATTCCCTGGCTTTCTCTTGAGGAAAGTTAGAACTCTGTAAATATTGTCTAAAAAAAAACCCCAAAAAACCCATAAATATTCTTCCACTTCAGAAAAAAAAAAAAAAGAAAAAAGAATTTGAGTTTGCTTCCTGCAACTATCAACTAGCCAGCAGAAAACAAATGTACTGGCAAGAATATTTAGCAGAGCAGCAAATTTTAAGTGGTTACAGAAGACTGTTCCTGGAAGGCAGACTCCAAAATGGAAGCTGTGACCTTCTTTCCTAGGTGTCTTCTACTATTTTTTGGATGTTTTATACATAATTGCCTGACTCTGCCTTCACTAAAGCTATTTAAAAAACACTTGGGGATTTACTGGATTACATATAGTAATCAAATGTTTGAAGGCAATTAATGCACACAAGGACTCTGTTCCAGTGCTTCTTCTCAGAGAGATGCTCTTCACTTTCCTGCTGCATTCATTTCATCCTGATATTTGCTGGTGTGCAAATCTCGTAGAACATAATCTTATTACTTGAGATCTAAGCTCTTCTGTGTCCTTCTCCTGTGTCTTTTGATTCGTTGAGGAGTTTTCCTCAGGCCACAGCTTTTGGCTCTGACTTGGCAGTGCCTCGATGCTGGGATGGCTCCTGGGACACTGAGCCCAGAGCTGGAGGTGCCTTTGCTGCCCTTTGCTCTCGGTGGAGAGCAGGCAGAAATCTTCCTGAAGGGTCGGGGAGAGGAGGAGCAGAGCAGTGAGAGGGATCTGGAGTTTCCCTCCCTGTGGCTCCTGTGGCGGCTCAGGGGCTGTGCAGGGCTGGGCTCTGCAGGGACAGCACAAGGAGCAATATTTCACATTTTTACACAATATCCCCCGTGGCAGAACCTCTGCCAACTCCAAGAAAACACAGGCTAAAAATAAAGGTAAATTTCAGAGCACTTGGAAAAAAATTGTGCAGCTTAAACATATGGTCTGATGAGAGTCTAAGTAGCTTATATTTTGAGCACTAAATATAGAGAAGTGTGTTCTTATATACTCTATTTAATTTGAGAGTATGGCAAAACTGCAGCTCTGCTCCATATTGATGAAAATTGGTGTTACAGTGCAAACCTGACTGGCAGAATGACAAATGTGATCCAAACCCCAGTGCTGTGCCCAGGCTGTGATGCTGCAGCTCTGCCCCTCTCTGCCCTGGCCCTGCTGAGCTGGACCCTGCTGGGCGAGGCTGGAGGCTGCCCAGGGAGCCCACGGAGCCCTGCCAGAGCAGGGAGATGGTTCTGATTTAACTCCTGGCTGGCCCCTCGCTGACAGCACATCAGGAATTTATACCACACTGATAATACGTTGGAGTGCCAGTAACTTTTTATAACACTCCTAAAAGTCCTTATTCCTGCGGGGAAGCGTTCCTGCAGTGCGGGCAGCCCAGTGATCACTTTCAGATGTCAGTGAGCACTGGGACATTGGTCTGCTGCCAGCTCTGTGTTGAGGTGACCAGATTTTCTAGGCTTCAAGTCAGGGAGAAGCAGTCTGGAGAGCTGGGAGGAGGAGGGGGAATGCAGAGCCCCCCTGGGATCTCGTTCCAAGCCTTCAGGCAAGCCAGGAATCCCTTTCCCTCCTCACATCTGCCATACCTGGAAAGTCAGGTCCCAAACGACCCAACAAACAGCCCTCCCAACCTGCTGTGTTATTTCATTTAAAGTCACTTTGCTTTACGATTTAATCCTTGCCCTACATTCCTTTGGTACAATGTGTGTAAGTATTTTCCAGGGTTCATTCTGTCCTGCTCGTGGCAGCTACAAAACCTCCAGACTGGAAGAGGATGTGAGCAGTGAGGCAGAGCCTTGCAGCAGGGCTGTGCCTGGTGCTGCCAGGCCGGGCTGAGGCAGGAATGAAGATTTTTGTTATCTCTGGAAACTTGTGTTAAACAAACTAAACACAGCTCAAATATCTCAGCTGCTGAGCCGTGCCAGGTCTGGACAGGCCAGGAGTAAAAATCACCCTCAGAAAAACACATGGGCACAGCTGAGCTTCAGTACCTGCTTTGTTTTCTGTTTGCTTCATGAACAGAAAGTTTCTTCTGAAATCCTTTCTGATTCCTGGCATAACAGAGTAAAAGATACTGGGGAAAACTTCAGGTTTCTTGCAGGAAGGAAATAGAGGCACAGGAGCCTTAAGATGCCTTCAGATTCCACAGTCACTCCTTTACTCTTGTGCTCTCATTTTATGATATTTCTAAGGTATTTGTGAGGTTTTTTTCCAACATTCTGCTAAGTGATTTCCTGTCTAAACAATTGCATTGCTGCTGCAGTAGCAGATGTGCTCGTTCCTACAATTAATCGTTGCAAAGTAGTTCTGGCCTGAAAGACCTCCAGGTACCTACATTTCATTTCTCCCCTGTAACTGGTGGCTTGAAGGGCAATGATCTTCATTCCAAAACCCAAAACCTCACCTGAGTCCTTCTGCTGTGTTTGATCAAGGATAGGGTGGGCTGCAATTGCCTTCAGAGGATTTGATTTAAGCTGCTTTGGATATAGTTTGTGAAACTCGTGGGAGCAGATCCATGAAGGAGAATTGCTATTTAACTATAAAATATGTAAAAGGCTGTGGAGTCAAGAAAGGAGTAGTGCTGTGACATTTGAGCAGATCAACACTGAACTAATGCAGGTGGAGTTCCTGTTTTGCTGCTGGATGTGTCAGTTTCTCCCAGTTAATGTAATTACAGATTACATAGATCCCTCAGCAGTGTAACATCTCTCTGGTAATGATACTTGAAACAGCAGAATGTCCCTGGGAAAAATCTTGTAATATACTGTGCTTTGGCTTTAATTAAATTCCAAGCAACTTTTATCTTCTAAAAATCATGCATGAGCAAGATATACATGATGTTTAATTTGAAATAGAAATAACATCACTTCAGAGTCATCTGTTTAAAGATACATGCATATAATTCTTCATAGGAGGAGGATCTAAGGTGGCAGATTTTTGGCTTTTTTTTCAGATAAAAACCAACATAACAAAGCAAGTGTCAGACACCAGTGAGAATGATTACTTAGTTCAAGTTAAGGGCAGAAGGCAATAGAAGAGTGTGGCTCTAGATTGCCTTTATTTTCATTCACTGACATAAGATTTACCATCCCTTCTGTTGGAATCTCTTAGCAATGGAAAACTTGACAAAGCAGACAAAAATCTGATTTATTATTAAATCTTCGTATTCCAGTGCTACTGGCATTACATTTATTTTAGACAAACGCAAGTTAAAAAACAAATAATGTATTTCTGTGGAGATGACATGGAACAGAACTAACCTCAGGAAACAGCACATCCTAAAGCTGTTGGGTTTATCAGACATGTTCATCATGAAAGGCCATTGTGCACTGGCAGTCAAATGTCAGCTAAAACCAGATCTTCAGAAATAAATGCCTTGCCCAAACAGAGTGAGCAGAAACGAGACGCAATTTTAAAAACAATAAGTGCCCCAAATGCAATAAAGTAAGAATTAAACATGTCAAGTTTCCTGATGATTGGAGCACTGTATTTAACATTCGTGGGTAGAAGAGGTGGAAACTGGGCTGAAAATTCAGATGTGGGTCAGGGGGGGTTTTCAGACTGTTTCAGTGTGACCCACATTCCGTGGTAGCAGTAAAATTGTGAGAAAACCAATGGATCTTAATCCTCTGAATTCTTGTGTGAAGTAGAGGAAGATTTCCTCTGGCTGTGTGTGGCAGTTTTGGCTGAAGGTCTTTGTTCTGGAGCTCTGCTCTGTGAGATGCAGAGCCTTCTCCTCAAACCTGGCAGCTGCTGCTTGTGGAGAAACAGAGACTTGTAAAGCCTGTCTTAGGAAAAAAAAAAAGAAATGCAGTTGCTGAACCAGAGAAATACCTTTAAAGTTATATCAGTTGCATAAGCAGGAGAGGAACTCCCTTCCAGGAATGTTCTGTCTCTGTGTCAGGATGTGCTCCCGGGGCAGGAGGGGGAGCAGGGCTCTGAGTCAGCCCAGGCTGAGGGGCTGGGCTCCCTCCTGGGGCCACTGGGCCAGTTTGGCACTGGCCACTGGAGCTGCAGTGCAGGGGGACACCAGGTCAGCTCCAACTCTTCTTTTAGCTGCTCTAAAACTGGGAGCATTTGCCCAGCTGGGAGAGAAGATCAGACCTTGTTTTCTGCCCATTAATGATTGTGCCTCACACAGACACATCGTAATTTTAATGTGAATGTGTATTTTCCCAAATTCATTGTGGCCTGAGGTAGGCTGGGGAAAGTTTTTTCTGTCTCCTATTGGCATGAGCTTATATGGACTTTAGCAGTGGAGGGGTTGCATGAGAATTAGATATTTCCAACTTGTTCTGCAAAGAGGCTGCTCAGGGTGAATCTGTAGAACAATGCACTTTTCACTGTGACACAATCCTGCCTTTTTTACAAGTTTCTCAGACCACCCACCGTGGCCAGAGTCAGATTCGTCAACGGTGCATAGGAAATGCAGTCAGCCTGGACTAAAACATCTGGAGAAAAAGGCCCCTTGATAATTAGGGAATTTTAAATAATTACCCATTCCATATTGTTCTTTGTTCTCCAACGGTTTGAATTGCAGTGAGAGATCATCCCAAGGTACAAAGAATTCTAGATTTCCAGTTGCTCAGACATTGCATGATGTTTCCAGGATGTTCAGTCCCCAGAGGCTCTCGGTTGAATGTGGGATGGCAACAAAATCTGTAAGGATTGTTTTATTGGTTTAGGAAGGACAGGGGAGATGAGTACTTAAATACAAAGCTGGGAAAATTAAGAGGGAGCATGAAGCCTGGACTGTGGTGAGGAGCCATGAATCACAGCTGCTGCAGTTCTTATTTAGTCTCTGAGGGTACACGAATGTCTTGACTTCCCAAACGGGCACTGAAACCTCTGTTGCTTCTTGGTTTATCAACTGTACTGCTCATCCTTCAGGCCAGAAAGAAAAACAATCAGGGCAACTTTTCTGGCCCAGTTCTGTCTTTTCCAGCCCTTGTAATGAGGGAGAACTCTTCAATTTCCGTGGGGAGGGAGCTGGGATGTCACAGAAAGGCAGCTCTGCACCTTTTCATAAAGTTCTCACTGGCCCTGCTCCAATCTCTTTTTCTGTTGCCTGGGTTCCTTTAATCCAGTTGCCAAAGAAGTGGCAGTTTTGTGTAATATACTGATATATCACAGCACTCTGTCCACCACAGCACAACATCCATCATTTTCCCTCTTATTTCAGGCTACCCCCTTAAATGTAACTAGCTGTGGCAGACTTTCCCAAAATACCAGCCCTGGTTCCACTGAGGTGAGGAGAGGCAAGGGAGACCAGCCTGGCCCTCCCGAAATGTCCCGTGGTGGTGGGAGTGGAGCCCCCAGCTGTGTGCTGGGGTGTCAGGGGCTGTGCAGGGGGACATTGGGAACATGGGCACACGAAGGTGTCAGCTCCCCAGCCAGCCTGGGCAGTGTCCCGTGGCAGGGCAGCTCCCAGGGCAGCTCTCTGCTGTGCTTGGGGGCAGAGCTGCCCTGAGGGGCTGTGCTGGGCCCTGGCCAGCAGCATTCCTCCAGCATTCCTGCAGGGAATCTCTGCTCCTCCATTTGCTCCTGCAGGTCCTGCACCCAGCTCTCCCCAGCAGGGTGTACCTTTGCTCTCTGGGGAATTTCTCATGGAAATTTCTTCTTTGGCCACTTCCAATTCCACCTGCACCTGCTGTTCAGAGCAGCAGCAAATGCATTCCAAACAAAAAGACAAGAAATTCCTCAGGAGAGCAATAGCCTGCTATGTGCAAAGTGTATTTGCTTCTTTGTGTCTCTCCAGGCACTGAAACATTTTTGGGGGGATGCTTTTTGTCATTACAAATTATAAATAATTTCAGGGTGTTACTTAGGAACGTTTCTTTAGACAAATGGGTTATTTGCTCTGTCAGAATACACAATACAATTTGCTATTGAGAGTTTCCATGAAACCTTTGTGTCACCATTTTGAAGGACGTTGATGAGGAACTTTGTCATGACTTTTTCCTTAATGTACTCATAATTTAGCTGTTGGCTGCCTCTATTTCCCGTGCTGTCACGTGTGGACGTGGTGACAATCAAGGACAAACAATCCACAACACCCAATCCTCCATTCCTGCAGGAGTCACGCACATTTGCAGAGAAGGGATGTAGAACACAGTACCCTGATTCCCACAAATGCTGGGTGTCTTTTGCAAGTGTGAGCAATGGCATGGAGAGTAAGATGTTTAGAAATGTTCCATATTGGTCTGACACTTCTCAGAGTTTAGTCTGTGCTAATATATACAGAAAATTCTCTTTTTTTGGCGCAAAGTGGAGAATTTGGGTCATGTCTCTGCTCCAGGCAAAGTAAAGTTTCTTTTTCCATTCCTTCCTTGGGATAAGTAGGCTGGAGGATGTCTGAGGGTGGGGACTGCTGTGGTCCAGGTGGGCAGTTCTGTCCCTGAGTTCCCTTCCCCTTGGAGTGCTAGCACACATTTCAGGTGCAGGATTGTTCTGGGGACAGAAGCAGTCCCTCTGTACTTGTTTGTCTCCCAGTCCACAATTCGTAGTACAAACTGTGTAGCAACTCAGCAAAATTATTGCCACACATTTCGTTCACGTGGCCTGATGTTTTTCTAAGAAATTGGATTGTGCTTTAATGCTTCCTCAACAATTATCCAAAACTGTTTGTGGTCCTGGTGGCAGTCCAGCTGTGACTGAAGTGTGAGTTTAGCTGAACCACAGCCCATTTCCAGCACATTCCAGAGCTCAGGAGGAGGTGTCCTGGGCTCTCTGAAGTGTCACAGTGCCATCCTCACCCCAGAGAGCAGCTCCAGTGCAGCCTGCCCCAGGGGCCTGGCTTTGCCCACAGACAGGATTCCTGCTGTAAACTCCCTGCTCTGCCAGCTTCTCCTGCCCTGGGTGTGGTGGCAGAACCTTGGCAGAGTCAGGGAAGTTGTCATCCCAAATCCTGTGTTCACTTCTCTCTGTGCCCTGAAGCAGGGAAGGTGAAATCCTTCAC
The DNA here is from genome assembly GCA_013397245.1 of Thryothorus ludovicianus. Taxonomy (NCBI): domain Eukaryota; kingdom Metazoa; phylum Chordata; class Aves; order Passeriformes; family Certhiidae; genus Thryothorus; species Thryothorus ludovicianus. Next base: position 269,877 of record VZTB01015794.1, read on the forward strand.
AAAACAATTGAAGAAATCTCCCAGAATTACATTTCTCTGTTCCTCTGGGGCTGAGCTGAGATCCCTCACTCAGACTGCTCAGTGTAAAGGAAGGGTTATACTGGCAATCTAGAATATATTCCTGCAACTCCCTGCCTTGTTTTCTTCGTTGATCACAAAAACCAGACTCCTCAGCTCAGTGCCTGAGCCACCCTCTGCAGGTCTTCAAGAACTTTTGGTTTTGTTTCTTGTTCCATGAGCAGCATCCAGACAGTGCTTGAGCCTTTGCAGACCAAAGGCTGACAAACTTCCCTGAAGAGCAGAGTTTGCAGGGCGTGGTTTGTATTGTGGTACCCTACTCAACAAGGTGAAGTTTAATCAGCGTATCTTGGAGTTATTTTTGTGTATTCCTTTTGACATTTTGCATCTGTTTTTTCCTTCTGTTTTCTGTGAATTACAATGGATTTAACAGAAGGCTGTGCTGAAGGAGTTCAGCAAAGTGTTTTCATAACATTTTTGTTCACCTGAGACAACACGCCCCTGAAGTTTGGTATGTGAGTTTGAAAAGTCATAATTAGTTGATTTGCATTCTCTATCTTGCTGCTCTCTCCACAAAACCCAAGTTCCATTTCTGTGCTGCATGCCAGGCTCTGGCCAGGGTCAGTAAATGTATAACACAGCTGGATTCTGGAGCAGAGGGCAGAGCACTGCCTGGGCAGGGAAATACAAAACAGTGAGAGGATGGATGCTGGAATTGTGGGTGGCTCTGCACAGGACACTCAGCAGCCCTGCAGCCTGAGTTGTTTTCCTCTCTGAATGAGTGGGTGCCCAGAACAACACCCCGTGTCTGACATGTGTCTGGCACCACAGTTCATTCAGCCAGGAGATGCCACACGTGGAAGGCAAACAGATGAGCTGAGCATTTGCTGTGTAGTGCTTGGCAGACACAGCAGGAGCCACAGGGACAAACAGGCAGCTCTGTGTGGGAGAAATCTTGGGCAATATCTAAGTAAGCAAGATAATTTCAGGAGAAATGGGGTATTATAATCAATCCCTGCTGTTAGGTAAGCACTGGGTTGATAAACTGCAAGATGAATCAACCTATTCAATGCCATCTGTATAAAAGCACAGATGGATAGGACTGAAGGAATAATAGCATGCAAAATAAGGCACAGTAAGGTGCAGCAACTGTACAAGGCCAAAACTCTGTGAAAGGCTACATAATAAAGAGAAATATATGCAGAGGCCAGCAGCTGAATGTATTTGCACTGATCAGTGCCTGTATTTCTGTCTGAGCTTGCAGATGTCAGCAGCTTTGAGAGTATTCACCTTTCTGCAGCCTCTCAAACAGGCTGAAACGTGCTTGCTTTCCTTCCTTCAGAGGCAAACAGGAGATTTTATGTCCTCTCACAACTGCCAGGCAGGTCTAAGGTCTTCTAAAGCAACGATGTGAAAGTTTAAAGTTTGCTCTTTACCAAATGCATAAAGAAAAGGGTGAATATGAAGTGGTTGTTTGAGGAGTAAAATAATGCAGGACTTTGTGGAAAGAGCTGGGAGATGGGGTAAAGCAGGCAGAGGGAAAGATGGGAATAAATCAGTCAGTCAGGTGTAGAGAACAGCAGCTACTGCAGGAGGTGACCCAGCAGACCAGGTAAAGGTGTGAGAGCCTTCCTTAGAAGGCTATTTTAGAGCTGGTAAGAAGTCTTGTGTAAAAGTTATACTGGACCTGTTACTTCCTAGGGATAAATTCAGTTTCTTTTCAAGTGTTATTCTGAGGTTGGTTTTGTCTGATCCATACTGGAGATGGATTCATAAACTGCTCTGAAACATGATTGAAAAGAACAAAGCACAGCTACTGAGAACATGCTGGGGCCCAACAACCTTTTCTGTCTGCATCCCCTGCCCCTGAGGTGCCCTGCTATTCCTCCAGCAGAATTGCTTTGTGTTTCCTCTCAGGAAAGCCTCAATCAATAGCCAGCTTTGCTCCAACAGCACGGTGCAGTGTTATTCTAAAACAGCATCTCCTTGCTCTCATCGATGTTTGCTCCATCAGAAATTTGTCATGCCAACTGTTATTTTACAGGCAATCACTCAGGTTTTAACTTCAGAACCCCTAAAACATGAGTGTGTTACCAGCTTTATCCTTATCCTAAATCCAAAACACAGCTGGGACAGAAGTCAACCCATCCCAGCAAGGCCAGGACAAGGGTAAGGTGAGATGGCATCACTGAATAGCAACAAAAATGCTGGATTCACTTTGCACAGTATTAGTAAATAAGGTTTGTGAGGGACAATAAATCCCCCACACCCTCGTCTTAATTTATTTTAAACAGCAAAACAAATGAAACCAAATTAAACTCGTAAGTCATAGTATGAGTAGCATCCAAGAAAATGTCAGTTCCAATAAAATATGGCAAACAAAAGTATTGGCATAAACTCCAAGGATTTATATCATTGGCACCACAAGAAGGTGCCTTCTTTAGTTGATCTTGAGACATGACTCAAAATGTGAAGAATGAGAATATAAATATAAATAAAGGGATTTCTTTTTCCCTAAATTCTGAAAGGGTTATTTTTAACACAGTCAACATTTTCATTTTAGGTTAACACTAGTCAGTGCAATTGGAAGAACCTTTCAGTGGGTTTAGCACAACCAGCTGAAGTATTCAAAATAATCTGTACAGAAGTGTCATGGAGCTGGATTAAATAGATTATTATACTAATCAGGTTATAATAACCCAGAGCATTATTCACAGTCTTCATAATGAGCTCTTGCTAATGAGCTCTGTATTACTTTTCCTTAGATGTAACGTTTCCGGGAGGAGAGAATTTATTTTTCAAAATATAAACTCTGCACTCAAATTTTTTTATTCATGGCAGTGAGTTTTTGTTCTGAAGCACCCAAGATATTTTTCATCCTTTAATTAAATAACATCAGTGTTCAAATTACAGACACAGCCTGTCAAAGAATACAGTGCAGTCATTCAAGTGATCTCCACCAGAATAATTACCCTACAATCAAGCTGTAATTTGCCTTTTCAAGTAGACTGAATGATCCACATTGATTGAAAAAATTGAGCTGCTTTTTTTTTAAAAATAGAAAATAAGAGATGTTCATTTAATATTCTACATTTAAAAAAAATAATTAATCGTGAGCTGTCCTTTGGCTGCTCTGAAACAGCTCCTGACAAAGCCCCCAGGAGCTGGCTTGCAGCTTCAGGGTTCTGCTGTTGGGAGTCAGAGCTGGGCACGTGAGAATTCATCACAGCTCCTTTGTCTGCTCCTCACCCACGGGGAATGTTTGTACCCAGAAACCTGGACACAGGTGAGCTGCTCCAGGTGTCCCCATGAGGGCCCTTCTCCCCTCCCTGGCAGGGACAGATTCCCTTCCCCAGATCCTCCTGTCCTGGCAGGGATGGATTCCCTTCCCCAGAACCTCCTGTCCTGGCAGGGATGGATTCCCTTCCCCAGATCCTCCTTCACAGGCAGGGATGGATTCCCTTCCCCAGATCCTCCTGTCCTGCTCTGCTGGCACCTGGCAGAGCTCCAGGCTGCAGCAAGTTAAATTATATGGGTAAAGTTTAAAGCCATTTCTTCCAGAAACCCTGAAAGTTTTGTGGAATAAGGCAATTTCTTCAGTCCTGACACTGTAATAGCATAGGAGATTGGAATAAAATTAATAAAAATAAAAAACTACATCAGCCTTTGCTCAAACTCTGAACCAAACGGTTCCGAGGTGTTCATGGAATTCGGATGAAGGCGTTGCCAGCTGACAATGCAGCGTGAGCCTCTGCACCGCTGGCTCTGCTTTGGGCTGGGTTCAAGGCTGTGGGGACAGATTTTCATGTGGCATCTCTGGCTGGGGCTCGCCAGCCTTTGGGGAATCTCGTGCCACGGCCAGGAGCCGGGAGAAGGCACAGTCTGTGTGCCAGTGTCACAGTTTGTGTGCCAGTGTCACAGTCTGTGTGCCAGTGTCACAGTCTGTGTGCCAGTGTCACACAGTCTGTGTGCCAGTGTCACAGTTTGTGTGCCAGTGTCACACACAGTTTGTGTGCCAGTGTCACACACAGTCTGTGTGCCAGTGTCACAGTTTGTGTGCCAGTGTCACACACAGTCTGTGTGCCAGTGTCACAGTCTGTGTGCCAGTGTCACACACAGTTTGTGTGCCAGTGTCACAGTCTGTGTGCCAGTGTCACAGTTTGTGTGCCAGTGTCACAGTTTGTGTGCCCATGTCACAGTCTGTGTGCCAGTGTCACAGTTTGTGTCCCAGTGTCACACACAGTCTGTGTGCCAGTGCCAGGCAGTTTGTGTGCCCAGTGTCACAGTTTGTGTGCCAGTGTCACAGTTTGTGTGCTCAGTGTCACAGTCTGTGTGCCAGTGTCACAGTCTGTGTGCCAGTGTCACAGTTTGTGTGCCAGTGTCACAGTCTGTGTGCCAGTGTCACAGTTTATGTGCCCATGTCACAGTTTGTGTGCTCAGTGTCACAGTTTGTGTGCCCAGTGTCACAGTCTGTGTGCCAGTGTCACAGTTTGTGTGCCAGTGTCACACACAGTCTGTGTGCCCATGTCACAGTTTGTGTGCCCATGTCACAGTTTGTGTGCCCAGTCTCAGACCTGCTCCCAGCAAACCGGGCAGTTTCCGAGGCGTGTCCCGACTTCCTGAGCTTTCTGAAGCTAAAATAAGGAGGAAGACTGGAAATTATCTGGTTTTGGTAGAGTTCATCTTTCTGCCAGCGCACCACTCTTGATTTCTTTCCCTTTCCTGTGACAGGCCTGCTCCAGTTTTAGACAGGAGCGGGCTGGGCCATCACAAAATCTGAGTTTGTCCCCAGCAGCTCTCGAGGACCCGCCCGTGACACCAAACCTGCAGGTTCTGCTGCTCTGGGCAGTGCAGGTGCTCTTCTCTTTCCAGCTAAGCATGTGACTGCTCATGGGCTCTTTGCTTTTCTTCTAACTCTCTGAAACAAAAGTGTGGATGTTCTTCAGTTAGCATTCTCTGGTTTTCATTCGTTTTTTGCAGTTTTTTAAGGGTGTTGCTGAATTAAAGTATAAATTGCTTTTGTTTGTGATAGCAGTACTGAATTAGTAAATCTGCTTTCTGTAAGCGTGAATATCAAGATGAATCTTTTCCTATAAGAATCTTATTTTCATAGATCTACCCCATGCTTTTACTGCCTTATGCTCCCTCAAATTAGGGCTTTTGTGGTTCCCTTGATCATTATGTTCGTGCACTGCAGCTGTATAAAGTGGCAGTTAGTGAGCACAAAAGGAAAGTGAAAAGGCTTCTCTTTTTTGACCAAGCCTTTGATATCTAAACCCAATTTCTGGATCTGGCAGATGCTACTTCTGTAACTTGGGGCAAACTAAATGTAGTTGGGTCGCTTGGATCAGGTACAAAGAAGTATGGTGAGCTGTCTCAAGAAGGGAAATAGCCAACAATAATTCAGCTTGCCCATCTGTGCAATGGACACAACGATCTTTCAGCTCTTTTTTTGTTCTTAGCCATTCTGTTCTCTTGAGCTGCTTGTCTCTCCAGAGCTGAAATTTTGTGTGCTCAGTGCTTGGCAGGCTGGCACTGGACACACAGACTTGGCACAGAGATTTTGGATATATTGCTGAGCTGCTGCTTGGAATTAATTGGTGGATAATTTATGGTGTTGTTTCTGGGAACTCTTCCTTTTCTAATACACGTATTTTTAAAAACCCAAACAACTTCCCATCCCCACGTTCCAAACAAGATCTGAGCAAGCCACGTTCTGGCCCCACTAATGGCCAAGTTCCCACTGACTGCAGGACCTGCAGGAGCTGCCTCTTCATGCTCTGACATTATTTTTGCAGGAAAAGCAAGTGAAGCTAATGCAAACAACCCTCTGAGCTGCTGGGTCCCATATGCCACAAATATTTTACTGCTTGGGTTGTGTCCATTTCTCATCATATTTGAATCAGACATTTATTATTC
>VZTB01015794.1:275869-331813 GCA_013397245.1 Thryothorus ludovicianus
AGTATGGTGAGCTGTCTCAAGAAGGGAAATAGCCAACAATAATTCAGCTTGCCCATCTGTGCAATGGACACAGTGATTTTTCAGCTCTTTTTTTGTTCTTAGCCATTCTGTTCTCTTGAGCTGCTTGTCTCTCCAGAGCTGAAATTTTGTGTGCTCAGTGCTTGGCAGGCTGGCACTGGACACACAGACTTGGCACAGAGATTTTGGATATATTGCTGAGCTGCTGTTTGGAATTAATTGGTGGATAATTTATGGTGTTGTTTCTGGGAACTCTTCCTTTTCTAATACACGTATTTTTAAAAACCCAAACAACTTCCCATCCCCACGTTCCAAACAAGATCTGAGCAAGCCACGTTCTGGCCTCACTAATGGCCAAGTTCCCACTGACTGCAGGACCTGCAGGAGCTGCCTCTTCATGCTCTGACATTATTTTTGCAGGAAAAGCAAGTGAAGCTAATGCAAACAACCCTCTGAGCTGCTGGGTTCCATATGCCACAAATATTTTACTGCTTGGGTTGTGTCCATTTCTCATCATATTTGAATCAGACATTTATTATTCAGCTTGCTAGCAGGATCTTTGGGGAAGAAAGCGTTATGCAAAATAAATCACTACGTTGTATTTAAAATTGTTTTCATAGTGATTTCATGACTTCAGCTGGAGCTCTTGTGCACCATGTAATGTCAGAGAAATGGCACAGCAGAAAAAGCAGCCTCAGCTTTGCTCAGGTGGCTGTGTGCTCAGTTTCTGTGATTCACAGAGGATTCACACACGTTCTGCTTTATTATGATTTACTGTAACTTTGGTCTCTTGGAGAAATTTCAGAGGAAAATTTATTCTCTGTTGAAGCCACTGTGTTAGCAGAAAGAGACTGAGACTGGAAAAGCCACTGTGCACCTTCTAGTTTCTGCTGGGGAAATTGCTTCTCTTTTTCTCTTTCCCCTCCATTCCTCACCCAGGTAAAGAACCTGGGGGTTTTATGGCAGGGTTGGGTCCCTCTGAGCCCTCTGGAGGGAATCTCCCTCTCTGGAGCCCTGGGCTGGGCTCTGGGGCTGCCCAGACCTGGAACCCCCTGGGGAAACCTTTCCCTTCACCCTGGAACCCCCTGGGGAATCCTTTCCCTGCATCCTGTGAATCCCTGGATTCACAGGTGAATCCACGCACTCAGAGCAGCTCTCAGGAAAGGCTGCAGGGACCAGGTGAGCAGGATAAAATGGTTTCTTTGGTCCTGAGAAACAGCAGAATTGGGGTGGAACCTTTCTCCAGCCCAGAAGTTTCCAGTGTTTGTTGTTTCAGTCCTTTTCACTGGAAGCAGGAGCAGTGCCCCGTTTCTCTGCTCAGTGTGCAAGGGCTCAGCTCCGTGCAGATGCTCAAAATGCTCCCCAGCAAACTGCAAACTCCTCCTGAAGGAAAAGCAGATTGTGCTTTTGGGAAGGGGCTGCAGCTGGAACCCCTGGCAGAGATTAGGGAGTGGGAAGGGCCCTTGCAGGCAGCAGCTGCTTTCCTTTCCTTTCAGCATTCCCTTTCAGGAGCTGCTCCTTTGGACACAGGAGGTCACATCCGTAGGCAGCAGGGCAATCTGAGTCAACCAAACCCAAAATACTGGAAAATGCCATAACCTGGGAAAAAACCAAAATGTAGCTTTGTAGAGGACCCCACCTTTGTGCTGTAAAGGATTCTGGTGCTGCAAAGCCCTTGAGCTGGCAGCCCCTCCTAGTAATGAAGTCTAGGGGAGTCTGAAGTCCCTGAGGGTGTTAATAAGGAATTTTGCTGGCTCCAGAATCGACACAATGGTCCAAAACTCCTTTAAATCCAGGGAAAGCCTAGCTGGCTGAAGTGGGTTTGTGATCAAGCCAGCAGTTTTGTAATGAAGTTCCTAGGCAGGTTCAGCTGGACAGACAGACACAGGGCTTCTGGCACAGCTCAGACTCAGTCCCTGCTGCACCCAGCCAGGCTCCAGTGCACCATAAAGAGATTAAGATGATGACAGAAATCATAATGAACTGCCTCAGTGAGCAAATTGTCAATAGCTGCTTTTCTAGGTAAGAGACATTCAAGGTAAGACATCCCTGGAAAGTCCTGACTCACCTGGGACATCGGGTGTGGCCTTGGGATTTTGTTGCTCTTCCTGCTCTGCTGAGGTTGAATGTGGAAAGAACCAGGGGATTTTGCCAAGGCAAACCATGGGAACAGAAGTAAGAGCAAAACTCCAGAAAAAGTTGGGTTGGATCAGTATTGTATTGGTGGGAAATGAGCAGAAATGAAATATTTGTGTGTAAAAAAGAAATAAGAGACTTGACTGTGCCACTGAAGTCCTGGTGGAAGTGCTTAGAGGATTCCCTGAGCTGCTGTTTGCCCTCCACTGTGGGCACTGGGTGGCACCAGAGGGGAGTACGCCACAGTTTGAAGGGGCGTCAGAGATAATTCTGTTGATAATTTTGCTACTTCTGAAAGTTTTGTTTTCTTTCATTCCTTGAAATTCTCTCTGCAGTACTCTGAGGCAGGTGAGAGACTGCTCGTGTGCATGGCTGAGTCCCAGGGAAAGGAAGGGGTGTGCTCCCTCTTCTCCCTTCCCAACTCTCTGGGAAGAATTCTCAGGCTCCTCTGCTTTTGGATTCTGTGCAGCGTGAGGAGCCCATAATGAAAGGCTGGCCATAAACCAGAAGATTGCCTCTAAATTATATTTCTGTTCTGTGTATTGGCGCTCAGGGCTGTTTCACTCCAGTGCTTTAAACTCGTGATTTGTGAGAGGGCAGAGCCTGGCTGTGATCTGAGCCCCACCAGGTGAGCTGCAGGTGTGTGCAGTGCTTGTGGTGCCCCCAGAAATGCAGCACAGCTTTTTGTGTGCAGGGAAGCCCCAGGATCCCAGGGGCTGCCGGGGCACCCAGGGCATTTAGTGCTGCAGGGAATCCAAACACATCCATGGGGAAGGTTTTGCCCCTTCTCCAATTTTAGAGACACTTGATTTTGCATTATTTACCACCAGAGTTTGTGAAAGAGCCTCTCCCCTATGCAAGAAATGACCTGGCACTTTTTAATGAACTGCCTTTTCTGTCACTCCAAATAAGCAGTGGATGATGTGAGTGTAGGGTAGATATGCACAGCATGGGCCATTTTTGGTTATGAGGGTACTGAAAAGGTTCTTAAGTTGTAAGTCATGGTTGGAAGGAATCTCTTGACTTATTTGGATCATGTATCACTCTGTGACAGGTTAGCCATCATCTCTTTATTAAAAAATACATTTATTTTCTAGGCTGTCAGCCACTTATTATTTATGAAGGCATCTTAATTGGAAGTGTTGTCCCATTGGAAATATTCCCATGAACACTAGCAAGAATGTTTCCAAAAATAAAGCGTTTAGCAGAAGAAAGAAATCTTCATAGTCCGTAGCAGAGAGCGCCCTGGGCTCGCACTCAGCAGCTCTGGAGGAGTTGCTGCAGTGCTGGGAGGCTCTGTGTTCCTAAAGATGGACTGATTTGCTTTTAATAACTCCTGGTCACAGCAGGGCTGTGCCTCGTCCTGCTGAGGTCGCTGGGGGTACCCAGGAGCAGCACACAGCAGTTTGCCGAAGGCTTTGCAGTTTTGCTTTGTAACTTTTCTGATGGTCTACAGAATTATCCCAGTAAATTAAATTGTGCACTCAGCCATTTCTGTTTACATACAATTATGGCTTTATTAGATCTAAAAGCACTTCCACTATTTGTTTATTATATTTTTCTTAAAGAAGAAGCAAGACAAGACAAGACACCAACTGCTTTAGGGGGTGGCTGTGTCCCAGGAGCTCAGGGGAATGTCACTCTCAGGTACATTAGGTAACTACTGGCCACTGCATCCTGACAAGGTGCCTGAAAATCCAGGTTACCATGACGAGACATTTCCCTGGAGTGCAAGGAAGAGAAAGGAAAGGAGCGTAGCAGTGCTGCCATTGAAGGGAGAAGATAATTTCTCATTCTTTGCCCATTTAAAATCGTTGTGCTAACTAATAGCCAAGCGAGTTGGAGACTTTGCAAAGCTGTGATGACTGCAGCTGCATTCCTCAGAGCATAGCTCAGCTTCCAGAGGGACCCGCCGCTGATTCCAGGGATCTTGGAAAAGCTGAGCTCCAGGCCAGCAGGGCTGGGGGCTGTGCAGGTGTGCACACCCAGGGCAGGAGGTGCCTTTGGGTCACACCTGTGACCTGGCTGCACGGCCTGGCCTGCAGTGTGGGGCTTTGCTCCCATCCCTGTGGGGACATCTGGGGGTTTGCCCCCATCCCTGCACTCCCTGCCATCCCTGTGGAGGGGTTTGGGGTTTGCCCCCATCCCTGCACTCCCTGCCATCCCTGTGGAGGGGTTTGGGGTTTGTCCCCATCCCTGCAGTCCCTACCCTCCCTCCTGGAGGTTTCTGGGGTTTGTCCCCATCCCTGCAGTCCCTGCCATCCCTTCTGGAGGGGTTTGAGCATTTGCTCCTATCCCTGCATTCCCTGCCATCCCTCCTGGAGGTTTTTGAGGTTTGTTCCCATCCCTTGGAGCTTGCTGAGGGGCTGGGGGAGGCTCTGGCCGGGTCAGAAGTTGCTGAGCAGCTGCAGTGGGAGCAGCCTGGTTGTTTTCTTGCCTCTGCTTTATCACATCTCTATCAGTGCTGTCTGGGGATGTGCACACAGCTTCTCTGACTCCCATCTTCTCATCTGAGAAATCAACTCCATGTCTTAGTCTCACTTTGCTCAGCTCTGTGGCTGGAGTTAATGCACCAGGCCTAATTCCAGGCTGGTTCTCAATTCCTTGGATGTGGTTGATGCACACATCAAATAGTTCTGGCACCCTGGCGCTTCCTGTGAATGAAAAATGACACGAAATAGTTGTGTGAATTTCATCCCATTCATGCAACAGACTGAAAGACAACTCATGTTTGGCAAATGTGCAGGAATGGGAGAAAAGATTCAAATCAGAGGGAGAAAAATGTAAATGTTCTCAAGAGAGAGTTTTTTCCCACAACTACAATAAAAAAAATAATAAAATAAAAAGCAGTAATGGAAACCCATCAGCTTAATCCTTGAAAGATGTGGTCAGGGAGTGTAATATCTTAATGAGGTGCTGAGCTCTAGGCGATATCCCAGCGGGAGGGTGTGTTACCTCTGCAGCTCCTGGGGCCTCGTGGAAGGGTTTTATCTCCAGTGGGGATTAACTCCAGAGCCAGCCGAGCTCTGTCTGTGCAGATCCCTGTGTCCCTCGCCGTGGCTCCTTTGCTTTGTTTGGTGACTGTACTTGGGACAGCTGTAACTCATTAAGGCGATAGAAAACTCGTGGTTTTGTGAGGGTAACTTTCTGTTTTCGGCTCCTTCTCCCTCTGAGGCTGCCTGGTTGCTGGAGCAGGGAAAGGGAAGCAGCAGAGCCCGAGCGGGGCTCGGGGAGCGGCTCTGCAGCTCTCGGGGGGTTCGGCTGCTCCCGGCTGAGCCGGGGATGCTCCGGGGACGGGCGAGCATCACCGGGCTCCCCCGGGCACACCGGGATGTGCGGGAGCCGTGCTCATTCCGGGGATGGGTGAGCATCCCCGGGCTCTCCCGGGATTCAGGAGCCGTGTTCACCCCGGGCACACCGGGATGTGCGGGAGCCGTGTTCACCCCGGGCACACCGGGATTCAGGAGCCGTGTTCACCCCGGGCTCTCCCGGGATGCAGGAGCCGTGCTCATTCCGGGGATGGGTGAGCATCCCCGTGCTCCCCCGGGCTCCCCCGGGATGCAGGAGCCGTGCTCACCCCGGGCACACCGGGATGCAGGAGCCGTGCTCACCCCGGGCTCTCCCGGGATGCAGGAGCCGTGTTCACCCCGGGCACACCGGGATGCAGGAGCCGTGTTCACCCCGGGCTCTCCCGGGATGTGGAGCCGTGTTCACCCCGGGCTCCCCGGGGAAGCAGGGGGGATGGAGGATGCCAGGTGAGATGTAGGGGCAGGAGAGAACCTGTGAGAACTCTCATGGGGAAAGCGAATGGGGGATGAAAGCAAATGTCCTGGATCCAAGCGGCTTTTTGATTACACAAAACAAACATCCCCTTATCTCACCTAGTGGGCCCGAATATCTTGTCCTTAAGCAAGCGTGTGTTTTGGGTAATATTTTCCCGCCTGGTTACAGCAGCCTTATCGCAGAGGGAGCGAGCGCTGCCTCTTTGTGCGAGCCTTTGTGTGAGCTGTGGCATCGCTCTGGAATGTTTATTGTGCTCTGTCACTGTTTCTGCTCCATCGCTCCCATTGCCTGCCCGTCCCGCCCGCTCCCCGGAGATTAGCGGGGTCCGGCAAGGATAAACGCCGATTACAGCCAGCAGGGATGTCAGGGCTGAAGGGGTCAATATAAAACAAAGGCTGCCGCATATAATTCACAAAGAATGTGAGGCACTGCCTTTCTGAGGCAGCATTCACATAGCCAGGGTTTAATGAGAATGGAAAATGCTAACATATAAATCCAGTCCTAAAAAATATGCTAACAACAAACGCACTGAGTGGTAAATATTTTTGCCATTAAGCCTGGTACTCTGTTTCTGACGTGAGCTATTAAAACTCCTCCTAAAGCTTTCATTAAATCATGTCTTCAAAAGTCCCTTTAAAACATGGTCCTTTGTTTGGAAGGGAATTGCTTTGCAGATGGATGAGGACAAACCAGCTGAGTACCTCACAAATGCTGGGGTTTTTCTGAAGCGTGGAGCACACACCTGATCAAACCCTGGCTGAGGCTGACCAAGAGGGTTCCAGCTCCCAGAGGAGCTGGGGTTTCCCTGCAGGAGCACAGCCCTGCTCCTACCAGAATGCCCAGAGCATCCCTGGCCCTCCTGCATCCCTGTTCCCGAGGTGTCCTCACTCTTGTTCCTGGTCCATGGGGGGTTTTGGCCACATCAGGCACCTCCTGTCCCCATGGTCACCTGTTCCCAGAAGCCAGCTTTGTCCCTGGAGCTGAAGGGCAGGGGATTGTAGCCTTTATAAAGAAGATAAATGCACTATTCCCAAATATTCCATAAATAGTTCATTATTCCTCTTATTATCATGCAGAGCAAGTGAAATTTTAATGTTTCACTGCTCCAGGCCTTCAAAGTCCTTGTGCTCTTCAAAGAGAAGGGCTCGGATTTTGTTCAATCTTTCTGAAGGAAAATAAGGGCATCTTTGTGCTTTTAAAAATACGTTTAGAGAAGGTCGTAGGTACTGCTCTTCACTTGGAAATGTATCTTGGGATGGCTACGCTGTACCTGCTGCGCGAAAAATGGCCTGAAAGGTCTCTAAAGCCTTCTCCATAATTAATATGAGTGAACATGGATTGATTCTTCTTAATTATGGCTTTTCTTGTAGGAAACAGATGTTTGCTAACTCAGATTTCATTTCTGGTTTGGCAAAGCAGTGTGTACAACCGAATCCAGTAAGGGCCAGTGAGATTTGCTGCTGCTGTTGGGCTTTAAGCTTTGTGCTGCTTTTGAATTCAGCACAACCTCTTGCTGTTGCTGAAGCTTGTTATTTCAGGTAGCAAACCTCTGTTCTATGGGGTTGCAGTTCCACCTGAGCTTGGTGAGACCTGGTTTTCCAAAATCCAGGCTGGGATGCGGGATCTGCCCAGCCCTCAGGGGCAGTGCCCAGCTCCTGTCCAGCTGGGGCTCAGCTCCAGCTTCTTGTTTCTCACTTAAACTCCCTCTGCCTCTGGAACAGCAGGACTGGGAATCACAGCTGGAATGCTGAGTGTCTTGAATGGTTCCTGTCTGATGCAAATGTTTCTCTTAAAAAAATTTTAAAAAGCCACCAGGAGGAAAGACCCAGGCACTGTTTTGGAAACTAAGAATTGTGGAAATACTGCCTAATAGAAAAAGTATTTCTAAAACTGATTCTCCTTTGTGCATCCCTTGAAGGGATTCTGGTTCGTGCCTGCCTTCTGCTCCCTGTCCCAGCTCCTGTCGTTTCCTGGGCAATGTTTCCTGTGCAGAGCTCTGCTGGGGCTGCATGGCAAAGGGAAACACTCCTGCCTTTGCCAAAGCAGCACAGGTGAATGGGGACAGAGGAGGATTCCTTTGGAAGATTCGTTTGCTTCTTTCCTTGGGGTTCTGTTGGATTAGAGAACGTGTTCTTTTATAAATAGCTTTTTCTACATCACTCAGACCGATCGTTTTCCTTTGGGAATACTCTTTTAATGAGTTAAGAAAAACAGAGTAGATTAAGAAAGGGTGCATAGAAGGCACATCTGCTTCTTGTTTTAGAAAAGCAACACATTTTCCATATAATAATGCAGAGTAGCAGAGGAAGGCACAGAGAAGGAAACAAAAAACCTTAACAAAAGACACCATTGTCTATTTCATTAAGCAGTTTTGGAAAGATATCATGGATTTGTATCAGCATGATCACAAAATCTATTGCATTATGCTGCTGGTAAGGCAGGTGGGGAAAAGCTGAAATGATATTTGATTTGTGTATCCAAAAATTCCTGTGAGCTTCTAGCAGTGTATGTGAGCAGAATTTTGCATGGCTGGTGGATGGTTTGCAGACAATTTCATAAGTGGAGGACTCCACCTGCATTGACAATGGAGTTTCCAAGGGGCCTGGGGAGCAGAAGCAGCAGCAAGAGCCCAGGGCCAGGGCAGTGAGCATCACAAGCTGTGGCCAGCCCTGGCAGGAAATGTCTCAGTTACCTCCTGGAGCAGCCAGGCTAAAGCCAGGTGCTCTGGGACTTGTAGCTTTGCTTCATGCCTGCTCTGAGATTGCTTTCAGCCCATTTAACTCAGATGTCCTAGAAGAGTTCAGGGCATTAAAGACAGAAATGAGATCTTGGTTATGGGAGAAGACCCGTGGGAGTCTGTGTTTATGGCCCCTTGGTGATCTCCAGGTGGATCTGCCATTGGAAAAAAGAGATTTCCCTTTTTTTTTAGTTTATCTTCCAGTCTGAAAACCCTTTTTGAGCCCTGGCAATCATGCTGGGTTTCCTTACCTGTGCAGTGAGATGTTCTGGAGCTTTGAGTTGGGTGGACATAGAAAAAGCAGAAGAGCTGCTCTGCAGGGCTGTGCATTAAATTAAATTGCAATAAGGCCCTTTAAGCAACGAGTAACTGCCTCAACACGGACACCTTGGGTGGAATAATTTGCATTTTTAATTACACGGTTTAAATGAGATCTCTTTGGAGCCAGACTGTGTTCATTAATTTTGGAGAGGCAATGTCTGGTTGGAGGTTGTGCCCTGAGCCAGCCAAAGGCAATGTGGAGGGTCCCAGGTTTGATGGTTCTGGCTCTGCACTAACAATTCTGATAATAACACAGGGAACTGGTGCTCTCCTGCTCTCCCAGCTGGATTGACTCAATAAAACACAGAGGCAGGGCTGCATCAGTGACTGGCTTGGCCTTGCCCTCAGCCCATCCTTCCATACAGTTTCCTTCCATAGAGGGCTCTGTACATACAATTTTTCTCCTACATATGGATATAACTGTTTAACTGCAGGGACATATCAAAACTCTCTGACTGCTATATTGCTAATTATGTAAATGAGACTATTTCTCGAGAGACAATATCAATATGTTCACCTCTTCATTCTTTGGAACAGAGCTGTGCTTTAAGGAACATGAAAAATGTTTTCACTTAAGCATTAAGGCAGCTTTTCATACAGATCATCAGTTCAGTTCTGTCTGTTGGTGCTTACATAAGGAGAGGCTGCCACACCGAGCTCTGCTTCTCACTGACTGGCATTTAAATTTTTTAACATCAAATATTTACTGATGTAACCCAGTTGCTTCCCAAATTAAATTTCAAAGGTCCTTATCCTGCAGTTCCTATTTGTGCACATCTCCCATCCAAGGCAGCTCCGTGCATCACTAATGAAAATGAACCTGCTCCTTTCTGGGGCTGTTTTCTAACCTTCCTGTGCTCTCCTTTATTACCATGATTTACAACAATATTGTGAGTGTTATTAATCCAGGCTGCAGTCAGGGGGTGCTTGGCATGGGTTTACACTGCAGTGCTGCATCTTAAACAGTTGTGGCTCCCAAACTGAGAGCTGGGGCTGGCAGCTCCTCCTCACAGTGTTCAGCAGTGCTCAGGCACCCAGGCCAAAGAGCAGGGAGAAAAGGGGGAATGCTGTCAGATGTTTGGGATTGGGAGCCTGAGGGAGGTGTGGAGCACAGCCCCTAGAGGATGTGTGGTTAGTGAGGCTCAGCAAGGGGCTTTGTGCTCAGGAACCCTGGGGTTCAGCCTCAGCACTGACCCTCTGATGCTGTGCTGAGTGCCAGAGCGATTTCACGAGTGGAACTCTGTTAGGGTGGGATTTCTGCAGCTGTAAAATTAAAGAAAATCCACCTGGAGCAGTGCCTGTGTGTTTAGGGGGTTTATCATTTTAACTGGAGGGTTGCAGGCAGTTTCTGTTGTCAGAATTGCAGCTTTCCTTGAGCAGTTTGGAAAGCAGTGACTTCAATGCTGTCAAGCACCCAAAGCCAGAGAGAGGAGCTGCTGCTCTCAGCAGGGTCAGACAGAGCCAGGGCAGCTTCAGCAGCCACAGCTGCTCCAGGTGCACGGAGCTCACCTGTGCTGCGGGCAGGGGACTGAGCTGGAGCAAGGCAGGCACCAAGGGGAGGTTTCTGTAGGTGCCAAGTGAGTGTGTGACAGAGGCACCGAGCCTGAGAACCTCCCTGGCCTCTGCAAGTGCTCACCTGAGGGCAGCTCTTGCAGGGACCCCCTGCAAAAAGATGGGATCCTGTCAAGAGAATGGCATTTTTATTCAAATGGATGTGGACATGGTAGCCGAAAAATAGCAAGACCTTCTGATACTCTACATGTTTGAAAGCAATAAATTTTTTTTGCTGTGTGCCATAATTAAAAAAGAAAGCACCAGGACAATTTCCTCATCCATTCCCTCCTCCTTTTTTCTCTCTCGTATAGAAATGATTTCTGGTAGAGCAGCCAAGATATTTTTCAGTCTGTTGCTCATGGGTCTTTTCATTCCTTTTTTGTTCTCACACTGCCTGCCCAATACAGCAGCTGTTAAATAGACAATTCTGAGAACTGGGGAAGGATATTGGTGTAACATTTGATTAACACTATTTTTGCAGGAAATTGATATGTCAACTATTTTTAGCCTCAGGCAAAGGAATAATCAAACCCAGTCCATGTGGCAACCTTCTCCCATTTCAGATGACTTTATAACCTGATATTTCACTCATTTTTAACTTTATATTGCTGTCTGCCACGGTTCTCCACCCTTTGTGATTTCATGCAATTTTTTTAACTGTGTGCTTGTCCCATTAGGAAATACATTCAGCAAACTTTCCTGCTGGCCCTGGGGGCCTGCAGTGTTGTGCTCATTGCTCAGAAAGTGTGTGTTGGCACAGCTCTGTTCACAACAATAAAACAACTGAAAGTCTGGCTTTTATCCACAGCACACTCTAATTCCCTATTCATAACCTAAATTCTTTTTTGTGCAATTTGCAATTTTTTTTCATTACATATGTTAGTTACATCCTAGGGTGAATCAGTCAAATAGACTCTAAATTAAAATACTTGGCTGATTTAAGCCCAAAATCTGTTGCAATGCAGTTTTCTCACAGCTTGGAGGAAAACAGCCAATATAGCCACCATAGAAACGGGTGATAATTCTTTCTGTCTGTCTTTTTCCAGGTAACTGAGTAGATGAATGTACCCTAAAGTTTTAATCTTCTAGGTAATTAGGAGAAATAGATGGAAAGTAAAGTCAATAAACCATGTGTCCCTGAATAGGTCACGCTAACAGTCAGGATGTCACTGTGAGGACAGGAAATCCTTGAATTAGACACACCATTTTAGTCTCTAATTAAACTCATAAACCAGAATCAAAATTTGTTTTGAATCATATGCACATAAGAATATGTGAGGCTGTGAGTGGTTCAAAAGACACAAACATACAGACAAGAGGCTTGTCTGGTGCCTTTCCTTGCCATCTTCAAAATAATCCCTGGTATTCTTGGAGGTTGAGAAAGCGAGGCTTAAACATCGCTGAATTAGACAAAATTCTGTATTTTGCAAACAGAGACAAGTGGACTCCAAATGGAACTTAATGGGGTAAATTGGCAACTGCCCTGGATGAGAGGAAGCCCAGCACACTGGGCTTGGAGCTGCTGAGCTGAGGTCAGTGACAGCCCTGACCCAAAGGTTCATCCTTCTTCCCACTGGAGAAAGGGGATGACAGAAGGTGCACACCCTCCACTCCTGGAGGCCACCACTATGTGGATAAATATTTGCTTTTTAAATCCAGGGGAGGCGAGGAGAGACAAGCTAATCTCATAAAGGTTCACCCCACCCTCTGCTTGGCTTCTCTTCCTTGGCAAGCCTTCCCAGCAGCAGCTGGCTGCCTGTTTTTCTTCTGCAATTGTGTTCCTGACATTTCCTGCAAGGAGGTTTTCCTGAAGGTTTCCAGCAGTCCCTTCAGCCCCCAGCCCCTTTTCTGGCCTCCTCTTCCACCCCGCATGGCTTGTGCCTGGTTCCCAGCCAGGGCTGTCCTCCCATCACACACCCCTGCACATCCTCTGAGTATCCTCTGGGTTTCTGGGCTTCCTTTGTCTGGCTGGTTCACTGAGAGCTGACAGGGATGCTGGGCGGCCGTGATGTGAGCACAGACACTGAGACAAGCACAGACACTGAGACAAGCACAGGATTCTGAAGGCTGGAAAAGCCCCTCCAGGTGCTGAGTCCAAGCAGTCCCTCCTGCAGGTACAGGCACCACTGGCTCTGTTTCTGGCACCTGGAGCTTGCTTTCCCCTGCAGTGCAATCCTTCCCTGGAGGAGCTGCCTGCAGCCCTCCCCATGCAGGAGGAATGATTTGAAGAATGTGAATTAGGGAGAGATGCACAGATCCTGGATTACTCAGTGTGCTGCTGCTTTCCCTCTCCTGAAAGCTTCATAAACTGTCCTTTCACAGGCTTTTAATAAACACTCAAGTGACTTCATCTCTTAGTGTAAAAGCCTACTTGTATTTTAAGCTTTCTGTTACCAATGTCATTAAATCAATATCCTCAGTTCTACAGGATCCAAGTCACATATAAGTTGTCACACACAGTTTAACTTAAGAAGTGCAATATTGAGGTACAGTCAGTTCTTTTTTCATAGATTACAGAGTACTTTGAAGTAGAGCTGTTGCAGATCAGAGGGAGTTTATTCCTCTGTAGCCAGTTTCTTATGTGCTGGGGGCTTTCCACCCTAATGACAGTTCTGGTGCAGAACTTCAGTGAAGTCTCAGAAGATGAGCAGTTTATGCACTTATCATAAATGGCACTGGGAAGCCTTGTGGAGATTGTATCATGGGTGAAAAGCATGGGACAGATTCCTTAAGAGAAATAAGAAGGCAAATTAGGATAGACCCTTCTTTTCCATTCTTCAATCTGTTTGTCTATTTTTCGTTATTATTATTATTTACTTATTCTTTGTCCTAGCACATGCACAGTTCTGGACAGCTCAGAGCCTGTATGGCCTCACTTGGTGCAGTTCATTGTCTAATGAGTGACATCTGTGTTTAGAGTTAAGATGGAGAAAAACAATGACTTGCCCCTTGCCAGAGAAATTTAATTGAGGGTAAAACATACATCTGGGATTTATTTGTGTAAAAGATCCATGCTAGCAGTACCATGCCTTCTTCCAACCTGACCCTGAGGTGCCCTTTCCATTTAGTGTATTAGAATTCAGATTTATCTGGAGAAATCTTACAAATCAGAAATGGCAGTTATTGTTCCATCTTTGCTGTTATTACAGCAGATCTCTCTCTCCTTTTCTGTGGTTTTTTAGCCACTGTCTGTCATGGAAGTGAAACACATTGTAACACAAGACAACTGTAGATTCTTTCAATCTCTTGCCTCAGGCAGGCTAAGGAGATGATGGACACAGCAGAGCTGGCACAGCCTGGAACGAGGCCTTGCTGCAGGTGGGACAGGATGGACTCTGCCAGCAAAGCCCCAAATTAGAGAGAGTGGCATCAGCAGGCTGGGGATGGCAGCAGGGAGCTGTGTCCTGGGGATGAGGACGGGAGTTTGTGCCCCTGTCCCTTCCCAGGTGGCACACTGGGGGCTGCAAGGTGGCAGAGTTGGCTTTGCTCCCCATGGAAAAGGGCTCTGGAGTGTCCCCTGAGCCAGGGGGTGACAGCCCTGGGTCCCCACACAGCCCTGGCTCTCCACACAGCCCTGAGGGGCTCTGGGGTGTCCCCTGAGCCAGGGGGTGACAGCCCTGGCTCCCACACAGCCCTGAGGGGCTCTGGGGTGTCCCCTGAGCCAGGGGGTGACAGCCCTGGCTCCCCACGCAGCCCCTGAGCTCAGCTCAGCTGCTCCTGGGAAAAGGCTGGGGGACAGCAGGGCAGGCAAGGACCTGGAAATCTGGGCCAGGGATGTGCTGAGGCAGACAAGAACATTCCATCTGTGTTATCCAGGGATGGGTTGAGCAGTAAATGTCCTTATCTGCTGCAAAGCTGCCCGGGGTGTGTGGCAATGCAGAGGGGCTGAGCTCCAGCCAGGGGAGCTGTGCTGCCTTGTGCCTGACACCCCTGGAGACACCAGAGGGAAAATCCCACCAGGAACTTCTTGTACTTGGTTGGGTTCCAGCAGGGTGAGCTGGCGGGGTGTTTTTACTTCATTCCCTTAAACAAGGAAAGCAAAACTTGATTATGTTTCGTTTTGACAGCAGAATTGTGTTGCAATAATCCAAGAGCTGTTAATTCACCAGTGATTTTTTTAATGTTGAAGACTGCTGTGATTAAAAAATTGCCATAAGGCAGGGTCCCTATAATGTAGACTTTAGGGATTTATGTATTAGAAAGGTTGAACAAACACTGGAACTCCTCTAGTTTGCATACTTTGTCTGTAACAAACTATTGCTTCACTCCAATATAATTTGAATAATTTTGTCATCAAGCTCTTGTAACGGCACCGAGAATGGGATCTCAAAGCTTCTGGGATAGAGGAGATTGAGTCAGCTGCTTAACCTGTTTATGGAAGATAGAAATTATGTCATTATAATGCTGAGGTGTGCTAAAATAAAATCTTGAATTATGGCATTGCTCTTTCAGTTTGAATGTATGTTTTAAAATAATTGCTGTTGTGGAAATAAAATGTCTGGGAGTTGGTCATTGTAATGCACATATTTCAGAGTTATTAATTGTAAAACGGGACATTTTTATTACATTTTTATTATTTATACAGTGAAAACAAATGATGAACAAAACCCAAAGAAGCCAAATATAGGCTGGAGAATGACATCCAAATCCTGCAAAAATGAGCCCAAGTATTTGTGCTCGTGCACAGCAATGATCCTGGTTTGCTCTTTGCTCAAACAAGACACAGATTTCTCACTCAGAGGGGTCTGAGTTTAATCCCAGTGTGTAAAATTAAGCCTCAATACCAGTCTTTGCATGTTTGGAGCTTGTGTTGAAGTATGAGGACTGAACAATTTTGCTGCCAGTTCTGGTGTGTTAATCTACAATAAGTCTCTTGAAATTATCGTAGCAATGAGAGTGTGAAGTAGCTGAATAGTGGAATTTAGTCCTTTTTAAACCTTATTTCAGCTTTTTTTTTCCCTTGCAGACCCCCAGACAATACAGCCAAGCACTAAATAAAAGTAACAGAGTTCATCTTTACTGTGCATTTCTGGATTATAGGTATGTTGCATAATTCCAAATTCTTTACCTTGGTTTTACTAAATTATGCTTTTTTGTGATGCTGTGTATTACCTATATTCTTCTTGCTTCCTTTCATTCATGGAAATAGTTAAAGAAATGGAACCACTGGCTTCTAAAAACCACATTGTGAATTTTTCTTCTTGCCATAGGCAGGAGACTCGGAGACTCGTTATTCACTTATTTTGGCTTAGGTAGCTGGGCACTGCAAACCTTTGGTAAAGCAAAGCTGCAGACAGATACAAATCTGCTGATCTTGTTTCCTGAGCTTGGATGTCCCAGGGTGGCAAAGCTCCAGCACAGCCTTTGCTTTCCCCGGGGCTGTGCTGTGTCACAGCATCCCCTGAGGTCAGAGTTTCAGAGCTGTGGCGTTCAGCCAATGCATGGAATGGATAAACATCATATCCCTGGATGCAAATTAGAATTCCAGGGAAATAAATATCACCTCAAATTTCACTCAGAAAATGAGAGTTATGGAAAAGCAGTCGATTTTTATTTATTTATTTATTTTTAGCACTGAATACGTTGATTTTGTTTTTTTCTTTTGAAATACGCTGCACTTAGTGAATTAATGAGAAAGAATACAAATAATGAATTTTTAATTTCATGAGGATTAAGGGGTTTTCAGCCATAACGGTGTGAGCCTAATTGATGTAGGAGTGGTCTGGGATCCCTCCTGTACATCAGGCACCTGGGAAGGTCATGGTAATTGTTTTTCTGAAGTCTTGTTTCACCTGTGTTGAACTGTCCCAGCTGTTGGCAGTTGCTCGTTGTTATGGTTACTCACAAATTACAATAAATTAGAAGCAGATTTTAGTGAAGCAAATTACTCTGGCTGGGGCATTGTTCCTGTACTGCTCTCCTCTGGGGCTGGGGCCCTGGAGGCTTTGTAAGGATACAGATTTAAGTATGAAATCTGTCCTTCCAGATGAGCTTCACTGGTGTCAGGATGGATTTATTCCCTAGTGCACAGTAGTTAATTTGGTTTCTGACCTACAATAGACTCTTAGAGAGCTCAAGGAGGTCCTGAAGGGCAGAGGTATGAGGTAATACCTGTGTTTAAACAAGCACTGCGAGGAGTACAGATCACTCAATCTGCAGGACTCAGGAAAATATCAAAAGGAAGAAATGGCTCCTGTCAGACAGTGGGGTGGGTGACCTGAGCCCGTGTGTCCCCACTCCCTCCAAGGCTGGGAGAGCACAGGGACTCCTGGCCTGCCCTGGCTCCAAGAACAAGCAAACTCATGAGGATCACTGCCCAAAAAAAGCTGAGTGCATGAGGATCGTGCCCAGCCCTGAGAGCAGACCCTGCAGGAGCTGCCCTGGGAGAAGTGGCAGAACTGACAGGGATGGGCACTGGAACCTGTGCTCAGCCAGCCTGGACTCCTTTGGCACGAGGAGTGTGACACTGGGCAAGGTCAGGCAGCACACAGACACCGAGTTTGGGGACTTTGCAAGATTATTGACTTGTCTGGTACTGCAGTTCTTAGAATATGGAAATCTGGGTCTGGGTGCAATGCCATAAATGAGATGCAAAGTGTAAGGAAATGGTGTATTTATCATTAATTGTTTATAAAACTGGGAAGAAATCTCTAGAAGCATTCATGGGGGGGTCTGATCTGTGCCTTGTCTTGGTGAATATTTCCCTTAACTCTTTTCATGATGGAATTGAGAAGACTCTAGCAGTGTTTGGGGGTCTCCAGCCTGGGATGGCTTCCAGATGTTTTTCTCTCCTGTACAGCAGACTGTACATCAGATTAACCTGCAGCAGATGCTTTTTGACAGAGGCTATATTCTGGTTTTCTGTGTTTTTCAGCAATGGAACTGGAGTTTGGTCCAATGAGGGTTGTGTGCGTGAGAGTGGGGACCTCAACCACTCCGTGTGCCTCTGCAACCACCTCACCAACTTCGCCATTCTCATGCAAGTGGTGCCTCTGAAGGTGAGATCCAGCAAAGCACTAAAGCTGTCTGTTTAAAATGAAGCATAAATGCATCAGTTGCATCCTCACGTTGTGCAGGTGACTGAGACTGGGCTCATTTACACTCAGCTTGGATTTATTTCTTGCCTCTCTCGTGTTATCCAGAGAGCCCCAGCCCTTTGTGTCAGTCTGACCACTTGCAAGGGGGTTGGCTTCCTCAGGTCATCCTGTTTTTATCTAACCATCATTATCTTTATTGCTTGTAAAGCACCTAATGACCCCAGCTGGTTTCCAAGTATGATTTTTCTGGGAGCTCTTCAGGCTGATAATAAAATGCAGCTTTGCCTCAAGACCTCCCATCTCGTAAGACAGAAGTATCTCTGGAGAAATGTGCTGTTATTAACCCTGTTTTAAAGAGCAGCATTCAGGGAATTATCCAGGATTAAACAGGACAGGCACCAGTTAAATGCCACTGAAAGATTGGTTGATTCTCCACTGGGGAATAGTTCTGAAAGGCCCAGCTTTCAATTAAACAGATTGTGATGATTAATGGGATGCTCCAATAAGTTTTAGTATTATGCAATGTTAGTAATTAGAGAGAGATATTTCGTATAGAATTCTTTGGAATCAAGTTTTCCTTAAGAGGTCTGAAATGCGTAACTCAGAAAGGCTGGATGTGAATGGACCTGTCAGTTCCCCCCAGTCCTTTAAGAGTTCCATTTTCAGGACTTTCTCTTTCCTTAAATTTTTGGTCTGATGCATTTGTATTCACCAGGCCTTATGCAGAATGTTTTTCCATAGCTCTGAGATTTTATTTTTATAGTACAACTACATTGTTTTCCCCTTTATGATAAAAGGAAAATCTCATCCCAAATCTTTGTTCAAGACACATCCTTTAAATTGGCCATTTAGGATTATCTTGTGGTACAAATCCTTTTAACTAGTGAAAAGAATTGTTTTCTTCCTTGTGTAATTGGCATGAAGATAAAGGCAAAGACAGAATTCCTGGCTTTTGAGCTGTGCCTGCAGCCTGTGCTCAGTCACGAATTCCCAAAACATTTGCTAAGTAAAGCCTACAGAACCAACTGACAATTGGAAACTTCTCTCAAGTGTCCTTGGAGCCCTCTTAAGTAAAGGTTAAAATGCTGTGGATTTTGAGCACATATTTGTGTTTGTTCACCATGTTCAGAATTTCATGGGCCAAGGTTCAAAGGGTCATTTGAACCATCCCTTGGAACAGCAGGCTGTCAATGCTCTAAGAAATTGCTGCAGTGATGTCATATCCAATCTTGAACTTTTGTGTATTTTAATCTTCTTTTCATAAATGGAGTGCACAGATAATGTGGAAGAAGTGAAGGAGGGTGGGAGTAAGCAATTGCCCACATTTGAACAGTTCTGTTTACACAGCTATAATGCGTCTGTGGCTGAATAAATTGAAATGGATCGAATTTATGCACCTGCCTTGGGGAGGAATCGCAGTGTCCCACATGGATTTCATTTTGTATCAGTGAGACATTCACAGGAACAAAACTGTGGGGTACCTTGCATCTCCTGGTGAACCTGAAATACTGAGATGAGGGATGCTGATGAATTGTTGGACATTTATGGCACAGACTGTCAGGTGGGTCTAATTTCTAGGGAGCATAGAAATGCAAGAAAGTTCCTGAGAACAAGCTGTGAGTTCTTTATTTTTCCTCTTGATCTTTACTCAAAACAGGTTAGATTAATTCAGTCACTGTTCTGCTGTATGCCAGCTGGAGGTAATCTCCAAAGGCTGAAATCTGCTGAGATGAAAAATCATTTTTATTCTAATATTCAGAGGAACCAATTGAAAGAGACTAGTCACAAAGAAAAATTTGAAATTCTGGAATATTAACTTACACGTGACAAAATGAACCTTTGCTCTGATGTCTGTGGGCTCTACAGCAGGATGGAAGAACTTTGAATGCTGTGAATTTGTTAAAGTTGAGCTCAGGTTACAGAAGTAGTTGTACACCACTCCAGATTTCACATTCCTTTCAGCAGGAGCTTTAAGCACTGAGGCCAAGGTGATTGTGAAAGAAGGACACAAACAATGCTGCTGCTGAGCTCAGCTTAGTGCCTTCAGAGGGGCAGGGGATTAGCAGTTGTAACAAGTTTATTTCAGCCATGAGGGAAGCGCCTTGCAGAAGCTCACAGTGGAGCTCAGGTGCCAGCCTGGCACTGCCCTGGTGCCTGCTGAGGAGCTGCCCTTCAGGGGATGCTGAGATTATTTGTGTTTATCACTCTGCTGTTCTGTCTGTGTCATGCCTGGCCCAAAGCCTTGCTTGCTGAGATTCGTTTGTCTTGTTGGTCTTCACTTGAACTTTATAACATTTATTTTGAATTTTGGAGACTAGCAGTCATCAACTGGTTTAAGCAAATAAGTTAAAGTTGATTGAAGGTAAAATGGGGCTGAAGCTGAGCAGAATGTTCTGAAGGAACATGTGCAACCTTTGATTGCCTCTTAGAAGTGTCCTGGATGGAATCAAGGTCAGCAGGGGATCAGAACGTGGATAATGGGTTGGGAACTCCTTGGACAGCCCTGCTCAAGTCAGTGACACTGAGGATTGTTCAGTGGCATCTTCCCAACAAATCTGGCCATGGGACACTCAGCTCATGGGGAGCTGAGGTGGTGAAGGAGCAAATCACTGCTGAGCTGCTCCTGCCAGGGAATCCCTGCCCTGCTCCCTCCTCACCCACAGAGCAGAATTCCAGGTGCTCCTGCAGCCAGGGCAGCCACACAAACCTGTCCTGTCCTGCAGCTGTGCAGGGAGGGAGGAAGAAAATGAAAGAAAGGATCCATTAATTTGGATTCTTGTGGAGAAGGCCCAGGTAGAAGAGACCCAGGTGCCTGTGGGGTTTTCCTGCAGCACCGAGGCACAGCAGAGCTCTGCTGCAGGAACCTGGCAGGGACAGGAGATGAACCTGGGCATGGGGAGGGCTCAGCTGCTCCTCTGGTGCTGAGAGGGCTCGTTCCTGGCAGCAGGGACAGGGGACAGGGACAGGGATGTTCCTTCCTAGACAGCAGGAACCCAACCCAGCACAGAGTGAGCTGCAGTTCAAAAGTGCTCCAAAGAAAATTCAGATGCTGTTATTTCATTTTGGGCAGCTTTACTCCCCCCATCAGTCAGTGGGGCCCTGTGCTCCTGCCAAGGAACATGCCAGCCATCTGGCAGATTTTATTTTTATAGTGATCCAACAACTACAAAGCATGCCAGGCTATTTGTACCATCTGCCACGTGAGTGTCATCTCAGCAGAAGGATGGTGGACACCTGGGGACCCAGGGTTCAAAAAGCTTTCAAAGAGGAATCATTTTCTGCCACAGAAAAACAGAGCTTGAAGCTTGGGTCCCCTCCCCCAAGACACCAATGCAGGACACAACTGAAATATTTATGTCTCCAATTCTCTCAAATTGTTCTTTTTTCCTGTTTTTCCTCTTGCTGTCTTTTCCAACTGTGAGAGTATAAAAATGGCTCCTATAAAATTCACATGTGGATGGACATTTCCAGCTAAGCAGTTGTGTTACACAATCTGGTAGAATTTGTTTGGGATTTTGAACACATTTTCTGCATTTCTATGGCTAGAAATGACTTTGTGTTTTATCCAATTTGTAGCCTGTGCACAATTCAGAAGAGACCATCAATCAATGTTGTTCAAGCAGTTCACCAATGGGCTTGAGAGCAGACAAGCATTTATACAGAGAAAATATTTTAAACCATCTTGATCTTGATGATGGAACTGTAGGAACAGCCCATAGCATTTTTAGGGAGCCCAGGACTTTGAAAAATGTTTGGGTATTTGTCTGTGAACTTCTATTTACAAAAACAAATTCATCCCAAATTTCTTTTCTTGGGGCAATATATTTGTTTTTATTTTTCACTGTTACAGCTGAGTTTCCATAATGTATGGCTGGCTGAGAAAAAGGTGCATCGCTTTGTGTTTATAAAGGCTGTTTTGAAAAAGTCCTAATATTGCAAAATGCTTTAAAAATATGGGGGATAGGTGTGTAATCCATCACTTTGGAGCATTGTTTCCTAAATCTAATATTGCAGTTATTAATCTAACACTGCACTTTGGGTGCAATAAAAAAGCAGTCTGAAATCATAAGTTCTTTGCTTAAAATTTTCAGCCAGCTCCCTACTCCAATAGGACAATGAAATGGAAATAATGTGGCACTCTCTGATTTCTGCTGTTTTGTAATTTCTATATAATTACTTTTCTCAGTATGCTTTTCATTGCTGGGAACATAAAAAGAATAATGCCTTAGTCCAGTAATTTTTCTTTTGTGTTGCATATTTAAAAATTGGCTAGGCATTGTGATTTTTTTTGATCCTTGTTTATTACCACTGACAGTTTGTGTAACTGAAAAGATCTCTACAGACAGTTCAGACAGCCCTCAGCCATCAGATGAACAAAGATAAATCAGCCTGGGTGTTTATTCTAGCATTGCTTTGTAAACTTTCTTTGCTCTTTCTCTCTCCCTCCGCCTCCCCCTCCGTTTTATTGCAGTGATTATTGTCCCCGTGGAGGAGCACATCTCCCTGATGTGCTCACAGTGTGATTGTGCACCATATTTCTCCTGTCCTTGCTATACCAGTGCTCATCTTTCCTGAAAATCGAGCACTGCTCTGATTTTTACCTCAGAGCCATTGCTCATTCCTTTGCTATTCCACTCCCATGCCAGCTCAGCTCTGTTGATTTTGATGGGAGGAAATGGGAGAGTTTCTGCTTGTCCCTAATCCCACAGAACTACACGGAGAAAGTTGGACTAGTGCTGCAGGATACTAAACCCCTCAAATTCCCTAGAGAATTGTTTGGCAGTTACTGAATTTCACTCAGCAGAGGAGAACAAAAAATGACTTTTTATTTTGGGCAAGCACAAATATTTAAGAGTGCTCTAATTGTGGAAAGAACTCCTTTGTTTGAGAAGCATGATAATCTATTCTAATCAGAATACTCAACAGAAGAGCACAGACCTCTTTTCCCTGGTGGAAATGAAAGCACTGAACCACTTGGCAGCCAGTTCTTCTTGCTGACTGGAGGATTTCCCCACACAGTATAAAAATGGGAACAGGGCACATTTATCCATCTCTTTCCTCTTTAAATTTGGCCTCTCAGTACCTGGAGTTGTCTCCTGTCTCCTTTCTGTGCTCCTTCTCCCCAGAGGGTGGGGTAGGGAGGCTCAGGGTACCCAGGGCTGTGACACAAACTCCCCCAGCCCCAAATCCAAAGGGGCCTTTTGGAACCAAAGCCAGGAAACAGAGCTGGCCTCACTCACTTGTAGGAATTTTACTGGAGCTGGTGTTTGATCACCCTGCACTGCTCAGAGAAGTCCCAGGCTCAGATCCTGGTGAGAGATCTGCGTTTCCTTGTCTCTCAGAGCCCTGGGGGCTCTGCCCCCTCCTGTGGGCTCGGGGCTGGCTGTAATTGGGGAGCAGCAGGACAGATGTTCCAGCCCCAGGCATCTGGGCAGGAGCAGCTCCTGGAGTCCCACAGGGGATGGTCTGCTGTGAATTCAGCATTTCACATTTCCTGAGACACTGCAACCCCCAGACTGGGAAGCAAGGCAGGAAAAACACCCTGCTCTGCACTGCACTGATTTTCATATCAGCTTTTCTGGTCCCCAGACTTTATCATAATCTGATACCACTTCACAACTTGAGTCCTTCCTCCCTGCCATGCTTCCTTCAAGCTTCATTTGAACTAAGAACTAAGAGATTTGTAATGAGCAGAGTCCCTACTGTTTGATGACACGGTGCCCAGAACTACTTAAAAAATGATGTGGGCATTTAAAAATTCTAATTAATATCTTGGCAAAAATATTTGGAAAACTCTGTATTTTTTATGTCACAGTGAAAAGTTTTAAATAAGCAACACCAGGCTGGGCTGGCTGGAGGAAAATGTGCTTTTAATTCCGAAAAGCCCCCTCTGCAGCACTTTATTGCAGATTGCTAGGAACTGTGGAGTTAATAGAGAAGGGAAATTCAAAAACAATTCTGCTGGAAATGGCTGATAAAGATGATTGCATTGGAAGAGTGACTCTCAGAGACCTCTTTCTCTTTACATCCACAGTATCAGATGCATTGTGGCTTGAGAAAAGAAGTTTGTGCATTAAATTAGGCTTTTCTGTGGGTGGTGGTTGCACAGTGCCACTAAGCATGGCCCCACCAAAATCGATCCTGTGGTCTCAGGGAGTAGATTGAGCCTCCTGAACTCATCACAGATGTTAATTTTTAAAAAATTGGATTGTTATGTACCTAACAAAGTGCTTGGCAAGCTGAAGGAAAACAGAGATTTGTACTGTTGTTATTATTATTTAATATATAAATAAAGGCCTCTCTGGGCTGAAATTGAATTTCAGCAGCCTTTCTGGAGGCAATTAAAACCATTAGCTTCATCAGCCAAGGCCAGCGTTTTAATGTCTCTGAGACACTCAGGCTGCCAAAGTTAATTATTCATCCTTTTCTTAATTGGATTCAGATTACATTTTAAAGGTACAACTTCAGTAGATTTGGCTGAGCCTTAATTGTCCCCCCCACCTCCCTGGCCCTCCCTCCCCTCGGGAAATGTCTCGTGGGAGGATGCTCAGGCTTGGCAGAGGGGTCTGAGGGGGGGTCTCAGTGCTGGGCAGCCCCTGGCACTTCTGTCACAGCAATGAGCTGGGACAGCCACCCGTCAGTGCAAGGAGCTGCACGGGGGAGGCCCTGGGAGATGGAAAACTGACCCAAAGGGAAATGGAACTGACCCTGTGTTTGGACTTAGGGCAAAGGGGCATGGTCGTGGCATTTCCAGCAGGGAGCAAACAGCTGTGGTTTCATGGAGTGCATCCCCTGTAACCCACGCAGGCGTGTCCTGCTCCAGCTGCACCAGGGACAGGCTGAAATGCAAACCAGAGGGGAGGTACCACCCTCAGCTTGCAGGGCTCCTGTTTTAACTGTGGAGCCTTTTCTGGTCCTTCCCTTTTCCTGGAAGCTGGATTGTTTCTCAGAAAGGAGGTTTCAAAAGTAGCTTAGACAGTGAAACCACTTCTTTTGGTGTCTAAATAGTGAAGCTGTAATTTGGTATAGGGCAAACCCTTCCAGGCTCAGCCACGACAAGCCTTGGTTTAAGAATTGGGCTCAGCCCTTTGTCTGATGTGTGACCTCTAAGGGCAGAAACAGAGGGGTGTTTTGCAGTATGAGAAGGAGAAAATGTTGGGTTAGAACTTCCCTGAAAGGTCCCTTGCCTTGGAGAAAGCCAAAAGTGCTCTTGGCCAAGCAGAAGAGGTGCAGTCCATGGCCTGAGAGGTGAATAATTTGGAAAAGGACAGAGACAGGAGGGCAAATGTCCCTTGGAAAAAGGGAGGAGCACTGAGCAGGGAGCCAGGGCAGGTGCTCTGAGCTGACCAGGGGCTGTTGTGCTCCTGTGTGTGGTCACTCATTAACTTCACATAAATAAGAGGTTTTCTCTTCTAGACTCAAACAATTTTTCTTGTAGAGTCTGCTGAATAAGCCTTTCAGCCTGAATGACCTTTCTCAGCCACTCCAGAGATGGAAAGTACCATCTCATTATAATAATATATTAACATATTTTCATCTTCCATGCAGTTATTTATAAACAGAGGGCTTAGATATCACNACAGCATTATAAATAAGAAATAGATACTTGGAGCCTGAACTGGTATCTTTCCTCAATCATTTCTCAGGCCCTCTGCTTGCCTGTGAGTTTCCAAAATGAAAGTATTAAGCAATGTAGTAACTTCTTTTATGGGGGACAGCAAGGGCAGGGCTGTGGTGCCACAGGTGGGGGGATCTGCTGGAAGCCCCAGTTCTTTCTCCAGGTTTTTAGCAGCACTCAAGGTAAGGGCTGTTTCAGCCTAAGCTGAAAGGGTGGGAGTTGTGTATGAGGTAGGAATTTTTGATTTTACCTTCTCAAAGCTGAAAGTAAGAAACATCTGTGTCTCAGTGCTGGGGATTGCTGACACTCACGACTGGATGAGCTCGTTTCCTGGCTTTTCAGAGTGAAAGAATGACCATTTAAACCCAAGGAAGCAAAACATTTTAGAAGAAAAGAATAATTTAGTCTAGATTGGGACAAGTGTGAGAATCAGGCTCATGGCATTGCTTCACAGATTGCTCAGTGTTTTATTTGGTACTTTTTAACGCTATTTCCTTTAATAATAGCGTTACAGCTTGATTAGTGTTTTTGTGCTGACTGCAAGAACATCCCAAATTACTGTTTTATATTCCACATCACGCAGGAAGTCTGCAAACTTTCAAAAGACAAGTTGAGATAAGGTAAAATCAGCCCTTATCAGAGCATTGGAACTTATTGAAGTTGTTTCTTAATTAATGAGTCTCAATGCTTTGACAACCCATGTATTTCTGACAAATTGCTCCTTGTTACCCCTTAAATGAGAACACATCTGGGTGTGCTGTGACAGCTGGCTTGAGAGGTTTGTGGAGGTCTGGTGTCTTTGAGCACAGGTTCTTTTCCCTCCTCCACCACAGCCTGAAATGGGGCTGCACACCCTGGAAATCATCTCAAGCCTTTCTTTCTTTTTTTTG
This sequence comes from Thryothorus ludovicianus, assembly GCA_013397245.1. Taxonomy (NCBI): domain Eukaryota; kingdom Metazoa; phylum Chordata; class Aves; order Passeriformes; family Certhiidae; genus Thryothorus; species Thryothorus ludovicianus. The sequence goes on from VZTB01015794.1 coordinate 301,964, forward strand.
TGCTGTGTTCGTTCCCCTCCTGCACCCTGCAGCCCTTGGAGAACAGCCCCTGCGGGCTGCACTGGGTCCTAATTAACAATTAGCAATTAAAACCAGTCCAGAGCTGACCACAGCTCTGTCCCTGACAGAAGGCAAGAGGAGAAGGTGAACTGCAGTGAGCTGCTTTAGAAAAAGCTGTTACCAGACTCATGTGAGTATTGATTTAGGAACATTATTCTTAAAGCTTCATCAGATTTTGGCTGTGTTCACCAGAGCAAGAGCAATTTCCAGTCACAGATGCAGGGACCTGTGTAGGTTATTTCAGGTTTCAGTGAATCTCCTCCATTCTGTTCTAGGAGAGATTTTTTTTTTCCCTTTTTCATTTCTAAGTAATAGAAGCTCGCTTGTGAGAACTTGATTCACATTTTGTCTTGCACTGCAGGGGTTTCTGGGGATAGACTGAACTAAATCCCAGAGACAGACTTTCTTAGAAATATGGCATCAAAGAAATTAGAGAGAAGAGAAATCCGTGTGATCATCATCTTCTTTTGGATTACTATGGGGAAAAGACTCAAAGAGTTTGATTTTGGGGGTAAGGAACTCCTTTCCCACATGGAAAGAGTTGGGTTTGTCCAGCCTGGAGAAGAGGAGGCTTCAGGCTGACCTGATGGTGGCCTCTGAGTACCTGAAGGGACAAGATGGAGAGGAGCTGCTTACAAGAGATTGTAGTGGAGGAAAAGGGGGACTGGCTTCAGACTGGAGGAGGGAAGGTGTGGAGCAGACTTTGGGAAGAAATTCCTCCCTGGCTCATGTGCCCAGTGAAGCTGTGGCTGCCCCTGGATCCCTGGCAGTGTCCCAGGCCAGGCTGGACACTGGGGCTGGGAGCAGCCTGGGACAGTGGGAGCTGTCCCTGCCCTGGCAGGGCTGGCACTGGGTGGGCTCTGAGGTCCCTTCCAGCCCAAACCATTCTGGGATTCTCTGATTTTTGCCCATTTCCACTGGTTTGCTCCTCAGTACCTTCTGTGTTTGTCTGTGACAGTGAGACCCCCACCCCTCTGAGATCCCTGCCAGTGCAAACACCACCACAGACCACTGTAAATGTGAATTTTCTCTGAGCAGGGAAACTCTCTGGGGAACATTTTCTGGCTGAAGGGCTCTGGGAGTGAAAGGAGTGAAAGAAAGCCTGAAACTGCTGAGAAATACTGATTTCAGAGTGATTTTAAATTTGAAAAGCTTCTTCAGCTCTTCTCCTGTAGGATTGTGAGCCACCTGTAGCCAGGGAAAAGGGAGATATCAGGAAATAAGGTGATGCATTTTGGACATGAATACACCTGATGAGGAAATCACTTCTAAACTGCTCCGTTTACCACACAGATTATTCCTATTTCAGGAATATTCTGAGAAGAGTGCCTGTACACGGCTCCTTTGGGGATGAGGGACCACAGGATCTCTTTTGTAGGAATTATCTGGAGCTTTTTAGCTGTTCCAGTACACAGCACCCTTTTGTTTCCGTAATTGATGCTGTCCAGTCAGGGAAAAGAAATGTGTCTTTGGCTGAGCAAGAAAAAATACTCCAGAGCTGCCTCATATTTCCTAGGAACAGGAACACCATAGCAACAGCTGTCTGTCAGGGCTGCTGCATCCCTGGCTGGCTGCTGAGCCCTGCTGCTGCAAACTCGCCTCACGTGAGCTGCTGCAGCTGCCAGACAATTGCAGTAAAAATACACATTCACGTCTTTTTGCCTGTATTTGTGTTTTCCCATAACCGTATTTCTCCCCTTTAAAAAGAATTTTAGTGGGGAGTTTTTTGGTAGAGCTGCTTGGGTTTGATAATCTCTGATGAAATGCTTCGTTTGGGTGGGAAATTTTATTGTGTGTGTGGAGAATAATAGAAAATCCCAAACATATGTGAAAGGACTAGTTTTTATTAGATAGAGTTGCTGTAAAAAAAAAGTTTTGGAAAAGATATTCCTTTTACTATTTTTTAATAATGGATAAATATTTTGCATGCATTTTCAGTTTGGAATTTAATTAATAGTGAATTGAGATTGGAATAGAAACAGTATTTCAAGTGTCAAAATTAAAACTTTTTGATTAATTTTTTTTCTTCAGTTTATAAAAATGTCAAGTCTATCCAAAATCAAGTCAGGAAAAATGTTTGAAAATTCTTCTAGGATGAGAAAGCTTTTTCCTGCCTAGCTCTGTTCTTCTTATTACATATTAATACTGCCTGGCTCCCTTTGTTGGGTGTGGCTTTTTTGTCATTCTTTTATGAGAGCTTGCATGGAAAATTAAAACAGTCTGATTAATTCAGGATGAATGGCCAAACCACACAGTCCCTTGTGCACTGACTCTGTCCAGGTTTAACACAGACCCTGGTGGAGAGCACCGTGGAGTCACAGTTTAAATGTCCATGAAAATTGAATTACCTCTACAGAAGATGCCTGTAGATAAAACCAGAGGCTGAGATGAGAGTTTTGCTCACACTGGGTCCTTCCTGGGGTTCTGTTCTGCAGATGTCAGCCCAGTTCTGTCAGCAGGGCTGCAAACAGGATCCACTGGACACTAAAGGGGGCTGTGACTGGAAACAGGATCTGTTGGACACTAAAGGGGGCTGTGACTGCAAACAGGATCTGTTGGACACTAAAGGGGGCTGTGACTGACTCTGACTGACAATCCCCCGGGTTTCAGCTCTCTGCTGTGCACAGGGATGGGGATGTTCCAGCACCAGTGGCAGCAGCAGAAGGGCCCTGCGAGCTGGGAGCGCTGAGCTGTGTGTGCCCTGGAGCCAGGGCAGGTGCCAGCTGCTCTGGGGGATCCTGGGGCTGCTGCAGCAGAGGGGACAAAGCCCAGGGGCGTGCGGCTGGCCCGGCTCTGTGAGCAGGTTTGGAGCTGGCCCCGCGGTCCCTGGCTGGGAGCTGGGACACAGCAGGCACAAGGGCTGAGCCTGCAGTGTGTGACACGGACTCACTGCTCTTGTTTTGGTTTTGTCTGTGTACAGCTGACAAGAGAACACCAGGTGGCCCTGTCCTCCATCACTTACATCGGCTGTGCTCTGTCCATCTTCTGCCTGACCATCACGCTGGTCACGTTCGCTGTGCTCTCGTGAGTAATTTTAACTTCACACCTGCTGAGCAGCTGGCACATGGAGCATTTCAGGCCATGGAAGGTTAGGATCCCTTCAGGTATTCAGGATAAAACAAAGGCCATTAATTCTACAACCTTCCTTAATTAGATTCTGCACATGTATTTGTAACACTTGGTTGGTTATTTCTAAATTACATTCATTTCCTGAAATGGGATGATCTTTATATAGCAAGCTATTTCCATCCCGTGAGAGATTTTTAATTTTTTTTTAAACTGTCCATGTTTCGCTGTAGTTCAGGAATCTTGCAGAGAGGTTTGGTCTGGACTCCAGTGCAATGTGAGTGGGACTGCAGGACCACCCCCTCTGCCCCCCCAGTCTTTGGGTTGTTTGGAGCATACAGAAGCATTTTCTGCTTTTCCACTCCTGTCTGTGAGGCAGTGTTTAGAAAGGAGTGCCCAGCAAGGAGATCTCTACAAACATTTCCTGCCTGACTTTGGTTTCACAGGGCTTGTACACCACTGCTTCACCCAAGCCACGTTTATGTTGAAGTGCCTTGCAGCTCTCTGTCAGGCTGGATTTCTGTGTGGCTTTAGTGGGATGAAGGGCACTGTGAGCCGTGTGAAACCACCCCACAGCTCGTGGTTAAAAACCTCTGGATCTCCTGCCCATTACAGGGGGATCCCTGTGCTGGGGAGGTTTCTGCCCCAGGGCACTCAAGGGCCTTTATTTCTGTTTATGTTCCAGTAGTGACAAATGAGCTTGATACAAACATTTCTGGAAAAAAGTTTTCATAAAGGTTTGTGTCTAAATAAAAACCAGAAAACCTGACTAAGGGTGAAGCTCCTGACTTTGAGAGCACAGCAAGGGGTGGAACTTTGTCTCCTTTCACACACTAAACCAGATTGTTCCCACTTAAGAGCTTGATTTTTGTTTTCTGTGCCTAAGCATGTATTTTGGACATCCTGTTAAGAGGCCAGTTTCTAGGGAAAAGGACTTGCTGAATCTCAGTAAACTGATTGCAATGCTTGTTGTTTTTTCCAGACCCCATATTATTTCCAAGTTTTGAGATCTGTGTTGGTCATAGTTGGATTAAGAGCATAACATGTGGCAAAATCCACTCTAAATAAGTCCAACATCTGCCTATCTGGCATTGTGCTGATGGCATGTTTGGGCTAAGGGGAATGATCTGCTCCATTTTAGTCTGAGTGCAAAATTGGATGCTAGGGTGTTTAGGAAGGAAAAAGGAGCAAAAGGAGGAGGTGCTGCTGCAGCAGGGCTGAAAACTCCTCAAGGAGCTGGAGGCAAACAGAAGACTTGGAAGAGAGCTTGGAGCCAGCTGACTGTCACAGGGTTAAGCACCCCACCTACATACAGCATCCTCCAAACTGCCAGTTTAAAATAATTTGCTTATCTTCTCACTGGAGATCAGGACCTCATTAAGCAGTTGAAGTGAAGTTTTGCAATGTGGGGTTAGATGACTGTGACATAAGTGGAGAAGAATCTGGCAAGTTCTTTGCTGCTCCACGTGTGGGCAGTGGCAGCCCCTGCCCCGAGGGCACTGAGCCCTGCTCCCCTCCCTGGTGACACTGCCCAGTTTTTGGCACATGGGGCTCCTCAGCAGAAAGCCACTGGCACCAGGCAGGGAATCCTTTGATTGGAGACTTCTTGTCATGTCCCTGTTCCCTCCCTCCACGTGGAGCAGCAGGCAGGGTGCATTGGAATAGGAACCTGTTATCACCAGGAATGTTTGTTTTTTAAAAAGGACAGAATTAAAGGCGAGGCCTGAGATGTTCAGATCAATGTTTTTGTTTTCTCTTTCCCATGTCTGGGTGAGAACAGAAACACAAGGTCAGCAGATTTCCAGGAAAGCCTGTTCCTGTCAGATTTCCAGCTGGTTTTTGAAAAGCTAAGAGGGATAAGTTCAAATGATGGTGAAACCAGTCAGGTGCCTGTCAAGACAGGCACTGTCCACCTGTATATGGAGCTCTCATTCCTGTGCTCAGAAGTTATATTTGTATGAATCAGAATTGAGGCCAATATCTTTCCACATTTCCTTATTTCCCATATGGGCAAATGCCAACAAAATAATCCCAGGAACTGACACAGTGTGGGCTGAGCGGTGCCAGGGGCCGTGTGCTCTCTCTGAGGAGTGGCTGTGACCTCCTTGGCATCACTGCCCCCTTCAGAGGGGCTTCAAACCCTCTGCTGACATTCTGTCACTGCAAATCAACCTTGTGCTGCCCTCAGGACAGCAGCAGGAGACCAAGGGAGGCCCTCGGGTCCCGGGAGGGCTCAGAAGTGCGGGGGCAGCCCCAGCAGCCAGCTGAAGCTCTGGGTGAGCCCTGAGGGTGCCGCTGCCCCGAGCCTGCCCTGCTGAGGTGTTTCTCTCCCGCAGGTCCGTCAGCACCATCCGCACCCAGCGCTACCACATCCACGCCAACCTGTCGTGCGCCGTGCTGCTGGCCCAGGCCCTGCTGCTCGCCAGCTTCCAGCTCAGCCCCGCCACCGTGAGTGCCCCCAGGGGAGGCTGGCGGGAGGCAGCTCCGCAGGGAGCTCCTCGTGGAGGAGAGCTCCTTCCATGTGGGATCCTGAGAGCTCCTTCCATGTGGGACCAGGAGAGCTCCTTCCATGTGGGATCCTGAGAGCTCCTTCCATGTGGGACCATGGGAGCTCCTTCCATGTGGGATCCTGAGAGCTCCTTCCATGTGGGACCAGGAGAGCTCCTTCCATGTGGGATCCTGAGAGCTCCTTCCATGTGTAACCATGGGAGCTCCTTCCATGTGGGACCAGGAGGGTTCTTTCTGTGTGGGACCATGGGAACTCCTTCCATGTGGGACCTGTTCCTAACGTGCCTTAGCCACAGAATGCCACCCTGCTGCAGGGGAGCTCCTCAGGCAGAGTGCAGGGCATGAACCAGCTGGGCTAGACCAGCACAAGCAGTCTCACACAGCAGTGAAACCAACTGCTTTCCACTGTTAATTTTAAAAATGCAGTTTAAGGTAATGTAAGGTCTTGGATGGGAAGTTCCACCTGAAGCGCAGAAACAAAGCCTGATTTTACAATGAATTTCCAGGGTGTTCTGTGTTTGAGCTGGTAAAAACTTGGCTACTTTTGTGACCAGCTGTTGCTCCACATTATTCTTCAGAAGCAGCCAGTGGTTTCTATTATTGTGGGGTGGTGGTGGTGTTTTTTCTCAGTAGAAGTGAATACAAGGTTTGCACATTGTTCATTTTGCCAATACAACAGCTACCTAAATTTATATTCAGCTCAAATGGGATCACTTGAATTTCTGTTAAGTTTATAAATAACTGTAATGTCTGGTTTGCACAGGGAGTCATTACCTGAGGATCTAAAAGCACTTTGGAAAACGAAGTTCATATTTTTTGCTGTTTAGTATTCGGGTGGGTCCTGAATGAGTCATGCCATGTCATGCAAGAGAGAAAATGAGAGGGGATGGTTTAGAAGGAAAATGAAATGGAGACATTGGAGAGCAGCAAAAGATGAAACTGAAGACAGTAGAAACCAGGCATGAAAATAATCCTCTTTAAGTAGAGAGCTAAAGCCCTGCTGAAAGGACATAGGCTTGAGGGCAATAGAAGGTTCACTCAGTGTGACAGTGCGTCACATTCTCACAGGTTTCTCTTTTTCATCCATCCCAAATTTTCAGACAATTCAGCTGAGTCACTTCAGATGGAGTGTGAAAGCCTCTTTACAGCTTCTCAAGGCCAGGATCTCCTTCAGCCCGAGCAATGTCAAATGCCAGTGGGGTTTCCTGGTGTGGGCAGAGCCCACGCTCTCCAGTCCCAGTGTCACCCACATTTGTATTTTCACACTCAGAGGTCCTGCTTGTTTAGCCAAGCTTGTGAAATGCTCACTCAGGCTCCAGTTGCTGTTTAATAGGTGCAGCTTTTCTGTTAAACCCATTCCAAACCCACTTTGGTGAAATCCAGACAGCAGCACAGGGAAGTGAGGTCTGTTTTACAGCACAGGCTTTGTGAAATGAAATGCTTCACAGAACCCGTGGGCTTTTCAGCCCTACCTCCTCTGTGAGCTGTGTGAGCTCTGCTAAAAGCAGGGTGTTTCACATGGTTCAGCCACAGAGACATGCTTGGGTTCAGGGTGCAAATGCTCAGCTTCTCAGGGCTTTTACAGAAGGCAATTTTGCCATATAGGAGTAACTTCTAAGCAATAATTAAGTAAAAAAAACTTCCAAAAACCCAACAGAACAAGCAGCAGCTTTGCTATGGATTTTATGTAGAAATCTGCAACTAGGTATTATACAAAATTATATACAGACCAACCTCCTGCTACTTCACTTATTTTTCTGCTGTTTTGTAATTCATATTGTTTGGCTACTCAAAAGTTGGAAATTGTCCATTTGACAGAACTAGCCTGTAAGTCAGCTTTATGTTGCATTTATATTTTTGTGGACTAATCTTCTGGTAGAAATCAAAAGGCATTAAAATGGATTTTATAGCCTTATGATAAAATTAACTGGAATGGCTTTTACAGCTTTTGTCAATAAGCTAATCTGGTTTAATAAGATGGCACTGAACTTTGTGAAATACTAAACCACACACAGACCTCACTTACACGAATTAACCCCAAATTTATTGCTTTTGAATACCTGCAGTCCCATTGGATTTGCATTAGAATGTCCTTGCACTAGTCCAAGGCAGTCTGTACAGGAAAGCCTCAATTTTCATTACACTGCCAAGTCCCAACGTTTTAATTTTCATTATAGTACAAAATCCCCAATCATCAACATAAAGAATAAAATGCCAGCACAGCACAGCTTGGCTCACACAACCAGGGGAATCAACCATTAACATCTGAGGCAGCAAACTGGTTCCTACTGGTGCTGCTCCCCCAGCACAGCTCCACCTGCCTGGAGCCTCCCTGGGGCTTGTCCAGCTGAGGAAAGCAAAAACTTTTCCTCTGCCTGGGCTGGGTGCAGGCAGGGACAGCTGCAGGTGCCAGGGGAGGGGTGGCAGAGCTGCAGGGCAGGATCCTCATCAGCACCAGCCTGCCAGAAACGTGGGACAGGGCTGGCACTGCTGGGGCTGTGCCCAACGAGGGTCCCTCAGGAATGTGCCCAACGAGGGGCTCTCAGGGCTGGCACTGCTGGGGCTGTGCCCAACGAGGGTCCCTCAGGAATGTGCCCAACGAGGGTCCCTCAGGGCTGGCACTGCTGGGGCTGTGCCCAACGAGGGTCCCTCAAGGCTGGCACTGCTGGGGCTGTGCCTCTCTGGAAGCAGAGCAAACGAGGTTCTCTTGTGGGGACATCACCAGGGTCACCTGTGCTCAGTCACTGAGTGATGGGCACAGCCACTGCTGAGACCTCCCCAAAGCTGAGAGTGGGGAAAGGGAAAGAAAGGAGTGAAAATGAGGGGAAAGCTGGGAGTGAGGAAAGGGAAAAGCTGTGAGTGAAGAAAGGCCAGTGGTGAGCACCTGAGGTGTGAGGAAGAAGAAACTCCTGTTTTGCTAAGCCAGGCTGGTCGGAGCCTTAGAGAAAAATGTAAAGATCACTGGGAGGAGCAGCTCGAGGAGAACCAGCAGCAGGGCACAGGACAACCCTTCTTTGAGATTTACTACAGGCTCATCAACCTGCCAGATGCAGACACTCCGTTTTGATTCCCTAAATATTTTGTAGACTTTAGTGGGAGTATTGCTCCTACTGCTATAAATAAATAACATCTTTGGATTTCCACATCACATTTGGCAATGTTGTTAGAGTTTGGAGATTTTTTTATTATTTTTTAAAGGTAAGAGGATTTGTTGCTCTGAAGCTGTCTGAAAATGCAGTAGAAAAATGAAATTGTCTATTGCTTTCTTTTAAAGACAGTTTTACTTCAGTGATTTAATATTTAGCCTGTAAATGTCTATAGAAATTGAAAAAAAAAGAAGAAAAAAGAAAACAAATGTGTCTGTACCATAAAGAGCTAATGTATTCCTTTTTACTCTTAATTTAGCTGCCTTGCAAGATATTGGCCATTCTCCTTCATTTTTTCTTCCTGAGTGCGTTTGCGTGGATGCTGGTGGAAGGATTTCATCTTTACAGCATGGTGATCAAAGTATTTGGGTCAGAAGAAAGCAAGCACTTATACTATTATGGAATTGGATGGGGTAAGCATTTAGTAGCTGCTTACTTTAAGTCTCCTCACTATAGGACAAGATTATATTCAGAAGCACTTCTGAAATTGTCGTCTTACGATCACAGTTTGCCTTGCTGAGAGTAGGTCTGTTGGACGAGAAAATTCATAATTTTTCTGGTGACAGAGTGTGTGACACTGGATGTTTTCCCATTTCAGCCAGTTTCCTTTCCTTTAGAAACTATCACAGAGGGAAGACTTTGCTTTGAGTTATCAAAAGACATAAATTGCATTATTTGCTGTCACTTGATGTAGCCCCCAACTTCTGCCCAGATCTGATGTAACACTGCAGAAGAAAATCATAGAAAATGAATTTCCTCAATATAAATGGGAGAATACACTCATCCCCATCAAGATAAGTAGATCTTTTCATCATTGGAGGGAAACACACTTTCATTTGTGTCTAAAGCTTCATCTTTCTCAATAAATGACATATTTAACCTTTTAGAATCAATGTCCTGAAATTGCTTTGAATTGTCTCCCACTGAGTTTCTACAGCCTGGGGTTTTTTTTTGTATTCTTTGTAATTTTTTAATCTATAGAGGACACAGCAGCTTTAAAAATACAATGCTTCTTAACTACTGAGTATATACCATATTTATAAATATATATTCATATCAATATATAAATGTTTATAAGTGTGCTTCTAGCTGCGGTCATTAAAGATTGAAAATACTTCTTCCAAAAGTTATATTTCTGCCAGTACTGGAAAACTTCACACAATTTGTGAGAATAATAGTGGCAAAATTAAGCAGAAATTGCCTGTCAGAGAATTTTGTAAAGCCCTAATGCAGAAAACCTAAAGAATTAAAAAAGAAAATTGAAACTTTAAGCTATCATGTCTAATACTCTGTCTGGGACCTGTTTATTTAATTCTTTAAGATGGTAAAAGCTCAAACCTTCACATTTTATTAAATCATAGAGGATTTAACAGGCCATCATCTAATATTTGAAGGGATGGGTTTTTCTGCATTCAGAAGTGCTGGCAATAAAGCCCTCACCTCCTCTCCAGCTCCTGGCCTGGATTGAAGGGGCACAGCTGGACCTGGCAGTGCTGGGGCCAGAGCAGCTCCCCACACCAGAACTGCCTCAGAAATCTGTAATTCCTGGGGCACCAGAACTGCCTCAGTGTAATCTGTAATTCCTGAGGCACCAGGACTGCCTCAGTAATCTGTAATTCCTGGGGCACCAGAACTGCCTCAGTGTAATCTGTAATTCCTGTGGATCAGGAGTAGAACTGCCTCTGTGTAATTTATAATTCTTGTGGATCAGGAGCAGAACTGCCTCTGTGTAATTCCTGTGGATCAGGAGCAGAACTGCCTCTGTGTAATTTATAATTCTTGTGGATCACGAGCAGAACTGCCTCTGTGTTATCCCCTGAACTTTTCTCCATCCTCTAGGGCACAGCCCACTGCAGCAGTCCAAACCATCTGGAAACAGAGTTTCCTCTAAACACAGAACTCTTCCAGACCTGTGACATATTGGTGTTAAAATCAGCCTTGACTGGGCACCTGAGCTGGTCTGGGTTTGCTTCTGTCTCTTGCTGCTGGGTGTGATGCTCTGGATGCCAAATGTCACCATTCTCGTCCTCTCACCTGCTATTCACCCACCCCTGAGAAACTCTCCTCTCCTGCCTAAGTTGTTCTGAATTCTTGAGCAAAAATGCACTTCCTTGGGGAAAGCGGTTAAAATAAGGCTGATACTGCTTCACATGGTATCACTGCTTGGATAGCAAGAGGCAGAAAGTCCAGAAACCAAAACCAGGCTCAAAGAGGACTGTGATTCCCAAGGAAATTAGCACTGATTTGGTTTAACAGTTAACAAGTACTTTATTAAAAAGCCATTTTGTTTGTCTGACAGTGGTTGATTAAAGCATGTTGGATTAAACAGCTGCAGGAGGATGTCAAGTTAGACTTAATTTGAAAATGACTCTGAGCTGTTCTGTTCATACAAAATTTAGCAGAACTTGCAGGGCTTACTGGAAGATGGACTTTTATTCCTAATATTGCCTTTCTGCAGGCTGCCCACTGGTGATCTGTGTCATTTCTGCAACCTCGTCCCTGGACAGCTACGGAGAAAGTGGCAAGTGAGTATGAAAATCCCTCCCTGCAGGTGCAATAAGCATGAAAATCTGATGTGGAGGAAATTTGTAAATGTGTTAAGTGGGCTGTGGTGCTGCAAGATCCTCCTGAGGATCAGGGAAGAGTCTGCAAAAGGATGGTTTGTGTAGACAAATGGTTAAACATAGAAGCCTCGAGTCTGGTTTTCAGAGAGATGATGCACAAAAAGCTCCTGAGATTTTTCCCCTATTTTTCACTGAAGAGCTCCTCAGTGAGCTCCCTGCTCAGGGGGGAAAACTTGCTCCAAGATGAGAGTAACCATTGATTAAAGATATTCAATCTTCTGAAGAAAACTGCAGTTACACACCTGAAATCTGGAATGCTTAATGTCCAAAACTTTAAAAATTAATTTCCTTTCTACTTTAGGAAAAGAAGAACAAGCTTATGTGAAAGAACACCATAGGATTTAATCCTTAAATAATTTCACGTGTGGTGAAGTGGTTCCCCTCTTGGGGCTGTAAGGGGAGGCTGAGTGTGCCAGCCCCTTCCCCACCAGCACAGGAGGGGCAGGGAGAGCTCCAGTTTGGCTGCAGCGAGACCCATTCGCCCCAGGGAGAGATTTCCCAGTGCTCAGCCTGTGGCCGAGGAGACCAGGACAACAAATGGCAAACAAAACATTTCCTCTCTTCCCATCTTTGCTCTCCTCTGAAGGTGGGCTGGGGCACAGAGGTGTCACTGACTGTGTGACAAATCCAGATGAGATCCCACCTTGGAGCCCCTGAGGGTCAGGGGAAAAGGAGCTTCCTCCTGATGTGCCACCACATCTCTTGCCTTCAAAATCCATCAGTCTTTTTGCACTCTCCTTTAGTTGTATTATAAGTTGTGTTTTTTTTTTAAATTAATAACTTTACTAATTAACTGTGACTGTGTGCTGCCTCTGAAACACCTCTGATTTTCCCTGCAGCTGCTGGCTGTCACTGGAGAATGGAGCAATCTGGGCTTTTGTGGCACCAGCAATGTTTGTCATTCTGGTAGGTACCACCACAGCAGCTGCTGCTCCCCCGTGCAGGACTGGCTGAAGGGTCACACCTTGTGCCAGCCCAGTGAAACTGCAGCCCTGAACTCTCCAGAGATTCTTGGTTCCTGCTCCAAAATCTTGTGTTGTGCGTGGGTGTGTATTAGTTTATGCATATTGATTCTCACACTGTCCAATTCATTATTCAAAGACAAAGATAGGACCTAAAGCAGCGGGACAGCCCTGCTGGGGTCATCAATAACTGTGACAGCGAGAGCTCTCGGGAGCTTTGCTCTCAGAAACAGCCCCTGAAAGAGCAGACTCTGCAGGCTGTGTTTCACACACACCCGTGCAAGAAGCCTGATCCCACCCCACTGCTGTTTGGAGATTTTGGGGGTGGGCACAGCTGATCAGAGGCAGCAGCAGGGATGTGTTGGGACAGGGTGGGAGCTGTCACCCTCCGGGGGCTCGGGGGGCACCAGGGCACCACACCCGTGTCCCTGCAGTGCCCAGGAATCTGTTCTGCAGGAATCCCCTGGGTTTTGGGTTGCTGTCAGGTGGGGCAGCCTGGGCAGGGCTGTCCAGGTGGGTTTGCAGGGTTCAGGTGGGGCACACTGGGCAGGGATGTCCAGTTAAAATCATCCAATATTTGTATGTCCCCTCCTCACATCAGCACTTGCTTTCTGGCCATTGTTCAGCACCAAAGGAGGAAAGGAGGTGCAGTCAGCAGCACCAGACCTTCCCAGGCTGCTGTCCAAGGATGGTGGTAACCAAAACACACCAGGGAGGGAAACGCTCCCTCACCTGAGCACAGCCTCCAAAATTTGCATGTGCAGCTGCTTGGCAGAGCCAAGTGAGGGTTTAACTGCCTGGCTCTGACTTATGATATATAACATTTGTGCAGCTCAAATTATGTTCTTGTAGGGATGCAAATACTTTCAGAAAGACAAAAAGTGAGCTCACAAGGTTGATCCACGTAGACAATTTGCTAAATAGCCTAAACCCAGCTCTGCCCAAAATAGCAGCAAGTGAACTGACAAATTGCCTCTCTGAGCATTGGATATTCCAGCTGAAAAATGTGTTAGTGCCCCTAGGGAAATTACAGGGCTAAACTCTTTCTGGTGCGTGTGCATGTCTGTCTGTGTTCTTTAAGTAACAAATTAGCCACCAGTTGCATGAACTAGCATTTAAGTCTGAAAATACTTCTCAAAAAGCAGTTTTTGACTGGTTTGATCCACAGTGTCTCTGCCAAGAGAAAGGATTAAGCTGTGAGGAAAGCAGGGAGATTGCTCCTTTCAACTCCCACTCCCCAGAGCCAAGGCAGACACAGCCCCTTCTATCCTGCCCCAGCCCCACAGGCAATCCAGACATCCTGGAGCCTGAGCCAGAGCGATGTGGAGGGAGTGGGACTGGGGAAAAACACTCACACATATTTTCTAGGCAGTAATTCACAGAACCTCCCAGCCCTATACAGGCTCCCATAGCAAATCTGCTCTTTCCTTGGGGTTTGAGTCAAGGGATATGATGGAGGAAATAGTTCCTGCTCTATGTAGATCTTTTGGCTTGTACCTACATCTTAAGGTTTTAAGATCACTCTCCCCCACACCCCAAACCACAACACACAAGCCTATGTATCATCCTCCTAAAGCAGCTTCACAAAAAATCCTTGCAATTCATTTGCAAACCAAACTGAGCTCAGCCCAAGCTGCCCTGGACGCATCTTCAGAGGGAAAAAACCCAACGTGACAAAGCACCTGAATTTTCAACACAAGGCATTGAAACTTCTGGCAGAGGGCTTTGTTTGCTATCAGCCATCTGCTGCCTTGGTGCATTTCCACAGATGTGGCAGAGCTGAGGGGTTCTGTGTGTAGGAGCTGAGGGTTCTGTGTGCAGGAACTGAGGGTTCTGTGTGCAGGAATAGGGGTTCTGTGTGCAGGAGCAGGGGGTTCTGTCTGCAGGAACAGGGGGTTCTGTGTGCAGGAGCTGAGGCTGTGCTGATGCAGGGAGCCAGGACAAGACTCTGGGCTGCAGTGGCAAGGCCTCTGCTGCTTTCCCTGCAAACTGTTATGGTCCTGATAGCAATATTTTATTGAAAATCCTGATATTTTCCAGTTCAAGTGAGAGTTTGCAAGGCTCTGTGTATAGCACAGAAATGGTTTTCTCAAAAATGCTCATAGCCACCTCAGGGGATTTATAGAAGCTATTTACAAAATATGATTTGGNGTGTGCAGGAACAGGGGGTTCTGTGTGCAGGAGCTGAGGGGTTCTGTGTGCAGGAACAAGGGGTTCTGTGTGCAGGAACAGGGGGTTCTGTGTGCAGGAGCTGAGGGGTTCTGTGTGCAGGAGCAGGGGGTTCTGTGTGCAGGAACAGAGGGTTCTGTGTGCAGGAGCTGAGGGTTCTGTGTGCAGGAACAGGGGGTTCTGTGTGCAGGAACAGGGGGTTCTGTGTGCAGGAGCTGAGGCTGTGCTGATGCAGGGAGCCAGGACGAGACTCTGGGCTGCAGTGGCAAGGCCTCTGCTGCTTTCCCTGCAAACTGTTATGGTCCTGATAGCAATATTTTACTGAAAATTCTGATATTTTCCAGTTCAAGTGAGAGTTTGCAAGGCTCTGTGTATAGCACAGAAATGGTTTTCTCAAAAATGCTCATTGCCACCTCAGGGGATTTATAGAAGCTATTTACAAAATATGATTTGGTAGGAATCGGGAAAATGATCCCAAGACCATTGAATTCCACCTCTTAGCTCTGAAAAGCTGATTGAAAAACAAGTACCCTTGTTATTGAGGAGCTGGCAGTTCCACAGGATATCCTTTGGACTAACTCAGGAGCCATGGCAAAAATGAACTATTACAGATATGCTCTAATTCCACAGCAGGTGATGATCTGCCCTTAGAAAGCTAAAATTAAAAAAAGGGTCAGCAGATTCGGAAAAAAAAACAAGGAAATCATTATAAGTCAATTTAAACATCTTTAATTCACCTTCTCATCCTCAGAATTAGAATATTTGTGTCAAAGCAGAGGATGACTATTGAGTTTTAACTGAGGAACAGCGCTGTTTTTGAAGTCTTCTCTTTCTTTGTTCTGTAGTTCAGGATAGTTTTGTTCTACCTTTGTTCTCAATGCTTTGTAGTTGATGTGCAACTTTGGGCAGGAAGGGGGAAGTGTGTCTTTCACCTTCACATTGTCTACCTTTTTGTTTTTCCTTTAAACCCAAGGTCTTTGCACAGCAAGACAGTCTTTGCCACATTTCCTTTAAGTGATAAAGATTTCCTTCTTCCTTCACCTGTGACTCCAGCACAAACTTTCTTTTGTTGAACATTTTCAGTGTTGGTCTTTTCAAGATTTCCTACTTTTCTCTTGGGAATTCTTTTCACTTTATTGATGTTTCTGCTGGACCTGACATCAAAAAGAGTGGAGCCTTTGAAGAGTAGAGTTCAGATTTAACATATTTTTCTCATTGCTCCTTTAAAACCGTCTCGTTCCTAAATTGTAAGCAGGCTTTGGTAAGAAACAGGACCTGTACACCCTGAGGTGTGGCAGGAAAGGAGCTCTCTGAAGTCTGTGCACATGGAGCACAAAACCAAAGAGAATGCAGAAAAGTGCCCTCACTGAGCAAGTTCCTGCAGTTCTGTCAGCTGGCAGGGTGGTTATTTATTTACAGTCAGGGTATTTATTCACAATCAGGGTGTATATTTACAATCGGGATATTTATTTACAATCAGGGTGTTTATTTACAATCAGAGTATTTATTTATTTACAATCAGGGTCTTTGTTCACAACCAGGGTGTTAATTTACAAGCAGGGTATTTCTCTATTTACAGACAGGGCATTTATTTACAATCAGGGTGTTTATTTATTTACAATCAGGGCATTTATTTATTTACAATCAGAGTTTTTATTTACAATCAGGGTGTTTATTTGTGAAGTAGGGATCCTGAGGACCTTGGCTGTGAGGCAATGCACAAATCCAGGCTTTTCCTAAACAGGCAAGGGCACTCCTGAAGGAAAGAGAAAAGCAAGAGCTTCCCACTGTGGGGGTGGAAATCAGTGGCATGGGGTGAGCTGCACCAGTCCAACCCTCTTTTACCAAAGGAAGATGAGAGAGGAAGGTTTTGTTGCCTGCTGTGTTCACTCTGTCCCCTCCCAGGGCAGCCTGCCCCTCAGAGCCCGCCAGGACCTGCTCTCCTGACCAGCCCTGTTCCTTCCTCTCCTCCTCCAGGTCAACATTGGAATCCTCATTGCTGTCACAAGGGTCATCTCCAGAATCAGTGCCGACAACTACAAGGTCCATGGAGATGCCAATGCCTTCAAGTAAGTTTTTCTCACTGACATTGTGACTCCAATCCCACAGGAGCAGTGCTGGGACGCTGTCCCAGAGCGCTGCCATCCCTGCTCTTAGGCAGAAGGCAGACACTGGTCAGGGAATCCTCCACTGGGCTGCAGCCAGTGAATCTCTGTTTGATGGAAGCTGGGTGCTGCACAGGGTGACAGCTGTGGTTCTGCAGGAGCTGAAGTGTTTCCCTGCCTGATGCAGTCTCCAGCACCTGCTGATTCCTTATTTTCCCTTCTGTTTTAATGGGGACTTTCCTCTTCCTGCTCTAGTCAAAAGCTGAATTTCCCAGAGCATCATTAGTCTGTACTGGGTTATTGCAGCTCCTCTGCTCCTTCTGAGGACAGACCTTGTTTCTAGCCCCAGTTCAGTATAATATTTAAGCATATACTTATCTTTAAGACTCTCTTGACACTGCAAAGCACACAGACTTACACTGGATTTAAATGTGTGCCTAAATTCAAGCAGATCTTTATATCATAGTGCCTTGGGCCTCCAGGGGTGGTGACCTCTGAGAGTGAATAATCTTTAAAATAGCACTAGCAAGCCTGGAGGGGAAACGTAAGGCAGACACAAAGCTACCTCTGAATATACAAGGACAAATTCTGATTTCTGAAATACATAGAGAGAGATTACATGTGTGTAGCTAAGAAGATAATTTAATATATCGAGGCTAAATAAGGATGTTGAATATTACATTTTGTATCTCCTAAAGATGCTTTAGTCCAAATAGAGAAATGACACTGTATATAAATAAAAGAATATGGAACTTAGAAGAAAAATGTGATGATGGCTTGTGTTTAACATTTCTGAGGCACAGATTATTGTATGATAAGGATTTGGTGCCACTGTTCTGAAATGGTATCATAAAGAATAATTTTTATGCTTGGATTACTTATGTAATTTTGAAAATGTCATTAAGTTTTAAATATTGGTGACAGTTACCTAATTGAAGTTAGTTTAGTTATTGTACACTTATCCAGCAGGAAAAGAAAAACAGTAAATAAGTCTACACAAAAATCAATATGATAATTACACTGTAGTGAAATGAGAAGCCTGGGAATTAGAATGACTCTTTCAGGTTTGGCTGAATTCCTGTAACCTTCAGAAATACAAAGGAAATCGAGAAACTTAGGAAGTAAATAACTGTATATTGTCAATGCCAATTTTTATGCACTAT
Source organism: Thryothorus ludovicianus (assembly GCA_013397245.1). Classification (NCBI taxonomy): domain Eukaryota; kingdom Metazoa; phylum Chordata; class Aves; order Passeriformes; family Certhiidae; genus Thryothorus; species Thryothorus ludovicianus. The sequence goes on from VZTB01015794.1 coordinate 319,767, forward strand.
CAGAAGTATGAAGACAAAGACACAACTCCAGAAGCACAAGAGGAGCTACAGAGATTGTTCCATGTACACGGATATTTCACTGTATTGAAGGAATTTGATCCAATACACTCTGTACCCTGCACACTAACACATTATTTTTTTTTAAACTGTGTGCACACAAGTGAATCGATTTATGAGTGATTGGTCTAGGATTGGGATGTACTGCCTTTAATGAGGAGTATGTATTCTTAGCCCAAATATTATCAGCTGTAGATCTGGAATGGTGTAACTCTGTACTGAAAATGAGACTTCTCCAGGTGCCCTGGCTAGGAGATGCTCTTTGTGCCAAGTCATTTTCACATTACACTTTCAGGTTCTGACCTAACATAAGTTACAGGGAGAAAAGTGGAGAAAAATGTTTATCAGAGGGCTGATACATCTGAAAAGTTGAACTGTTCAGTAAAGTGGAAATGTGGCCTGATAGAACAGCTTTCCTCACAGAGCTCAAGTCAAGAAAATACAATAGAAGGTAAACAGAAGATAGAGAATAGTTCTTCTGTAGATGCCATTGCAGACATGGGTCCTCAAAGAGAAGACATAAGAAGAGCATAAACACATGTTCAAATCAGACCTTGGGAAGTGTTTATGCCCTGATTTAACATAGCAGTGAGGCATGATGAATTAGAGTTTTATGTACAGAGGATGTTGTGGAGAAAGTAACTGGTCTATTGGAAAAAAAATAGTTCTAAAGCCTTTGTAGCACTGGGTTTGAATGTCTAGTGTGAAATCCTTCTGTGTATTTTCCAACAAACCGGAGCACAAAGCAGAGCAGGGTTCTGATGCTCCAGGTGCACGGGAAGTGTTTTTCCTGGTGTGAACTCCCCACAGCTCCAGGCATTCCAGGCTCCTGGGAGCTGATTGCAGGTTGTTAACTCAGGAGGGTGGATAAGCACAGCAAAACAAATCCGTGACAAACGCAGGGAAACCAGAATAGCAGAAAGGCTCTTCTGTGAGGAAGGACTGCAAGCAGTCTTTGAATCAACGAGTTCAAGTGGCTTAGGGAGGAATTCCCGAAGGCTGCAGAATGCTTTGTGTACCCTGAGCCTCAAATAAAGGGGCTGCCAGGCACCTGTGAGGACTGCACCTCACTGATGTTCACTGTGTGCAAATCTGGGCCCTGTTAGGAAGAATTGATCAAGCCCTACTCACAAGCCCAGAGCTGGATTAAATTGGCACAGCGTGGTTTGGGAGGGCAGGAAAGCTCTGGCAGCCACCCGGGATGTGAGGGGAAGGGGCTCCTTTAGAGCTGTGCTTGTGGTCTCAGAGAGCCAAAGGCAGAAAGTGACAACTGCAGGGCAAGGAGCTGTGCAGGGGAACCTGCTCAGTCCAACAAACTCGAGGCAGAAAAATGAGCGGCTTCAGTGCTGTGTTTTCGAGCTGGGATGCAATGGAAGTGGAGAGCAGGGTGGGGGACAGCGAGGGGCTGTGTGTGGTTAGCAGCAGGTACAGGGATTAACCTGGCCAGCAGGGACAGGGGTTAACCCGGCCAGCAGCTGCAGGGGTTAACCTGGCCAGCAGCTACAGGGGTTAACCTGGCCAGCAGCTACAGGGGTTAACCTGGCCAGCAGCTACAGGGGTTAACCTGGCCAGCAGCTACAGGGGTTAACCTGGCCAGCAGCTACAGGGGTTAACCTGGCCAGCAGCTACAGGGGTTAACCTGGCCAGCAGCTACAGGGGTTAACCTGGCCAGCAGCTACAGGGGTTAACCTGGCCAGCAGCTACAGGGGTTAACCTGGCCAGCAGCTACAGGGGTTAACCTGGCCAGCAGCTACAGCTGCCAATGGACTGCAGAGCTGGCAGCAGTGGTGGGGCTGTGCCAGGGGCTCCTCGCTCCTGGGGGCTCAGCCAGCACTCACATCAGTCTGGCTGAGTGCCCTCACGCTCGTGGGTGGTGCTGAGTCCCAGCCCCAGGAGCTGCTGTAGGCTGGAGATCCCAACCTGCAGGGTCACACACCAGGCTCCTCCTCAGGCTCCTCCTCAGGCTCACCTCTGCTGCCACAGGAGAAGTTTAATCAAACTGACAGGGGCTAAATTCCATTGCTGCTGGCAGCCTGGATGGGAGAGGGGCTGCCCTGGCTCTGTGACCCCTGAACTGAGCTCAGCAAAGCTGACACCCCATCCCCTGGGCTCATCCATGCAGAAATGGCTCCTGCTGCAGCTGCTGCTCAATGTTCACCTCGCTGGGAGCTCTGGTTTCTCCCCAGGGGCAGAGGGAAGCCCAGGCTGGCTGTGCTCAGACACCATCTCTGCATGTTCCAAGCCCGGTGTGGGACAGCCCATAGCTGAGCAGAAATCTCCTCAGGAAATCCTGAGAGCAAAGTTGCCTTCTGAGCCACGATGGGATCAGTTAGGAAGGGTGTTTATTGCTAGAGAGATGCTAGAGCACGTTTAGTTTCTGAAAAATTAATTTACTTGGCAATGCAAGTGGATATAACCAACAAGGCTTGTTTCTCTTGGCAACAAACAGCAGTAAACTGATGTAATTATTTAGAGTAATTGTTCCTGGTTTTCCATATGGCAATGGGTCCTCTCAAACACTGCCTCAACCTGACTGCAGAATGTGCACCAGGGTGATGCTCGGAAGGCAGCATCTGGCAAATTTCAGTGTTAAAAGCCAAAACAGAAAAGAAAGTTGCCAACAAAATTCCTTTTAGTGTCATAGAACTAATTTATTATTCATTTCCCCCAGAACAAAGTGCAGTTAGTGGCTTATCAATCCCTTCAGGTTCAGGTGCTCCTTGTCACAGAGGAGGCACCAGAGCAGATCCTGCTGAACATTTGTTCTGCTTCCTCTGCCACTGGCGGGCTCCCTTGTTTGCTTAAGGCAAATAGAAATAGTGCCCCTAACACAAATGTAAGAAGCAACATAAAAAGACTAAACTTTTATGATACAGAAACTGCAAAATACCCAGTAATTTAAGGCAAAATGAATACGATTAAACAGTTTATGATCAGAGACGCTAATTAAAGCATGATAGACTCCTGTGACAGTCTGAACAGTATTTGGTCACTGCAGAAATTTTCCTATGTTTGTGAAAATAGCTTCTTTTTTAGTGTCTGAAACTTTAATTCTGCAAGAGCAGTTTGCTGGAAAGAGCTGAGCAAAGAATTATTATAATCTCCTATTTATGACTTGAATTTACTTGAGAACATGTTTTTTGTATTGTTTTTGAAGCATATCGAACACATGCATAGAATATGAACTTTTCCTTTAGTTGTGATTGATATTCTTGAACCTTTTATCAGAGGATTAGCTATTGACTCTCAGCAAAATAATTTTGAGCAATAATTCAGTTGTGGCTTCATGAGAACGTTTTGCTTCCAGGGAACAGATTTTCTGCCAAAAAGTTAATTTAAATGTTTTAGTTTATAGAATGCTGAATCTAATACCTTGAAACATTTAAATGCATGCATACAGCATTTGTTTGAATTATCCACCCTTTTTTTAGGGACATAACTAATAATATGTTTGAGTTTAAGCATATGAGCAGCCTCTCTAAGCTTAATGCAATTAAAGCAGATTAGTTTAATGGAATTGCTCATGTGCTTGAAAAGACACATGATTACATTTCTGAGTTATGAGCCATTTGAACTCTTTTTCTGACTTATTTCTGCTGCATCTGAAGACTTAACCCTGCTCAGCACGTTCACTGATGTATAAGGGCCTAAATAAGTTTTTTTTTCTGCCCCACCCTTTCAGTCTCACGCTTTTTGCATGGAAAGTGAATTCCCTTGCAGTGGGAGGAGATCCCCAAAGTGGCAGAGTTGGAAATGTGCACATTTCCTGCCCATGGGCTCAGCTCTTGCCTGACTGCTTTTAGCTCAGGCACTGGTTTGGCTGCCTGGGTTCCCTCCCTGCAAGGCTGGAGTACAACACAAAGAATTCCCAAAGATCTGTTTGGCACTGACAGATATTAATTGCAGCAGAGGAAGGAATGCCCAGCTTGCCTCCTCTGCAGGAACAGAGGTTTTAGTTTAGAAGCAAAGACCACATTTAGCCAACCCCCTGTGATTTCCCAGCCAGTTCACTTCTGCATTCTGAAGAGGCAGTTTCATTAACTTTTCTTGAATAAACTGCCAAGTCCAACTCTTATTAAATACATTCTCACTGCTTACTCTGAAATGGTCCAATGAGTTGGAAAAATCTCTGTCTTTTTTATAAACTGTACACTTCAGCACTCAGTGAACCGAAAGTGATAGCTATCATAATCATCCATGGAGAAAGCAATTACAGCAAAATTAAAAATATTTCTCAGCTTTTTGCCCTATTCTTTCTTTCATTTTATTATTTTCTTTGTCCCTGAAACTCAGCAAAATAGTAAAACACTTCTCCATTGGAAAAATATGTTTTCTGTTCAGTTAAATTAATGACTGAAAATTGGAAAAAATGGCAAATTTAGTGAATGGGAGTAAAACAGGGCTTCAGAAAAATCTCAGCACAGTGAATAAGTCGTGACAGCTGCTGTGTTAGCTCCATCTGCATTTTTTAATGCATCACAAACCCTTGCACATGAAACTGGAGTCTGTAGGTTCAATGCAAAGCTCTTCCTTACTTTGGTTATTTGAGAAGTGCCCAAAAGCTTTACTGGGACAGGCGCAGGTGCAGGAGGGCTGTGCCCAGCAGCTCCTGCTGCAGCCACCTGTGGGTCTCACCCAGGAACTGGTGAATTCCAAAGCACTCTGCAAAGCCATCCATCCCCCCTGCAGCGCCCAGGCTGCTGTGGCAAATTGCTGCTGTGTTTCATCACTGGTCCCTTCGTGCCACGGCCCTGCCCCGGTGCTTTGCTGTGTTTATGAACCCTCCCCAGCTCCTGCCTGGGGCACAAATCCTGGGAGGCAGCGCTGACAGCTCCCGTGCCTGAGCACCAGCTCTTACTCTGCGAGCTCCTGTGTATTTGCTGCATTTTGTTCTTGTGATTCCATTCCTGTTTTGTGTCGTTTGGTGTCCAAAGGCTCCTCGTTCTAAGGATTATTCCCAGCTGCTCGTTTTCACAGAATGTACTTGTCAGTCACGGCACTGCTTGATGCTCTCACGAGAGCTCTCCTGCCAAAGCCACACCATCATCTCCTCCATAACTGAATTCCATTTCTTGGTGGTGCCATTAGAGAATTTTTCCTTTTTTTTAAATCTTCTTCCACAAGGAAGGTGAGAAGCAAGTTACAATCTGTAAACTCTTCTGAAATTCTACAGGGACCCAAAATCCTTAGCACTAGGAAATCCTCCCTGTCCCTTTCTGGGTGGCAGATGCTTGCAGCACAGCCTTCAGAGACAGGGAGCACCTGCTGCTGTGTGCTCTAATGAAAAAGAAAAGAGCTTTTTCCATTTGCTGAAGGAGAGCCATCCGTTAGGCAGAGCAGTGTGACAGGCCAAATCTGCTTTCAGCAGCTCCTTTTCTTCCCAATTTCTCACTGTGTGTGAGGAGTCGTGTTCACTGAGCGTGGCTTCAAACAGCATGAGTGATGCACCTCCTGGAAACTGTTGGAAGGAGGAGAGTTGACTGGCAACAAAGGAAATAATTAAAATAAAAGTATTAAGCAGTGACAACTAGTGAGCTGAAGTGCTACTGCCAATGATAATGCCCTCAACCTAATTAAATTTTTGGCTCATTGAATATGACAAATACAAATGCAATTTGGGTGTCTCCTTATTAGACTCGGGGTTTTAGACTAAAAATAACATGGGTTTGAATGTTGCCAATGAGGGTATTAATGAGGAAGTGCTAATCTTTCAGAGGCCATAATGACAGGGAAGGGAGTGCTTGCTTTGCTGCAGATGCTGAGAGTCACAGCTCTGCAGAAAGGCTCCGGGCCACGCCGTGATTGTTCAGGCACATTTCAGGCACATTTTGGGAGGAGCATTAAAGGATTAAAAGTATGTAAAGCATAGCTGAAGAGAGGAGGCTACACTGCAAAAGAGACAAACAAGGACAAATAGTAACAGACTTAAACTGGGGAAAATAATCAAATATCTTTAAGCTTCCTGTAGTGGGAGGGGAGCTGCAGAGCGATGGATCTGATTACCTGGAGAGCTGCTGCCTCTGAACAGCTTCCACAGGTGTTGTGCCCCAGCCTGCCAGGGCTAATTCTGCTGCCAGCAGCAGCAACCAGCCCTGTCTGAGCTGGGTCAGAGGCACTGTGAGCCCGTCCACAGCTTGGTTTTTCCTTGGCTGTCTCCTTCTGAGCCAGAGCTGTCCTTCGTGGGAATGGTTTTCTGTCTGTCATTTGCTGCTCCAGGGCCTGTTGATAGTGGCTCCAAAGGAACAGGCAGCTCTGATATTTGTGCCTATTTCTTTCTGTGTTAGGAAGAGCAGCAAGACAAAACATATGAGTACAAAATATACAGGGAAAAGTTACAAGGTGCTGGGTTTTCTGAGTAAAAAGATAAAACAATTTTTATTAGACATGCTTAGTCATGTTTATTTTCACATCTGAATGTCAGGATAGAATAAGGTCTATTAAAACCAGGTTATGAAGTCCCTGTGAACACACCAGAGTCAGTGCTGGAGGTGAAGGGACCATCCCAAGCCAGCCTCCAGCTATTTATCACTCTCCAGATGGGAATGTCTAGAAGCTTGTGTTGTACTTATTGACCTGTGGTTGGATCAATTCCTTGACTCCAACCCCGCAGGCCCTGACAGATTCCAAGGGCTGCAGGTGTAATCTGTCCTCTGCAGGAGCCTGGGGTCTCCTTAAGACAAACCAGGGCTTCCACTGCATTAAATAAGAACAAAACTCTCTGCTGGCCCCTGCCTGAGGCTGGATCGCTGCTGATGAGTCCTTTGTGGCACACAAGGTGCCAGGTAGAGAGGGGTCGGGTCAAAGGTGTTGGTAGCAATGTGAAATTGAGAGATCTGACAGCAGTGCACGGCGGTGCCACTCCACTGTCCCCTCCCTGCTGCCCAAGGTCTCCAAAGGATCACTTGTCTCCTTTACTTCTAGAATTATAACAACAAAAAGTTTCAGGGTTTGAAAATCTGTCACTTTGAAGTTCACATTAATTTGTTTTTAAAATGTCCTAGCTGGATTTAGTTTCCCATCTTTTAATATCAGATTTTAAGCCATGAAAGTGCTGGTGGGAGGACGGGGCTGTGAGTCACAGCTTGGTGCCTGGTTCCAGAGTAACAATTAAACGCTGCTCGTTCATCACAACTGGGACAATTCCCTGTGAACAGCAATAACCTCTAGAGTTTGCTTGAACTGCTTCATTTACACCCTTGGCTCCAATTTATAATCCTGGAACTCTGTGTCAGCTTTATGCAGAATAATAAGAACGATTATTATAGTTGTGGCATTGCAGAATATAAATGTTATTTAAGCATGTGCCTTGTGCAGAGCTCTGGGCATCCTGTAAATCACTGCCCAGTCTGACACAGCTCTTAGCCAACTGTGATTTACATATTTTCCCAATAAAGCACTCTGAAAATCAAATTAAATAAACGGAAAATACAGGTAATTACAATAAAGAAAAGATACTATCTTAGTATCAAAAACAATTTTAAGCATTCAGGTGCTCTCTTCAGGAGGGTAATAAAAGGCAAGGGGTTTCAGCTGGGCTCCAGCCACACCTGCAGCCCTGTTCCTGTGTCCCCTTTGCACATTGCACGCAGGGGACCAGGCAGGGATGAAGCTCTTTATCTGCCACTTTATTTGTACGAGTTCAAGTTCGTAGGAGCCACTACACAGAAAATTATTTCTCTTCCTCAGTTTGTAGCCCGACCTTGAGCCTTTGCTGTTGGCTGCTGCTGTTGCCATGGGGATGGGAGAACGATTGTTCTGTTGATATCATTGCATAATTAAAGGTCACTGAGACTGTCAGGGTCAAGAGATCATTTTCAGAATTCAGCTCCTCAGGGGGTGAATGTTATTCCGCAAAAATTTTCTTCATGATTTGACACGATTGTTACTTTGTCATCCTAAATTAAAATACGGGTCCCACTGACTCTGAGTTAAAAGCCAGGAGTATTTGCCAAACCTGCAGGTTCCTAGGGAAGGCTTTTCCTGGGTGTTCCAGGACTACCAAGCCGTGCAGTTTGTTGCCCCCTGTCAGCTGAGGAGCAGTAAATGGCTGGGTAATTGCCTCTGACAATTTTGAAATGTGCGTAGAACACAATCACACTTACTGGTAAAAGCCTCTCGTGATGGAATTTTGAGTCTCTTCAGGGAGTAACTAGCTCAGAAGCTTTTTTTCCTCTGAAAAACTTTATGTTTCTACAAGGACAGTTTGAGAAAGGAGGAATTGGAGCCTGGGCTGTTTTTTACAGGCCATGTCCTCTAGATTACCAATAATTTTTAGTGCTTGCCTCCAGTCCTTCCAAAGAACCACGATTTTCTTTAAAACTCAAACCCCAGAATGATACATGGAGCACAGACTAGGGGCTACTTCATATTTTTAGGATATGGTGTGCCTGACTTGACATCCCAGAGTAGGGAAAACAAAATTAATCATAACAGGTTTTCATCACTGTCTGCAGCTTTCTAAGTCTTAAAAACAGCTCTATAAACTGTGTTTCATTATAGTTATAATTAATGTAATGAAGCTAGCTCTATGCAATCCTGTGCTTTGGACAACTCTTGAAATTTTTAGGGGAAAAAGGCCCCATCCACATTATCCTCCTGGTCTGGGAAGGCAAAATCCACGTGCAGTGCCACTCTCCTGTGTTTCCTTTTGGCACAGAGGGTTTTGCCAGGTCTGTCTGCCCGTGGTTCCTGTCTCTCTGAGCAGGTCTGTGTTTCTGATCCTTTCTTCTCTCCTGTGTGTCCTTTCTGAGCAAGCTGTGCCCTTTCCCATCACTATTCCAGTCCTGTGAGTGCCAGGGAAGGAACAGGGGACGCCGTGAGGTCCTTCCCACAACTTCTGGCTTTTGGCAATCCCTCTTTATTAGCACTGGGTCTGTCATCTCAGTGTGCTGCTGGGAGAACAGACACTTTCACCACATGATATAATAGCTATAAAAAAGATTGAGATGGCAGTAAACAGTGCAGTAAGACTAATTTTCAGAATGTTGTTTCAAGATGACTTGCAGAGATTTAGCCAATTAAAAGTGGTAAGGGTTGGGCTGATGCAGATCCATGCCTCACACTGCCTTTGCCTCGGGACAGTGTGTGCCATGAGATGGGAGAAATCCTGCACCAGGAGCTTGGGAAAAGGCTAAAACCACAGGGAAGTGAAAGGTATAATCAGGTGTAAATGTTGAAATAAAAAAGTAGATCCCATCTAGGCTGCTCCACCCACAGGCAGCATCTGACCCTGTGAGACATTTGCATTCCTTTGTCCCTGAGCAGACAGGTAAGGAGGTTTTTGGGAATTTGCTGTCACAGGCAGTGCCTTCTCCTGGGCCGAGCCCCTGCAGAGTTGGGCTGTGCTGGGAGAGGAGTCTGAAGAGCACAGACTGATTTCACACTGGCACAGTGCCCAGAGCAGCCAAGGCTGGATTTTCCTGTTGCTCCTATAACTGACTTTACCATCAAATTTGTCAATTCCTTGATGTCTTTGACCTAGGGACAGAATTAATACCATAACCTGTTCGACCCAAGGCTTGCTCATGGCAGACTGATATCTGAGAAACAAAATCCTCCTCCATAGTTTTTGTTGTCTGGTTGTGAGTGTTGCTCTCTTGTCCTGCCTTGGAGACAAACTGGCCCCTAATAAGACCATGATATGCTAAAAAAAAAAAAACAAAACCCAAAAACGCCCTTACCCATTAGAAATTTGCCATTTATTTTCTTTTAAAAAACCCAAATGAATCCCTCCAGACTTTCTGGCCAATTTGCTTTTGTGAGATTATTACAGAAAACCTGTAAGTGGCTATTATTTTCTTGTCTCTTTTTTTCCCCCTCTTAGCTCTATAAAGCAACTCCAGACTTCTTTAGGGAAGAACCAAACACTGTGAGAAATAGGAAAGTGAACATTTGTGTGCAAGAAAGGAATAAATCTTCACTATTGTAAGCATCAGGGCCAATTCTTTCCCTTTTAAACTGCTTTCATTTTCCTCATGGTTTTCTAAGAATTTAATTATTTTGGCTTCTGGCCATGGTCATCAACAAGCACTCCTGGGAAATTTCTCCTGTCATCCATTTCTGGAGTCTCATGCATTTTCAGCAGCCACATTTTCTGGATTTCCAAGAAGTGTGACCTGTGAGTGAAACAGCAAAGCTGCCTGTTCTGTGTGCCTGGCTGCCCCAAAGGTGGGAGTTTGTCCTGCAGCACCGTGTCTGCTCTCCTGTGCTGCTCCCTGCACATCTGCCTGCCTGGGGATCTGTCCTGCAGGCTGCTTTGGAGCTGCTGTGGAGAAGGGGAAGCCTGTTCTGCTCCCTGCCGAGGTTCAGGGGGTGCAGGAGCGCAGAGACACGCGAGGATTTGGAGACCAAAGCACAAACACCCAGCAAGGCCACTCTAGCAGGAGCCCCAGCCACCTTCAGCCCTGGTGATCTCCCTGAGAAAGGATTTCCCTGAGGAGCTGCTGGCAGCGAGAACAGGCAGCAGAGGCTGTGCAGGGGTTCCAAGAGCTGCTCTGCTCTTCCACACCCAGTTATTGACAGCCCTTGCCTGGCTCTGGAACACTCCTCTGCTGGCAGAACCAGCTCCCATTTCCTCTGATGACTTCATGGCAAAGGTCAGTGGCAAATTCCCTCTCACCTTGGGCTTGGGGATTGAGAGGCAGAGAATGCTGTCTGAATGACAGCAATGAGAGAATTAGCACCAAAAAGTGTTGGAGAAAGAAATCGTAGAAAAAGAATTGTAAAACCTCACTGCAAGTTGGGTTTCCCAGGGGAAATCACTAACTCCTAAATTCAGCTTGCAAGGACACTATGTTTTAATGTTCTTGTTTTTAATAACTTACACTAAAGACAAGGAGAAGGACGTGTTTTGGCCAGTACGTAATTTTTGGGAAGTTTTTTCTTTTGTATTTTTAAAATCTGGAAGCAATGGAGGTGGCAAGGGACTGGATCTGTGGAAAGCCTTAGAAAAACAGGGATTCCTAAATCCCTGGATAGGTGCTTAAGTCAGATGTCAGTTCTGCAGCCCCTGGAATTGCCCTCTCAGTATTAAAATTCCTAAGGTAGCTCCATTTCTGGCCGTGGCCTTAATTTTGTCTGGCTTGATGGGGATTTGGAGCGCGACTTGAGTTTCAGTCCCTGCTCTACTGAATATTTAATATAAATTCAGAAATATTAATAAAGCAAGGATTAGGTAGGACTCTCCTCTCTCAGGGAGTGCCTTGTGACTAATCTGTGGAGCTCACCTTCTCTCTTGGAGCCAGAGAATATTTAATTATTCAACATGAGTGGGACAGGTTCAACAGGCAAGAACAAGCATCAAGCAGGGAGTCAAAATGCTTTTCTGCAAAAATGGAAAGTGCAATCCCTTAGGCAAAGGAGTGATTGAGCCCAGGCCTCCTGTACTCTGGGCAAGTGCTGTGCCTTCTAAAGGCAGTGTGGGATTTTTGGGAAGGCAGGAGGGGTGAGGCTGCTTTGGTAACATCTGCCCTCTTGTGAGGGTCTGTGGGGAGAGCGCAGGCTGGGAAACACTGAGGGAGACAGAAAAGGAGCAATTCCACCTCCCCACTGGTGGTAAAAATCAATCTGAATTTAGTTGCTGTTGCAGCCTAGATTTTTCTTTTTTTTTCTGTAGCTACAATGCTTTCATTTAGCAGCCTCTTCCTGGGTTATAAATTACACCCACAAGAAAGCAATGATCTGAAGTGACTGTAAATGGTTCTTAGTCAGATTCACACCATTATTTTGGAAGTGCAAATAACATTTGGGAAATGGGAAATGGCCTCTGCAGTTATTAGTTTTGTCTTTTTTTTTCTTTAATTTGCCATAGTTCTGCCTAGAAATCACCCAAGATTAGGTAAGCAACTGTGTATGCGCTGATTAAAGTACATTCCTTGTGCCATCAGCCTGATTGCCTGAGCAGACAGGACCGAGTGGAGGAGGAGGAGGAACAACAATAACAATGTGTGTGTGTTTGCAGGAATTCGTGAGCTGCTGCTTGGAGTCAGGAG